>CM045771.1:110592702-111017702 GCA_025200525.1 Camellia lanceoleosa | reverse complement strand
ATCACATTCCTTCACAGCAGCCCGCACCTTATCCTCAGAAAACTCATCTGCTAACTCCGCTGAAGTCCCATCTCTGCCAATAGTAGCAAATGGCCCTTCTAACTTTGGTCTTCCTCTCCACACCTCAGAATATAGATCTTTGAAATGCCTAAATACAGCTTGTTTGACCTGTTCTAGATCACCAACTCTGACCCAATCCACAACAACTGAGTCAAGCATACAACAAATTTGGGATTTAAAGACGAAAAAAATTTGTCCCAAAATGTATATATTTCGTCACCCAAACTAATTACGACGAAAATTTTTCGTCACCCGTTTTGTCTCCAAAGGGTCGTCGCTAAAGGGTCTTAGAGACGAAAAAAAAAATTCGTCATTGAAAATGATAAATTTGTGACGAATTTTTTTGTCTCCAATACACTTTGTTGGGAACATACTTGTAAGTAATTAGTGATAAAATATTTTGTCATTAAGGAAGAAATTAGAGACAAAAGTATTTCGTCATAAATATAAGAAATAGAGACGAAATAATTTTGTCACGTTTAATATAAACGAAGACGAAAATTTTTTGTCAAAGAAGCTACCAGTAGAAACAAAAACAAATTCATCATTAAAAATGATAAATTTGTGACGAGTTTTTTTGTCTTCAATATACTCTGTTGGGAACATACTTGCAAGTAATTAGCGACAAAATATTTTGTCATTAAAGAAGAAATTAGAGACAAAAGTATTTTGTAATAAATATAAGAAATAGAGACGAAATAATTTTGTCACGTTTAATATAAACGAAGACAAAAAAAAATTTGTCAAAGAAGCTACCAATAGAGACAAAAACAAATTCATCATTAAAAATGATAAATTTGTGACGAATTTTTTTGTCTCCAATACACTCTGTTGGGAATATCTTACAAGTAATTAGTGACAAAATATTTTGTCATTAAAGGAGAAATTAGAGACAAAAGTATTTTGTCATAAATATAAGAAATGGAGACAAAATAATTTTGTCACGTTTAATATAAACGAAGACAAAAAATTTTTGTCAAAGAAGCTACCAATAGAGATAAAAACAAATTCATCATTAAAAATGATGAAATAATGTCAAAAAAAATTCGTCACACATTGAGGGTAATAGTGACAAAATGTGACAATATTTTTTGTCATGACAAATTCATTTAGCGACGAAATAAAGAATTTATGACAAAATTAATCATCCACCTAAGCCAAATAAGAGACAAAAAAACCTTCTTTAGGGATGGAAAATTTTGTCAATAATTTCATAATATTTTTTTCCACATTATATACCTATTTTATCAAAATCTAAATATTAGATCAACAAATATGACCTGCTCATGTTGAAACCTCATTGAATATAACAATTCCATCACAACTTAACCTAACAGTTATCAACACATTTCTTAATTAACAAAATGAAAATATCCATTCATCATTACAAATAATTCCATCCTGATATAATAAAATAGTGAAATATCCACAAAATATCCAAAAGTTATAACTTGTTCAATTCCACCAAAAATCCAACAATAACTAGTGTAACTCCAAAAAGTATGTGTATCCTTATCAAACAAAAATGAACATTCAAACAAATTATATCATTGTTGCACGTCAAAAATGCCACCCCAATCCAATCTGCAAAAAAATAAATTAAAAGTTTTAGTAATTAATCAATTATACAAAAGATTAAAAACATTAGTAACTCATCAATTTACAATTAGACCAATTATACAATTTATCCCTGTAACAGACTTTTTTTTAGATTATGAGAACAAAAAATTAATTTTAAGGCTAATTCACAAATGGTGCATCCCATTAATGTGCCGTAAGTTCATACAACTTATATTGGTCCCTCCTAAGGTGTTTCTATTGGTTCTTGTACAAATCTGTAATTGTGTGATAATTTAGCATTTCGACGGCCTTTTTTCAAGCTTTAAGTATAGAGAAAAAAATATATTTTTTAGACTAATTCACAATTTATATATCATGTGCACCTGTGCAAATTGGATGTCATATGCATGTTTCCATTACTTCTTAATTCTTCAAACATGTATTCTTTTATAAAATTTGTTATATTAAAGTTAATATACTTTACCAAGAAGTATGTCCACTTGTGGATGAGTCCCCTCCACTTTCAAAGTGTCCAGTGAATCCTTTGGTCCTCAAAAAGTTGACAACATCAGCCATTATCTCCCCTTGCTTCTTCTTACCCTCTTCAAGATCTTCTATTTTATTGTTCTGCATTTGTATTTGTTCCTTTTGTGTCTCTATTTGCATCTCAAGGCGCTTCACATAATCATTTGTTTCAGCATATATGGTAGTGGCTCTCCTAATAGAGGATGAAGGTCTCATGCCAAGTCCCTTCACATAGCCAGACCTTGGCTTTAGGACTTTGATTGATAGCTCTTCTGTAGTCAGAGGGGTTGATCCTGGCTGTGAGAGGTGATCAGCCTGTGTCTGTATCATATTTTCCTATCAAATATAAAAAAAAAATTAAATAATTATTAGAAAAATAAGATTATAAGAAATAGTATTCTAAAATTTTGTTAATAAAAATTGCAATATATACTCACATAATTACACTGAGCTTGAGATGAGATCCACTCATGTGTTTTCTCATTATAGTGAGTTTCCTTGTACAACTCTGCTAGATCAGGTAGCATCTTCTTTTCTCGTGCCTAATTCGATAGACCAAATATTCAATAAATAAAGCTAAGAATCTAATATAATTCTGAAAGTGCAAGGATACGTACCAGTTTTTCTACTCTAACAGGGATTGACCTAGAACCACACCTATGTTTTGTATACATCCTTTCTCTGTTCGCGATGTTGGCCTTTGATTGTTCCTATAAGGAAGAATGACCAATATAACAATGAAATATATCATTAGTAAGACAAATATGTTGGCTTTTGATTGTTCCTGTAAGGAATAATGAACCAATATAACAATGAAATGTATCACTAGTAAAACAAATTTAATGGTTGATAATAAAGAAATTGCACTGTTCCTCTCTATCATTTTCCTATATATCATTTCAACTTAAAAGATATAATTAAACTCCCAAATTTAACAACAATGATTTAAAACACTAATTTTGGTGCTCTAATGGAGTACTAATAACATGATAAAGAGGAAGGAAAAAAAAAAGACCAAAACATCACATCACAGTAGGTGGGATCCACTACCAACTCATTAGAGCTTACTTTAGAACTCAAGAATTAGAACTCCAAAATATTTTTCCAAATTTAATCCTATCGACGTGGCTAAGACCCATATGAAAATATACCCACCCTCCCCTCTCTTTCTCTCAAACTTTATTTTTACATGATTTTACGTTGCCATCATAAAAAATGGAGAGATTGTTAATCAAGTTGTTTAATTTTGATGATTTCTAAAATATTAATTAAAAATTTGTAAATAATATACATATTTTATATTATTTCACATAAAATATTATCTGTTTAAAATATATTTTGTATGATACATTTGTTATGTAAGTAAAAATACTTTGAAGATTTTACTATTCATGTTTTGAAGAATTTGGTTGATCACTATTCATGTTTTGAAAAAATTGATGTAATTGTCTCTTTTGAGTAAAATTGTATTATATCTTTTGATACATATTGCATTAAATTCAAAATAATTTTGCATCTTTTTGTATGTAATATACCCACATAATGAGTATCATGTGCATTTATTTTATGTCGTTTAAATATATTATATAATATATAGTTAGCTGAGTTGGGAATTGCATCTTATATAAAATATATTAATTATATAAAGTGGCATGGCGGAACAGTGCAGTATATTTTTTTTTTACATCTTTTGCATATATATATACACATTTGATATAATATAAAAAGAAATGGTTGCAAAGTTGCAACATATTTCACATGTTGAAGTTTGTATTTATATGTTGAAGTTTGAAATTGAAATGTTATAGCTACATTCTTTTGCATCTTTCTATAAATCTTAACCTAATAACCTTGAGATTATCAATTTAAGTCTCAGACATAACCACTTTATATATTATGCCAAAAATCAAGTGTATACCAATATTTCCTCTCTTCAATACATATTAATATGTACTATTTAGACATTATTATTTTTTTATTTATTTAGAATTTTGCGAGAAAAAATAACACCTTATTGGTTAGTATAATTATTTTGGATTGAAAATATAATTAATCCACTAAATTTAGACTCGCCTACAAGTCAAACCAACGCCAACGCGGGGATAACCAATGTCATCTTGTCAACCACGACTATCATCCTTGTCAATCAACATCTGCTTAGATGACAAGTACTTAAATTTGAAGCCAGTGTTTCATTAAAAAAAATCTATTTTATAATATATTTTTTAGGTTATATTAGGTATTAAGAAGTGATTTTTCATTTTCTCTATTTTCATTTTCCAAAATACACCAGCATGCTTTTATTATACTAATAGTCAATTGTTTTGTTTCCCAAAACAAACAAATTGAAAAGAGAACCAAATACCTATGGCGGAATTGAATTGTAGAATTCAAAGTTCATACAAAAATCTTCGTGAATAGCTGCAGTACTCAGACATCCAACAGTACTAAGACATCCAACAATAGTCATGAAAATGGGGGTGTACCATAATACAAAGCCTATGATAACTTACCCTAACACCGAGGGATCCATTCCCCATTTTGCCTAGAATAACCCTGGAAATATCTTTTCAGGAACAAGATTGACTTAAACCCCTGGAAATATCATCAAAGCTTCCCCAAGCAAAGCAAGGCAAACCTGATCATAAAAATTTGTTAGAAAACAATGATATTAGCTGTATTCATACACTGAATGAAGCAAGTCAATAACGACAAAAAACTAAAACAAATTGAACAAAAAACATGCATGCCATTAATTTCTCATACTATTTAAGGCATCCTATACACAATGATAAACAAAATCAAAATGATGCTTGAATACTTAGATACATGAACACAGGAAGGCTGAGCACCATAACCTAAGTCTTACACCGCAATAGCCATGAGTGTACTCATAAAAGGCGGCCTACAAAATATTAAAATTGTAAGATTAATAACAACAAAGTTTTTTTTTAACTAACAATAATTTAGAGATGTTCAGAATAATTACCTTTCAGTTCTATTCGGTGGGTCATCCCAAATCGTCTTCAGCAAAACATTCCATAGTAATGAACAGTATCGCTACCAAAAGTCGATCGACTTTTAAACAAATTTCTATTTTTGATTCACATTGCTGAAAGTAAAATAATATATTAATCAATGCAATCAAAATAAATTATAGGATAAAATACAATAAACCCCTTCAACTATGACCTTTTTGCAATTTACCACCCTAATGTTTAAAATCCAACACTTAACCACCTTATAATTCTCTTCTGTGACACTATACTCTCGCCGTTAGCGAACTGTTAGGATTTTGGATGGAAACTGTTAAGATTTGAATATTTGGTTGCCGGGGGTAGTGGTGTCTGTGTTAGGATCAACAAGACACCCAGAAATCCAACACACACAAGAACACAACAAGATTTACGTGGTTCGGCAAATCGGCCTACGTCCACGAGAGCGATGTTGTTATATATCAACGAATTGAGGAGATTACACAACTCTACTCACTGTCTCTCTATATAACTCTCAAACTCACTCTTCTCTCACAGATTACACTCTCTAATCTGTTGCTGCTGTGTTGTTGTCTATTCTCCTCTCCTCCTCCTCCCTCAATTTATACACAATTGAGGGAGAAGCTCATTGGAGCTCACCTACTACCTCCACCAAGCTAATGGAATAGGGTGGGTAGAATAGTATCTCCACTGGATGCAGAAGTGCTGCACTATACTCTTAATGCTGCACTAAATGTTGCACTACCATATTGGGTTGAAACCAACAATCACTCCCTCAACCCATATGAGGTGATCCACAATAGCACCCCCTGATTTGATGCCCTGCACCCCCTGCTCGGGATACCCTGCATTACCGTGCAACTTCTTGCATCATGATGAACACGGGAGCAACTAGAAAACTTCAGAGGAAACACATCAACATCCTCAATTTTCCTTGCTCGGAGCTTATTTCTTTGAACGGTCAGCCTTTGCCTTTTGCACTTCTGAACAACCTCCTGGCGTTTCCACATACGCCCATTGTGCATCTTTGCAATCACGATGTTCGGTTACATCTTACTTGTACGTCCGTCTTGATGTTTGACGATTAGCCCTTCGCCAAGACAACTCCCCATCGGTTCAGATAGTTACTACTATGCAACTACGTGCATAGTGCTCGCACCCCCTTACTGGGGTGCCATGCAAAGCTCACTTTGCAACTCGAGATTGCATCCCTCCCTTCCATGCATCTGTTGAGAGGTTGCAAAATGTCTCTAACACGGGAGCAAAAGAAACTCGCTTCTTCACTGGCACAGTCTCTACAGACTTGGTTTCTTTGCTCTGGACTTTCTTCAAGATTGACTTCACTGGCTCAGTTCTGTGCACCTTTGAACTGCCTCCTTGCGTTCCCGTGCACCTTTTTCGCCGTTCTTGCTGAAAGCCTTGCTCAGTCATACGCTTTGGTTGCGTATGTTCTCTCTTTGTACTCTTCGACTGGCGTGTGACAACACTCATCTTTGTCAAAACTTCTCCTTCCAGTCTGTACAGTTTGTTGCACAATTTGCCTTGCAACACTTCTCTATCACCTCTGTGTACATGAAGAACCCCGCCACTAGATGAGAAACTATTCCCCTTCAGATCTAGCATACTCAGGGAGATTAGATTCCTCCGTACTCCTGGCACATGTCGGACCTCAGATAAACGTACTTTTCTTCCATCCTTAGTAAGGAACCGCACTGTCCCTATGCCGACAACTCTGTTCACTGTGTTGTTGGCCATCCGGACAATGCTACCGCTGACTCTTCGGTAAGTGAAGAAAAGCTTCCTATCCGCACATATGTGGAACGTACACCCTGAATCTAAAATCCAGTCGGGTGTCTCCAACTCTGACGAGACTGTAAGCATTACCTCTTCATCGTCAGAAGAATTCACTGCAACTGCTGTGGTTGAGGGACCTCCGTGTCCCTTAGCCTTCTCTTTGGCTTGTCTATCCGCCTTTATCTCTGGGCAATCTCTTATTACGTGATCCTCTTGATCACAGTAATAACACCTCCTTGTGTTACCCTGTCTGAACTGTGAACGCCCTCTGCCTCCGTGTCCTTTAGCCTTCTCTTTGGCTTGTCTGTCTGCCTTTTTCACTGGGCAATCTCTTATTACGTGATCCTCTTGATCACAGTAGAAACACCTCCTCGTGTTACCCTGTCTGGACTGTGAACGCCCTCTGCTTTTACTTCTTCCTCTACCTCTGCCTTTACTTTCTGTGACAAGGGCATGGGACTGCTCTCCTCCCATCTCTCTCTTCCTTGCCTCCTCGTTGAATAAGGCATTTGTGACCATCCCCATGGTCAGCTTTCCTTCAGGTGCAGAATTACTGAGAGAAACCACCAATGTCTCCCAGCTGTCTGGTAAGGAACTGAGTAATAATAATGCTTGCATCTCATCTTCTAACTCCATTTTGTTTGATGCAAGCTGGTTCACAAGGCTGTGGAATTCACTGGTGTGTGCAGCAACAGACACACCACTCTTCAGTTTCAGGTTTATAAGCCTTCTCATTATCAAGGCTTTGTTCCATGCGGTCTTGGACTGGTCAATCCATCGCTCGATTTGACCGACACTCTGCCAGTTGGTTTTTATCCAGTCCCCATCCTTATCTCCATCTGGTTTGACCCCCTTTAGCGCTATAGGGTCAAGCAAGTCTCTACAACACAGGATGTTCTCCATCCGCGGCTTCCATATCGCATCATTAGAAGCGTTCAACCGAATCATCGGCCCTGAAACTGATGTGGATTCCTCCATCTTCCAGAAATTGATCTTCGCTCAAAAAAACGAGCTTTCTTTGTAAAGTCCGGGCTGCTCAAATTAGCCGGAAAAGCACTTCGGATTGCCAAAATACAAACTGCAAATTTCTGATCACTTATTTACAAAAACTGACCGTACGGATGTGTCCAAAATATTCCAAATAGTTAGAAACCACTATTGGCTCACCCAAATCGGACCTGAAATGGCTTCGATCAAGCCAAAACAATTTAATTAATTGGTCAGATCGGCGAAACTACGCTGGCAACGGATTACTCCCTCCCGGTCAACGGCCGTCAACGGTCAACAACCGCGCGGTCAACGGCGGCCCGGCGCGGCTTCGGCGGCGCTGGCCGCTGGTCAACGGCTTCATTAACGCTGACGGCTCGCCTTCGGCCACTAACGGCTCAGCGGCTCCGGTCAACGGCTCAACAGCTCCAGTCAACGGCTCAGCCGACGTCAGTTGCCGTCGATGTGACGTCAGCAAACAGCGTTGAGATGACGTCAGCGTCTGTCTTGCCGGAGAAGACGCGTGGGGCGCGTGAAGCGCGTTCAGGCGCGTGGTCACGGCGTCACTCGGCGCGTGACGGCGCGTGTGTCTTCTTCCGGCGTCGGTTTTCGACGAGGTTTTCACCTCTGTGCTCGTCTCGTCGAGTACTTCACACTGGTGTGTTCAAAAGTGGATTTCGACCACTTTGATTTCTGGGCACTTTTCGGAATACACTCTGTTTTTCCGAAAAACTCACAACCTCGGCTCTGATACCACTTGTTAGGATCAACAAGACACCCAGAAATCCAACACACACAAGAACACAACAAGATTTACGTGGTTCGGCAAATCGGCCTACGTCCACGGGAGCGATGTTGTTATATATCAACGAATTGAGGAGATTACACAACTCTACTCACTGTCTCTCTATATAACTCTCAAACTCACTCTTCTCTCACAGATTACACTCTCTAATCTGTTGCTGCTGTGTTGTTGTCTATTCTCCTCTCCTCCTCCTCCCTCAATTTATACACAATTGAGGGAGAAGCTCATTGGAGCTCACCTACTACCTCCACCAAGCTAATGGAATAGGGTGGGTAGAATAGTATCTCCACTGGATGCAGAAGTGCTGCACTATACTCTTAATGCTGCACTAAATGTTGCACTACCATATTGGGTTGAAACCAACAGTCTGTATGTTGTGGGGGTTGATGTGTTTTTGGTGAGACAAATTTAATGAAAAACTGTTGGAGTAAGATTAGGTGAGATTCAAGGAAGCTACTGAAATGACAAGAGCTGATAGGCAAGGAGGTAAACTAATATTTACCCCATTAACAACATCAACCAAACTGGAATTTTATATACTTCAAGGGGGTTGATTGTCAAATTTTAAACATTAAGGTGGTAAAATGTAAAATGGTTATAGCAAAAGGGGATTTATTATAATTTATTGTAAAGTATTCTCTAATTAAACTCGAGCACTGACCTCTTCACCTAACGGGTCGTTGAATTGGACAACAAGGTTTCGGCAATAGACAGAAATATTTTTAAAATCATTCGGTTCGCCTTTTCTTGACTCTTTATTATAGTCAAGCACTTCGCACATGCGATTCTCTTTCTCTTTCGGAACAACTAATTCCCAATTCAATACACCCATCACCTCTAGACTTGAAGAAATATAAAAATGTGCTTGATTCAAATCAAAAGCACATATATAACAAAGCACATACATACTAAAGTACAATGTGAATGTTTATAATAAATCATAACCATATAACTAACGTTTGAAAAAATAAAACTCATACCAATATACAATGTGAATGTTCACAGTTTACAATTAATATACAACTAGCCTTAAAAAAAGATAAACTCATACAAATGTGAACATTTACACTGCAATATGAAAACATAAAATAAATTTGAAAAAAATGAAAATCGACTATTTCGATTGTTTAATGGTAACAAAAAATAATTATTCAACCACCAAGCATAATAACAAAACCAACAAGCATACAGCTAACTTTCAAAAAAACAAAACTAGTACAAAAATACAATGTGAATGTTCACAATTTACAATTAATATACAACTAGCCTTAAAAGAATATGCTCATACCAATATGAACATTTACACTACAACGTAAAAATATAAAACAAAATTGGAAAAAGTAAAAATCGATTATTTTGATTGTTCAACGGTAACAAAAATGATTGCTCAATCAACAAGTATAGTAACAAAAACAACAAATGTAACACTTGTGTCCTTCAAAACTTTTGGAAAGTGTATTCGAATCCTTTATTTTTATTTTGAAAATCTTTGGTGTTGTTATGGGTTGGTTTTGAAGGAGTATAATCCGATTTAAACTTGTTGGGTTTGGTTGTTCGCACTTGTTCTTGTTAAAAGTTCCTTGGAGACTTAGAAATTCTATTCTAAGGGTAGACACCAGACTGGGGAGGGTCGACCTTCTTATATCTGTGTGTTAGTTACTGAAAAATAGGGTAGACACCAGACTGGGGAGGGTCGACCCTCTTATGTCTGTGTGTTGGTTGCTGGAAAATAGGGTCGACCCCCTCCTGTCTAAGGGTCGACCAGCTTGCATGCTGTCAAACATAAGTTTCTTTATAGGGTCGACCCCTGCAGACATTTTTTCCTAGATTTCAGTTTGGTTTTGGGCCTACTTTTTAGGGATTTTGACTTGATCTTTTGGGTTGACTTTGAGACTTTATTTCATTATGACCTAGCACTATAAATAGGTCCCTCACTTAACATTTTCTTTACTTTTTCTTCTCTTTCTCATTCTCCAAGCCGTGAGTCACTCCCTCCATCTCCAAAATCACTTTTTGCTCAAAGATCTTTAGATCTACTCTCTTGGAAGCATCTCCTTGCCTTGCTCCTTTGAGATTAAGTGTAGAGCTTGTCAAGAGCTTCGTTTTGATGCAAGTAGAAGTTGGTTTCGACATCTTTGGATTTTTAACCTTGTTTTGCGCATCTTCTCTTCTAAGCTTGAGGTAGGGATTTTCTACACTCTAATATGGTCTTTAGCTTAGTTATTTGCTAATGTGTATAGATGATGAGATTTAGTTGTGGTTTGGACAAATCTAGGATTTGGGTATGACATGAAAAGAGGGGTTTTGATGAATATGAGGTAAACGAGTATGAGGTTTGAATATAAGATCACGTTGTGCCAAAATAGTTGATTTTGGTATTTGGATTGATATTTGGAAAGAGGGAGATTTTGCCTTAATTTTCATTAAATTATTATTTTGTATAAATAATTGGGATTAGTATTGAAAATGTGAAATTGGAAGGTTATGGGTATAGATGGTGAAATTAGATATGTATTATCTTACACTTTTGGAAGTTGTGAATATAAACTATTTATCTTGAGATTAAATATCTGTTTAGAGATAAATGTATTGGGCTATCGGTGGAGAATATCTATGATTGTTGTAGAAATTACATGAAGATTAGGCGATTTAATGCTAATCCATTGTTGGTGTCATTGAATATGACCATGTTATAAATACATTGTATATGTATGTTTATTGGGAGAAGAAATGAGATGTACTTCATATATGATTATGTTTATAAATACATTACATATGTATATTTGTTTGGGAGGAGAAAGAGGATGGATTCCATTTAAAGCAAGTTGGCCAGAGTGTCCTAGGTGAAAGACCCGAAATTTTATATATTAATGGGTGCCGATTCCTTCGGACGAAATATCCGTAAAATGGTATATTGGAGAGTATACATGGGTGCCGATTCCCTCGGACGAAATATCCGTAAAATGACAGATTAGAAGTGTTTATGTGTGTTTTGCATAATTGGAAACTATTGAGTTGTAGTCTCATTTTGGTTGTTGAAAAGATAATGAATTTAACTCATGAATTGAGTAGCATATATGAACTTGAAATGAATTGAAGGAAAAAGAAAATGAGGTTTGGTCTTAGTGGTATATGAATATGTAGGCCTTGTGGATGTTTTAGTATTGGTATTGTTTATACACATGGCATTTATACCTTTGCTAAACCTCATATATTGTGTTAGATTATTTCTACTGGGCTGTTGGCTCACCCTATACGGGAATACCATTTTCAGGTGTAGGTGAGATGTTTCCTCCAAGGCAATAACGGGGATGGACTTTTGGAAAGCAAGAGTTTCTTAATTATGTTTTGTTGTGTGTGTTTGTTATTTGTAAAGCCAAGGGCTTAAGATGTAATGAGCGAGACTCACTTTGTGCAACCAAGTAATGACTTGGAAAGATGTAAACCTACATGGCATTTAACTGATTGTTAAATAGTAAACTCTGATGAATGAAAGTATTATATTTCTGTTATATTCTTCCGCATGATAGATAGGTTTATTGTGTTATTTTGGGGGCGTTACAACAAATATGCAACTAACTTTCAATTTTTTTTTAAAAACAAAACTTGTAATGTTCACAATTTACAATTAACATACAACTAGCCTTAAAAATACTAAATTCATACCAATGTGAACATTCACACTGCAATATGAAAACATGAAACAAAATTAAAAGAAAAAAAATAGACTATTCCGATTGTTTAATGGCAACAAAAAATAATTGTTCAAACAACAAATATAATAAAAAACAATATACAAAAATCATCAAACAATATATAATCATCAAAAATCATCAAAAATTATCAAATAGTTCATATATATTGACAAACCTTTTTAGAAAAATTTGTGTATAATCAATGCCGGTATAATACTGGTGAATAAATTACACAATATCGGTGTCTATACAAATCGACGAAATGACTACTGTTTATGTGTAACAATGGAAAAAAAAAATATTGTTCATCGCCAATTTGCCATCATCTCTATTGCGAATCCATTATCATCTCTATTATCGGTTTACAACTAATCTTCTCTTCCAAATATTCTTCCATGGCAAGACTTTAATGCAAAATAATGATGAAGGAAGATCCTTGATTAAGTAAATCCCTCGCATTGAAACCAAGAAAATACTAAGATTAATAATCTTCAATATTTTATATACAATGTTTTATATGTACCAAAAATAAAATATATCTAATAATTGATATTCTCTCTCCTAGATATATAGTATAATATATATATTTATTATAATAAAAGTCTATAAGGATAAAATAGTCCACATAATAATTATAATATGGAAAAAAAAATGACCTATTAGAACTTAAATTTAAATATATGAGACTTGATCGAACATTTAGAAAACTTTATGGACTTATTGGGCTATAAGTCTACTAAATGAGATTTATAAATAAATCTCCCATTTAAAAATGTTTAAGAAAATTGGATTTTTATTTTAAATATAAATATATATGTTTTAATATTTTAAATTCAAAATACAATTTCATACTCAAATCATAACTAAATACATAACTCAAAATTCAATTCAAAAACTCTTTTCAAAATTCTATTAAAAAAAATTCAAAAAAATATTTTTTATTTTGTTCTTTAAAATTTTTCTTATCTTATATTTTATATTTTAAATTATTTTTTAATTTTTTAGAAAAATAATTTTTGTTATTTTTTTAAGTATTAGCCAAATAATTTGTTATGATTTAGATATATATTGTGATTCAAATTTTTTTTCAAAAATTTTAAAAATAAATATTTTTAAAAAAAGTTTTAAAAAATTAAAATATTTTAAAAAATATTTATAAAATAAAATAAAAATATTTAAAATAAAAAATTATACATTTTAAATAAAAAATAATTTTTTAAAATATTTTAAAAAATACAACTTAAATATTTTAAAAAAATATAGCGCACAATTGTATGAAATGCAATACAGTGCACATAAAAAAAAATACAAATCAAAATTCTTTCAAAACTCATAACTCAAAACGCAACTAGATAATAAATCATGATTTTAAAAATAATTTTAAAAAAACAAAAATAAAAATATTAAAAAAAATTTTTTGGGATAAATTACAAATACACCTCATGAGATTTACTTAAAATAGAGATTGCCCTTGTGATTTGAAAAATTACAAATATCTGCTTGTCAGAATTTTTTATTTAACAGAATTAACTTAAAAAACAAAATTCATACTTGCTCTCCTATACAATAATAAAATTATCTAAATTATTAATTGAAACATATTTCTAACATCATTAAAAACCGTTAATTGACTTTATGATTTATTAATAAAATGGACAATTTGTTATGAAATTAGAAATCTTAGGGGGTGGAATAAAATTTTAAAAATCACAAAAGTGATTCGTATTTTAATCAAACCCTAGGAGATATATTTGTAATTTATCATTGTTTTTAAAAATAGAGTTTTGAAAATAGTTTGGTTATGAGTTTTAAAAATAATTTTGAATTGAGTTTTGAATTGTGTGTTTGGTTATGAATCTTAAAAAGAGTTTTAAATTTTTTTTGATTAGAATTATAATTTCAAAAGAGAACCAAATGGGACCTTAAGCTTCGTTTGGCTAAAGATTTTTGGCTAAAAAAGCACAAAAAGACAAAATTGATTGCATAAGCCAATAAGACAAAATGTCATATCTAAACCATAATCATTACACTTTTTCTTTCATAAAAGTAAAAAACCAGAAAAATCGAACCAAACGAGACTAAAAAAGCCCCGACACAAAAAAGTCAATACCAAACGAAGGCTTAGTCTGTTGGGGGAGAATTTAACCTTTTTTTTTCCTTATATATTTTAATTTTTAATAGTACAGTCATCACATTATAAAAATATTAATTTTTAAAAATCATCATTGGATTTTTTTTTTTTTGAAAAACGTCAATTGTCATAATTAATTTTTTTATATATGAATTTAGAAGAATGGTTACCGGTTTTCCCTTTGATGTCTTTTTTTTTTTTTTTTGAACATGGAAAAATCCATTAAGGAGAAGCCAAACGGCATTTACAAGTAGACTCCATGACAAAAAAGATAGAACTTACACTAAACAAAGTAAAAATGGATAAATAAGCACACAGATGAAGCTAAAACAGCATCAAAGACATGATCGAAACTCGATCCTAACCCGTACTGCAACGATGCAGAAGCGATCATAAGAGATCAGCATTAGGGCTAGTCAGAGATACCACAAAAGCTTTCACCTCAGAGAGGGTAAGCTACCAATAAACACATTCATGGAGTCCAACAAAACAAACAAACTGAAAATACAAACTGAAAAAGAAAAGAAAAGAAAGCTCAAAAAAAGAACCGAAGCCGACGATCGGGGGTGGAAGCTAGCAGATCTGGTGGAGGGTGGTGTCTTCGGCTGCGAGGGATGGCGAAGGATTGTAGATCCGGCGGCGAGAACGGCAGATCGTGCTCTGGCATGAGAGGGAGGAGGAGGAAACTCAAAAATCCACCCTAAGGGGAAGAAACACCTCAAAAAGAGGGGGAGATTGGGAAGACAGAGCTCCCAAAGGTTATTTTGCAGAAAAAGAGGAGAAAAACAGGGGGGAGAGAGGAGGGAGGTGGCCGGAGAGAGGCCGGAACCCCCTCCCCCTCTCAGGCGGCGCACTTGTGAAGAAACCCTAGGAGATAACTTAGAGAGAGAAAGGCTATTGTTGAGGATAAGACCTGGTGGAGGTCATTTCAAACATTCACTTTGAATTTTTCCCTTTGATGCCTGAGAGACCAAAGTTTGAATTTTTAGTATTATTTGTTGTTATGTTTCCAAAGATGGAATAGACGTCTTAACTGGAGGGATTTTTTATTTTTATTTTTGTCTATAATGAGATCTAACTTTACCCAAGTGAAACCTTTATTTGATTAGGGTCAATAGAAAATTTGGAGGCTTATGGAACTACAACTTAAAGCCTGTTTTTATCATAATTTTACAAATTGAATCGAAACAAATTTGCTGATAAGTTAAATATTAACCAATGCCGTAATCAGTTTCACTGTCCCTTTTTTTTTTTAATGTTTTTTTACGTGCAGCTACATGTCTCCTTTCGAATGCATTAGAGGAAAACTAATTTGGGAGTTCCTTGAAGTTTTATTGACCAGCAGCTGATAATAATATACTTGATCCTCTTAAAATGCTTGATCATGTATAGAGATTTAGGTAGGCGAAATTAAGATTAGATGTAATTGATGCCATACTCTTCTTGTGATCATTTGGTTTACCATTTTAGTTATGAGGAGTTTAGTTGATGGGTCGAGCATTGATTAGCATCACCTGTTGTTGTGCAATCTTTCGGAAGGAGGCTGTTTGATGGGGAAATGGAACTTGTTGGATAAGGTCCTTTAAGATGAATTTTCTATTGCCTGCTAGTCAAAGGCTTGTGGACATTCTGGTGGACATTCTGATGGAGATGGTTAATTATGTAGAGAGGATGGTGTAACAACCCTCGCATCGACACGATTAATTCTCGATTATTCTTGAATTGACCACGACATCGTTAATCGAGACCGATAATGACCGATAATCGGATCAACAAAATATCGAATCGATCGATCGAGATTCGAGACTGATCGATTGACCGTAACTGTTTAAATGCATATTTCCATCCGTTAGTCGTTTATCAATCTGTTCATGCTCGGTAATTTAAACTGCTAATTGAAGGCCTTATCGGCGGCCGAATCTGAAATTGACTGATGTTTTATGATCATTAAAATTAACGTGAATTTATGGTGTATTTAATTGGAAATTGATTTGGTATGATTAAATTAGATTAAAATAAGCTAAATTGACCAAGTTTGACTTATTTACCAAAAAGCCATCTAGTGGCCACTACTTTATACATTTAGAGGCTGCATACATTGAATCAAAGCAATTGTTCAGCTCATTTCATGCTTCCCACCGAGATATAGAGAGAGAGAAACAAGAAGATTGATTTCATCTAGAGAGTTGGCTTGAGAACTTGGTGAAATTGAAAGGATTCTTGCATGTTTGTACTTCTAGGCTTGAACTACAAGACTTAGGTGAGGAATTTAACTTCTTAATTGTGCCTTTAAGATAGTTCTTGTATGTTCATGCTAGATTGATAGAGTTTAGAGCTAAGGCATGGGTTAAATGTTTGAATTGTAGCTCTAATCTTGCATGCATGTGTATATTGAAGAGTTTTGAGTTGATTTCATGGCAAAATGTTACATGCATGTTCATATTTTTAGTTAAGACCATGATTTCATCTTGTTCTTGCAGAAATGAGCTCATTTGAGTAAGCTTTGAAGCTTTAATTTGGTTTAAAACTCACGCATGTCATGTTTGGAGATTGTTGTAGACACCCCATTTTTGACCGACCTTAAGACTCAGACGTCACCGATTGAGTGCTCGGTGATGTTGCATACTGTGCTCGTTCAGAAGTCTCAGTCGCGCCAGGCATA
Source organism: Camellia lanceoleosa (assembly GCA_025200525.1). NCBI lineage: Eukaryota > Viridiplantae > Streptophyta > Magnoliopsida > Ericales > Theaceae > Camellia > Camellia lanceoleosa. The sequence goes on along the minus strand of CM045771.1, from coordinate 111,000,487 downwards.
CCGCCTCCCGACTTCCGAACTCTTCATGCCTTGTCTCGATTTTTGAACCGGACTCGGTTTTCTCTGCTTTTCTTTCTGGGGAAGGAGTGGTCCCGTAGACTATCTCCCAGTGGCCGTGAGCTACTTTTTGTGGCCGTAGGCCATTTTGCCCATTTCGGAGCCCGGTTCCCGGTTTTCGGAGCCGTCAGGCCGTGTGCCTCGGTTCGGGACCGCCCAACCATCTCCGATTTCTCCGGTTTTTGGCATGCACCTCTGTTTTATCATTCCGAGGGACACTGGGGCCTCGATGCCACTTCGTGGGTCAACACCACTTTGCTGCTACAATTCGGGACCCCGAATCGCGCGGTTTGGGCCCCGAGCATTCATTTTGCATCGGTTTTCTCTGATTTTTGGCAGGAACCTCTGTTTTGTCATTCCAAGAGACACTGGGGTCGCAGATGCCCACTTCGTGGCCGAACGCCACTTTCGGTGCCTGCAGCCCATTTTCGGGACCCCGCGCGGTTTTGGTCCCCGAGCTTTCGTTTTGCATTAGTTTTTGTTCAAATTTGGCAGGTACCTCTGTTTTAGCACCAGGAAGATCACTGGAGGGTGGGAGGCCAGCAATTGTCTCAGCAAGTGTATGGAGGATTAGAGAGTTGCTTTTTAGATATTTTTGTTGCTTTTTAGATATTTTGTTGCTTTTTAGATATTTTGGTGCTTTTTGGATATTTTTGGTGCATTTTTGCTCTATAAAGGGGAGGTTTTGCTTCATCATTTGAAGGTTGGATAATTGTTAGAGATTTTTGAGAGAGATACACCATTTTCTCTCCATTTTCCATAGCTCCAAAGTCTTTTTCTTCAAGTTTTGGTCCCATTTTCTTCATCATCTTCAAGCTCTATCATCACCACTCCATTTTCCAGCAGCAAGGGAGGGATTCCAGAAGCTTGAAGTCATCAAAGTTGGTCCAAGAAGTAGTCAAAGTATTGGTCTTCAAGGGTAAGTTCACTTTCCCTCTTTTGTAGCATTTTCTTGCTCCATTTCTTAAGCCCATTTTCTTATTGTTTTGAGCTCCGACCTTCACTGAGATTAGGTCTTTTTTGAGCTTATATTCATGTTTGATTAAGGGCTCAACCCCATTTGGTGTCTCCATGATACACTTGTTTCAATATCACTCTTTATGCCATTATTTTGCATGCTTTGTTTGGCTTTTGAGTGATCTGATTTCGAGCATACCATAAACTGTTAATAGGCCTATTTTGAGCCCCTATTCAACATTGAAGAAGGGCTCCATCATGTTTGGTGGCTCTAGCATGCACTTCCTTTGAAATTCTTCAATTTTACCGTAAAATTGCATGAGTTAATTAGCCTATTTGTGATCTGATTTGGAGTATGCAACCTACTGATATTGTGCTCATTTTGAGCCCCTCTTCAACATTGAAGAAGGGCTAAACCATGTTTTCCTCCTCTATCATACACTTGCTTTGAATCCATGTTCTATGCCTATCTTGCATGCTTTGTTAGACTATTTTGGCTTCTGTTTTTGGCCTTCATCAGGCCTTGAAGGAGTCTTATTTTGGTCCATACATCATGCTTTGTGAAGGGTCTTAAGCCATTTGGTAATTGGTTTTAGTACTTGCTTTGAAATTCTTCAAATTTACCGTAAAATTGCATGTTTGTTTAGGCCATTCTAGCTTCTGTTTCTGGCCTTCATCAGGCTTGTGAAGTGTCTTATTTTGGTCTATTCTTCAATTTTTATTAAGGGTCTTAAGTTTTTTGGTCATTGCTTATGATACCTCTCTTTATAAACCTCTTTTGACCCTTATTTTGCATGCTATGTATTGTATATCTACACACTGAATTTGGGGATCTCATCTTCTGTAAAAATGCATATTTTTAGTCCCTCTCTAATGTTTTAGAACTGATTTTTTGGGTTTGAGCATTGTAGATATCACTTGCTTTGTAAATCCTCTCTTTTTCCGTATTTTTGCAAGCTATTGTTGTCATATCTATGCTTACAATTTGGCCATGTTTTGTACTGGAAAGATGCTATTTTTGGGGCTTCCTTGCTACTGTTTTTGCTGTCATGTGTCAATTTGGCATGTATAGCATAGCTGTAGGCCATTTCGGGGGCTAAATATCACATTTCGGGAACATTCTGGGCATCGGGTGCATTTTTATCATCATTTTGAGGCTGTTTTCCCTTCATTTAGTTGCTGGAATTTAGTTTGCATGCTTGCATATCATTTCCATGCCATTTTGTGCCTTTTTGTCATTGCCTCGGTTTGCGTGCCCGTGGGCACGCACTTCGAGGCGCTCCGTTTTCATTCATCGGCATCCCATGTGAGTGCGGCTGAGGCCATCTCATGTTGGTATAAGCCCAATTTGCATTTCGCATGTCATTCCGCATCGCCTCGGTTTGCGTGCCTGTGTGCACGCATTTCGAGGCAGCTCTTTTTTATCCGACGGCAGCTTATGTGAGTGCGGCTGAGGTCCTCTCATGTTGGCGTAAGCCCAATTTGCATTCCGTATGCCATTTCATTCCATTTTTATCATCGCCTCGGTTTGCGTGCCTGTGTGCACGCATTTCGAGGCACTTCAGTTTTATCCGATTTGCATTTTTATCATCGCCTCGGTTTGCGTACCTGTGTGCACGCATTTCGAGGCACTTCGGTTTTATCCGATTTGCATTTTTATCATCACCTCGGTTTGCGTGCCTGTGTGCACGCATTTCGAGGCACTTTGGTTTTATCCGATTTGTATTTTGTCATCGCCTCGACTTGCGTGCCCGTGTGCACGCATTTTGAGGCACTTCGGTTTTATCCGATTTGCATTTTGTCATCGCCTCGGTTTACGTGCCCGTGGGCACGCATTTCGAGGCACTTTGGTTTTATCCGATTTCTCATTTTATCATCGCCTCGGTTTACGTGCCTGCGGGCACGCATTTCGAGGCACTTTGGTTTTATCCGACATGCATTCTACATCATCGCCTCGGTTTGCGTGCCTGCGTGCATGCTTTTCGAGGCATCTTATTTTCATCTCATTTTCATCTGAATTGTGCATACTAGGTTGTATCTTAGATTGCATTCATGCATTACCTCGGTTTGCGTGCCCGTGGGCACGCATTTCGAGACATCTCTTTTTTTTAGTCTCATTGTGTATCATATTTCATGTCATCGCCTCGGTTTGCGTGCCCGTGGGCACGCATTTCGAGGCATCTCACTTTCATAGCATTGTGCATGCTATATCACATGTTAGCTGCATTTCATGCATACCATGCATATTGCGTCGTGTTCGGGATAGGAATTAGCCCGGGCACGGGAAACGAGGCACGTTTCGTACTCCGAGTGACGGAACGGGTCTCAATTCCCAAGTCACCGACACTCCGGATTACTCATGATGGAGTTAGGTTTTGTTATAGAATTCATCTGCATTCATCCCATATTGAGTTGTGCAATCCGATTCCTCGGCCATCATGCATCGATATGCGTGATTGATGGCACGAGGATCGAGGCATGCATATATTCGTGAAATACATTGCTATGCCCTTTTTCTGCTCTCTGTTGCAGCAAAATGAAGGATCAACAACTTTTCGGAGTCCGGCGCGCATTTCGAGAAAAGTGCAAACAGAGGCTAATTGGGGCATCCCAGTGGATTTCCGCGCCAGGTAGCCCAACATGCATCATCCATCAGAAGCAAGGCGGTCCCTGGCTTGCATGCCAGTTTTTCTTATTTAATTTGTCAATTAATTAGAAATTTGTATATTTATTCGGACTGTATTATTCTTTCATTTTCGGATTATATTATTATTTATTCGGACCCTCTACGCGAGGGCACAATTGTAATAAGTGTGGGTGAGTGTGATGTATGTCTTCCAACCCCCATTTCTTTCTCCCTTTTATTTATCCGCTTACGTTGGTTAGATTAGGGCATATTTCAATTAGCATACAGTATGACAGCATGTTTGCATCATTCATCTGTTTTGCATGCACCGGGCTCGGCGCATCATACTAACTGCATTTGTATTTCAATTCCAAATTGAATACATGTTAGCTGTAGCATCATCATATGCCATGTTTAGAATAGCCGAGCCTGCTATAGTTGCATTTTGCATGTGTTGCATTAGGCAATTCTGTATACTTAGGATCATGCATGATTTCTAATCAGTTTTCTGTTTTGGCTTGGAGTACTCGGTAAGTGGTTATGCTTTAGCATCCTTGCATACGTGTGAGTGTTGCCATGATAGCATGCTTACCATGAGGCTATGTGCTTATGTGATATAACTGCCTTGAATGCCTGAGGGTGAAGGTTGAGTTATCTGAATTGGAATAATTCATCAAATGTTTGTTTTAAGCCCACTAGATAGTGGCAACATCACTGTTTTCTAAGCCCACCCGAGGGTGGCAAATCCGCATTTTAGCCTGCCTGCGGGCAGCACCATCACACCATTTTTTAAACAAACAAACATGAAATATTTTGTTCCAATTCAGACGGCCCAGTCTATACTTGTCTGCTGCAAGCATCACATAGTAACCTAGGCTAAATAACCAGAATAAGAACTCACAATGTTTTCAAAAACAGATATCATGGTTAGTAGAGGCCGGTCTTTGACCGGGCGAGAGGGGGTGCTCACGATGTGACCTTCCCTAATCGTACCCAAGTTCCCGAGCCAACTTTGGTGATGACGGACACGTGGCCTTTCGGCACCGAGTCAGGGTTTCCTAAATTTCCCATTTTAAAATATTTAGGTGGCGACTCTGTTATCTGGCGAAGCAGTCCATGTTTGGCACTTCTTTCAAAAAATCTGTTTTTCTTCAAAACGATTTGCCGGATTTGGACTCTTTGGTTCAAGATTGAGAACCGCAACAAAATCGAGTCCGAACTGTAGCGAGGTCCCTCGCAGGCGTTGTTACAATTGTTCTTGAAAATAGGTTTGAAAAATGGTTGTAATTGACTCACTCTTGGGCTTTGAATTCACAAATTGAGCTTTGTAACTTGTTGTATATTGAATCTAGAGGTGTTTTCCAGAATTTGGGCCCAAGAGGTCGAGTATAGAGTGATAGAATGCTTGGTTTGAGCTTGGAAGGCAAATCTGGAAATTCCAGATTTGGCTTCTTCGCTCGAGCGAAGGATTCCTCCCTCGAGCGACCAACGTTTACTCTGAGCTACGCTCGAGCGTAAAAATCAAGCATCCAGTACTTTTACTGTTTCATCAGACCGCTCGAGCGAAGGATTGCTCGCTCGAGCGAAGGAAGTCTCGCTCGAGCGAGGAGCCTATTTTCAGCATATTTTGCAAAATGTTTTCTTAGTGCATCTTTGCATCCTCATTCCATTCTAGGTATTCTTAGGCCTAGTTTAAGACATCTTAATGAGGATATAGATGTAGAACACACCGAGGCAAATTAGGGATTAAGTTATTGATCTTTCCCAACTGTGAAACTTAGTGTGTGTTCTATTTGTTAACTGTTTAGGGTTGGCTTTCGGGGACGCGCTCTAGCTGCTATTAGCCCAATCTCTGTGAGTAACAATTGTGTAAAGATATGTTCAAAATGTTTATCTTTTGAATACTGAACTGAATTGTTTATTGAACTGATATTGTTTATTGAATGAATGTATGTCCTTTATTTCTGAACTGTACTGTGGCATCCTTAGCATCTACTGTTATCGACTGTTACAGAGCTCTGTCGGTTCCCTTGTGGAACCATACTGTTTACTGAATGATTGGCCATCATTACTGTTGGGTCTGTTAAGATCCGGTCCTCTTGGACCTACTGTTTATAGGCTAATGGATGTACCTCATATGATTGATTGACTGAAATACTGAAAGACTGAAATACTGTTTAATGAACTGATTTCATTACTGTAAGGACATTCATTCATAACCTCTTTACGCATTATGTTATTCACTGGGCTTTAGCTCACTGTTTATATATATATATATGTAGGTTCTCAGCAGCCTGACCGGAGCTAGGAGCGTGGGTTAGTCCCCAGTTTTGTCAAGCCAGCCTATGTGCCTCACTGCGAGGTTCCGAGTTGCCATGCTATGGCTTGGGGTGTTTTTTTTTGTGTCCCCTATCGGTCTCCCCACTGTTTGTACTATTGTATTGACTGTCTTCTGTTTTACCGTACTGTTGCCTAGGGATTCGATCCCTGTACTGACCGACTGTAAATGATTGTATAAACCGTACTGTTCTAAACTGTTGAATGCATGAAAAATGTTTTTGGCATACAGATTTTCACAGCTCAATGGACACTAGTTACTTACTGTATTGGCTTCCGCCAGGCCCTGTACTCTGTTTAACTGTATTACTGTTCAGTAGGCCTTCGGTAATCTCGGATTACTGGCCAGTTACGGTGCTAAACCCATAGGGCCGGGTTTGGGTCGTGACAGAGTGGTATCAGAGCGATACTTACCACGAGTTATACCGCACACACGTGTCCAAATGAGCTATAGGGTGTCCTAGAAAAGAAGTTAGGGCATTACATGAGCATAAAAAGTGTGTGTGGTTATGACATGACTGATTGTATGCTAATGTGTTAAACTGTTTAAGTATGCAACTGCGTATGTTTGTAATTGCTACCACTGTCTATGTGAATTGAAACGAAACCTATATGCATACTTAAAGAAGTTAAATGGAATAACATGTAATGTTAATGTTATCTTGTTGATAACTGGGAAATCAATGTGAAAGAAAATGAACGTGTGAAAGTAAAGAGTCATGTGACCGTACCCGAACTGAAATGAAAGTATACACACGTCTGATATGGAATAAAACGGAAATCAGTGAGAACTTCCCTGTGTTGATCAAAGATATATGTGGGAACCTAAATTGTGGAATGTTAAACCGTAGAGTCTCATGCCTTTGTTGAATGACCTTGAAAGTCCGATTGGAATCACGTTGGCCAGCGTTGCTTCGAGTCGGAAATTCTTGGTAAATTCCTGGGGATTGAATAGGTTAACTGAGAATCTGAAATGACAACAACAAGGGCGAGAATTGTGAACGAATTGAAACTTCTAATCTGAGGATTAACAGGCTAGAATGAATGATTGAGGCCTTAATCGAAAATCTGAGAGGATAAAGGCAGACATACGTGCCTGAACCAACTGAATATGAACTGATAACACTAATACTGAAACCCAAATAAACTGAAACCACCGGAATTTCTGGGAGGTACGGAACCACTGAAAACTGAGACTTGGGTTTAGAAACTGAGAAAATATGTGAAGTTCTCTTCAAAAAAAAAAAAAAAAAAAAAAAAAAAATGCTTTCCCCAATACGTCTGAAATAGGAAAGTATCCGAGTTTGAACAACTTGAGTAAAGTGATAGGACTGCGGTCGAATATGAGGTAAAATTTACCCAGCTAATCTGATAGGTAACCCACATGATAGACACTGACTGGAAAAGAACTGGAGGTGGGAGTGACCTAGATGTGTTTGACATCGTCAACTGAAATTAGAAAGAATGAAACAAAAGTAACAGAAAGTGAAAATGACCGGTGCTTCAATGACCTCCGTGAATGGAAAATCTCGGCAATAGCTTTGACCTATGAAGGTCAAAGAAGTAATGTGAACAACGATATACCTGTCTGTACCGTATGTGGGAAATACCAATGGGGCGTTGCCACCGCCTATCTGAACTTATTCTAGGCATGGACAGGAGGGATATTTGCCTAAGTCTTGCCCACAAACTCAACTAAACGATAATGAGTCTAAATCTAGACCCTAGTTCCAGAGAATGCTCGGAACACTGAAAAGACTGACGTAGGTATTACCTGAAACAGATGAAATTGCTTATACGAACGTTGGTGTGGGGAATCGTATATTCTGTAACTTGGTATAGACTGCGAACATATTTACTGCGCTAATTGAACTACTGGAATTATGAACCATACACTGAGAACTGTTAGGGCTTGTGAACAGCGAGAACTTGCTGAGTTAGGTCCTTGTATCGTAACGCAATAACTGAATGTGAATTGTCAGATGTGACCTTTTGAACTGTACTAGAACTGTTGAACGTGGGAATACCTTATGATTGACTGTAATTCGAGAAATTTCCACAACTATAATTTGTACTGAACTGTTATGTATTGACGGACCCTTGAACTCGAATTATACACGCGAACTGTTTGTGTGTGAGACTGTTAGAACTGTGAACCCATATTGGCTTATAAAGATGAACTTCTGCAGAATGTCTACCTGAAAACTGATTTTGAACTCACACCGTATATATGAAAACTGATTTTGAACTCACACCATATATATGTTCCCATGCTAGTAATACTGTTAAGACTGAAAGGAATGAACTGTGGATAATGAATCTTTTGAAATCTACCGTTGATGCGGACTATATGTGCGACCCTGTAAAACCTTATGTTAACATTTACCTGTGCTATGGAAACTGGTTAGACTTATGTATATATCTGCTTACCTTCCCAAGGATATTAGACTGAATAGACATATGACTGGTTACCTTAACTATCGTGTCTGGGGAAACCGTTTTGTATTGTACATCGAACTTGTGAATTCATATTGAAACTGTTAGTAGACTCCGAACATGCACATATATGACTGTACCTTTGCTCGGAATGACTGATAAATTTGTTTGATAAATTAACCGTTGGGACTATGACTCTGTAACTGCATGACTGAATAAAGACCCCAACCAATAAACTCTTGACTGGGAATCGTGATTGTGAAAAATTGACATGACTGTTGGAGTTGATCTGCGAGCCTATGCTTTAGTGACTATATGACTGATTTGGAACCCTTGTATGACAACTCACCATTATGTGCCACCATGAACTTTGTGTGATGTATTACTGTATACCATGTGCTTATATGAAGGATTTATTTGGAAATTGCTATATTGACTGTGATGCTTACCTCCCGATATGACTAACTGTGTGCCTGTGCATTTGCCTGTAAACTTGTTGGGAGGAACACATTGTATGTGACCTGTACTGCTCTGATATGAACTGTAATGGTACCGGACTCTGATGTAAGTTTTGACGATTGATGAACTCAAACTAATTGTGAAATTACTGACTATGTACCGAAATGACCGGAATATGAACTAATGTTGACTGACCTGGAAATGATAAAAGTGGAACTTTGGTCTGAACTGTTACCTGACTTGATAGAACCATGGGTTGAAGAAACCCTTTGTGAAACTGATAGAACTTGTGTCTGATGCTTGTACTTCGAACTTTTACTTAGTATGATTGGGCAGAACTTGTATCTAATATGACCTGGTCGAATTTTCATCAAATTGACTTGAGGGAACCCTTATTGAGAAAGCTATTATTAGATTGCTTACAATGTGGCAAAAACTGGGCATGTCATGTAATTAATTACCCGGTATTACCGTATGACGATGAACTTGTTTGACTAGGAAATTATTGTTTTGGTGACTACTGCACTTCAGAACTGATGGATCTGTTGACAACAGACTGGTTTTGATCATAGACTCTGACTGTCTGGAAGTATATGTAATCTGTATGACTGTTTTCGTACTGACATGTGCTATGATTGAATCTGTGAAGACTGGAACTGATGAATAGTAAATGAATACTTACTTCGGAATTCTGCCTACTGCTAAGGGAGTAATGTACGATTCGCTTTATCTTTCCGATAACTCCCGAAGGAACTGAACTGACTGTGATGGATTATTGAACCGAGAACTGAATTAAACAAAGACTGAATGAAAGACTCGAAATTGAATGAATAGAAACTCTGTAACTTAACGGGAAAATTACTTATGAAACTGAGACCAGTGTAAATCTATAACCCCGATAAGTACTTGATATAAGTAGTGTGAATACTACTATATTGCTCTGTCTTTATTCTTGTATTGTATCATTCTTTATTCTTGTACTATCAACATCTTGATACTACTCTCACTCATTCACTGTTGTGTACTCTTTGTACAACTGTATTCATGTTCCGTGCCACGAAATAAATGTTGTTTCTGAAATGCTATATGTTGTATATTGAATGACTGTTCAGTCTCTGATAAGTAAATCGTGACTCTTGGCATTATGTAATATATATGTTAGCTGCCCGGTATCGGAGGTTCCTTTATGGAACTTATATCTGTCTGCACTCTGTTACCCGTACCGGAGGCCTCGTCATGAGGGCCCAGCTTACATCTTGTTACGTTACATTGCGGATTAAGGATTCCCTTATGGAACTGGTTATTCATAACCATTATGTAATCAGACCGCTTCAATATCAGATTACGCCATGCTTGCATACATTACGCTCTAGTAATGCACCATGTATACATAAGCCAGGATTGTGCATCTACGTATGCTCTAGACAAAAATATGCAAATGAACATGTATCCGAATCATCATTATTTGGCGAAAACCGAAGTGCATAAGATTCTGTTTTAATATGAACCCCAATCCCTATATGTGATTCCTGATTCTGTTATTATGCATTGTTAAGATTGGGAATGGGTCATGAATCCGTTTTTGTATATGATTGTGCTCCTGTAATAGAGTGAAAGTTACCTTTATGATAGGCATCATCTCTGTTGTCATATGTTAACCCGAGTTTGGAAGACCAAACTCTTTATAAGGAGGGGAGACTGTAACAACCCTCGTACTGATTATCGATTAATTACTGATTATTACTGAATTGACCACTGATTACAGATTAATCGAGACCGATAATGGATAAGCGGATGAACAAAATCTTGAAGACTGACTGAGATTCGAGACTGATCGATTGACCGTAACTGTTTAAATGCATATTTCCATCCGTTAGTCGTTTATCGATCTGTTCATGCTCGGTAATTTAAACTGCTAATTGAAGGCCTTATCGGCGGCCGAATCTGAAATTGACTGATGTTTTATGATCATTAAAATTAACGTGAATTTATGGTGTATTTAATTGGAAATTGATTTGGTATGATTAAATTAGATTAAAATAAGCTAAATTGACCAAGTTTGACTTATTTACCAAAAAGCCATCTAGTGGCCACTACTTTATACATTTAGAGGCTGCATACATTGAATCAAAGCAATTGTTCAGCTCATTTCATGCTTCCCACCGAGATATAGAGAGAGAGAAACAAGAAGATTGATTTCATCTAGAGAGTTGGCTTGAGAACTTGGTGAAATTGAAAGGATTCTTGCATGTTTGTACTTCTAGGCTTGAACTACAAGACTTAGGTGAGGAATTTAACTTCTTAATTGTGCCTTTAAGATAGTTCTTGTATGTTCATGCTAGATTGATAGAGTTTAGAGCTAAGGCATGGGTTAAATGTTGAATTGTAACTCTAATCTTGCATGCATGTGTATATTGAAGAGTTTTGAGTTGATTTCATGGCAAAATGTTACATGCATGTTCATATTTTTCGTTAAGACCATGATTTCATCTTGTTCTTGCAGAAATGAGCTCATTTGAGCAAGCTTTGAAGCTTCAATTTGGTTTAAAACTCACGCATGTCATGTTTGGAGATTGTTCTTGAAAATAGGTTTGAAAAATGGTTGTAATTGACTCACTCTTGGGCTTTGAATTCACAAATTGAGCTTTGTAACTTGTTGTATATTGAATCTAGAGGTGTTTTCCAGAATTTGGGCCCAAGAGGTCGAGTATAGAGTGATAGAATGCTTGGTTTGAGCTTGGAAGGCAAATCTGGAAATTCCAGATTTGGCTTCTTCGCTCGAGCGAAGGATTCCTCGCTCGAGCGACCAACGTTTACTCTGAGCTACGCTCGAGCGAAGGATTGGTGGCTCGAGCGTAAAAATCAAGCATCCAGTACTTTTACTGTTTCATCAGACCGCTCGAGCGAAGGATTGCTCGCTCGAGCGAAGCCTTTGATTTTGGAAGCTCGCTCGAGCGAAGGAAGTCTCGCTCGAGCGAGGAGCCTATTTTCAGCATATTTTGCAAAATGTTTTCTTAGTGCATCTTTGCATCCTCATTCCATTCTAGGCATTCTTAGGCCTAGTTTAAGACATCTTAATGAGGATATAGATGTAGAACACACCGAGGCAAATTAGGGATTAAGTTATTGATCTTTCCCAACTGTGAAACTTAGTGTGTGTTCTATTTGTTAACTGTTTAGGGTTGGCTTTCGGGGACGCGCTCTAGCTGCTATTAGCCCAATCTCTGTGAGTAACAATTGTGTAAAGATATGTTCAAAATGTTTATCTTTTGAATACTGAACTGAATTGTTTATTGAACTGATATTGTTTATTGAATGAATGTATGTCCTTTATTTCTGAACTGTACTGTGGCATCCTTAGCACCTACTGTTATCGACTTTTACAGAGCTCTGTCGGTTCCCTTGTGGAACTATACTGTTTACTGAATGATTGGCCATCATTACTGTTGGGTCTGTTAAGATCCGGTCCTCTTGGACCTACTGTTTATAGGCTAATGGATGTACCTCATATGATTGATTGACTGAAATACTGAAAGACTGAAATACTGTTTAATGAACTGATTTCATTACTGTAAGGACATTCATTCATAACCTCTTTACGCATTATGTTATTCACTGGGCTTTAGCTCACTGTTTATATATATATATATGTAGGTTCTCAGCCGGACCGGAGCTAGGAGCGTGGGTTAGTCCCCAGTTTTGTCAAGCTTGACCTATGTGCCTCACATGCGAGTTGCCATGCTATGGCTTGGGGTGTTTTTTTTTGTGTCCCCTATCGGTCTCCCCACTGTTTGTACTATTGTATTGACTGTCTTCTGTTTTACCGTACTGTTGCCTAGGGATTCGATCCCTGTACTGACCGACTGTAAATGATTGTATAAACCGTACTGTTCTAAACTGTTGAATGCATGAAAAATGTTTTTGGCATACAGATTTTCACAGCTCAATGGACACTAGTTACTTACTGTATTGGCTTCCGCCAGTGCCACATACTACATTTAAGCGTATTCTTTGTTACGTAGGCCTTGGTAATCTCGGATTCTTGGCGATTCTGATGCTAAACCCATAGGGTCGGGTTTGGGTCGTGACAGATGGGTACATTTTTGGTTTTAATAGATGAAGTCTTGATATTTGCATACTGCATCTTGAATAGATTTTCTCATATAAAGACTAGTAGAGCATGTGGGTATGGAATGGAAGAAATCAAGATCCAAGGTACTCTATTTTTCAGGAAGGTTTAGGATGTTAGTACAATTTGAGTAGCACATCTTGCACAATTCTAAAGTAAATCCTAAAAATACTAGTGGTTGGACTGTTTATCATTTAGTCAATGAGAGGGCTAATTTTATTTGAACTAAAACATTTATAGTTGTTACTAGTTTTAAAAAATAATGATGCAAATCCCCTGGGGTTTCGTCGGGCTTTGATTCGGACACCCCAGTGCCAATAAAAAAATAATAATGATGTAAATATCTTTAAAGAATGTATTTTTGCTTTAAAGGGCTTTCAAGTTAGTGGGTTGAATCATTAAGTTATGCGAACTGTGTAGTAAGGAATAAGCAAAAATTACTTGCAGAAAATATATGTGCAAGGATCCTTGGTCGTTTTGTCTAACAACAAAAAAGTTGTCAAGTCACGGTGAAGTCAAAGATGCAGTTAAGTGTGAAGTCTTGCTATGATTTTTTAGCGTAGTGGAGGGACTTCTTTTTCCCTTGAAATGGTGTGTTGAGGACAAAAGCCCATTCCAATCATTGCTATTGACAGTTAGATTAAGAGAAGACAAGTGCATGTTTTTTTTTTTTGATCGGCAAAACGAAGAAGCTTTATTGATGAAAGAAGAGTACAAAGTACAAGATAAAATACATCAATAAAGAAAGGCGAGCGCAAAAACATCACAATGAGCTCAATCATCCCAACCAGGTTGGCACAAAGGAGCACATCCTATCATTTGCTAGTGCCACCAAGATTGGTGAGCAACCAACCGAACAAACAGAAAGAAAGACAGGAAGCAAAACACCTACAGATAGCCACTGCAGATAGAACAACAACACCAGAGCAGCCGACTTCTCGGTAACAAAGCGGAGCAGAATCTGCGGATGTGGACTCCATCGAGCGAATCTGCGGCAATACAAAGGCCAAGCATAGCAGATGGGGACTCCACCGACGGATGATGGGAAATAGCAAATGATACACAACAACAGATACGAAAGATGATGGAAAATAGCGGCAAATACACGAAGCGGAACCGGACTACCGGCGGCGAATACCACCGGCAGACTAAGCGGACGGACTTTTACGGCGAGCGACCATCAACCAAAGCGAGCATCCTTCTACGGCTGACCGCGAAATCATGCATTAGACCTCTGGGCATTCCCAATGCAGAATTACACATGATGCTAAATAGACACAAGATCAATAACAGATAAACCCCGCCTTGATCCACATATAATACCCAATCCTATAGACATACTAGCTCCCCATATACTGTTGCATTGCACACCGGCAACCAGCCAGACCTCAAAGCACTCGGCTTTTTAGCGGTCTGAACACAAAACCAAACAGCCACACCAAACAACCATAACAGATCCAACACAACATAACCCTTCAAGCATACATCATGGAGGACAAAAACAGGACAAACATTGTAGCAACCAACTCCAAGACCAGATTTGACACATTCCTGAACACCTTAGGCACCTTCCTGAACAGCAAACTCCCCCAGCATCAGCAGATTAGCTACAGCAGCAGCAGAAGTAAATGGTTGATGAGGGTGAATCAGTTAGCCATCTCCTTATTCATTGTTAGGTGGTATGAGAGTTATGGTTGATGATCTTTGGCTTGTTTGTGTAGACGTCCCCGAACGCATCCCGGGAAAAAGGGAGTGCGAATCCCCCCCGTTCTGGTTCGATATTGGGTCACTACAGTTCGAAGGACTCAAATGTCACGGTTCTTAATCTTGAACCAAAGAGTCCAAATCCGGCAAATCGTTTTGAAAACAGATTTTTGAAAGAAGTGCCAAACATGGACTGCTTTGCCAGATACAGAGTCGCCACCTAAATATTTTAAAATGGGAAATTTAGGAAACCCTGACTCGGTGCCAAAGGCCACGTGTCCGTCATCACCAAAGTTGCCTCGGCTCGGGAACTTGGGTACGATTGGGGAAGGTCACTTCGTGAGCACCCCCGCTCGCCCGGTCAAAGACCGGCCTCTACTAACCATGATATCTGTTTTTGAAAACATTGTGAGTTCTTATTCTGGTTATTAGCCTAGATTACTATGTGATGCGCCTGACATACAAGTATAAATGAATCGCTGAATTGGAACAAAACATTTCATGTTTGTTTGTTTGAAAATGGTTTGATGGTGCTACCCGCAGGTAGGCTAAGACGCGGATTTGCCACCCTCGGATGGGCTTAGAAAATATGATTTTGCTACTATCCAGTGGGCTTAAAACAAACATTTGATGAATTGTCCAATCCAAGCAACTCAACCTCCACCCACAGGCATTCAAGGCAGTTATATCACATAAGTACATAGCCTCATGGTAAGTATGCTATTCATGGCAGTCACTAACACGCATGCAAGGATGCTAAAGCATAAAACTCACCGAGTACTCCAAGCCAAAACAGAAAACCGATTAGAAATCATGTATGATCCTAAATATACAGAATTGCCTAATGCAACACATGCGAAGATGCAAACTATAGCAGGCTCGGCTATTCTAAACATGGCATATGGAATGCTACAACTATCACGTACTCAATTTGGAATTGAAATACAAATACAGTTTGTATGATGCGTCGAGCCCGGTGCGTGCAAAACAGATGAATGATGCAAACATGATGTCATACTGTATGCTAATTGAAATATGCCCTATATCTAACCATCATAAGCGGGTAAATAAAAGGGAAGAAAGACGTGGGGTTGGAAGACATACATCACACTCACGCACATTTATTACAATTTTGCCCTCGCACAGAGGGTCCGAATAAATAATAATACAGTCCGAATGAAAGAATAATACGGTCCGAATAAAAGAATATTACAGTCCGAATAAATATATAGATTCCTAATCAATTAATCAAATTAACTAAGAAAGCTGTAAACTGGCATGCAAGCCAGGGGGCTGCCTTGACTCCGCTTCGGATAATGAAATGATGCATGTTGAACTGCCTTGCTCGGAAATCCACTAGGATGCCCCAATTAAGCTCTGTTTGCAATGTTTCTCGAAATGCGTGCCAGATTCTGAAAAGTTGCTGATTCTTCATTTTGGCTGCAACAGAGAGCAGGAAAGGGGCATAGCAATGTATTTCAAAAATATATGCATGCCTCGATCCTCGTGCTACCAATCACGCATATCGATGCATGATGGCCGAGGAATCGGATTGCACAACTCAATAATAGGATGAATGCACATGAATGCTACAACAAAACCTAACTCCATCATGGGTAATCCGGAGTGTCGGCGACTTGGGAATTGAGACCCGTTCTGTCACTCGGAGTACGAAACATGCCTCGTTTCCCGTGCTCGGGCTAACTCCTATCCCGAACACGATGCAATATGCATGATATGCATGAAATGTAGCTAATATACAATCCTAACATACACAATGCTATGGAAATGAGATGCCTCGAAATGCGTGCACGCGGGCACGCAAACCGAGGCGATGATCCTAAGGCATAAAATGACATACGCAATGCAATTGGACTTACACTAACATGAGAGGGCCTCAGCCACACTCACATAAGAGGCCGTCGGATAAAAGTGAAGTGCCTCGAAATGCGTGCACACGGGCACGCAAACCGAGGCAATGGCATAAAGGCATGAAATGACATGAAATATGATATACAATGAGACTCAAATGAGATGTCTCGAAATGCGTGCCCACGGGCACGCAAACCGAGAAAATGGCATACGGAATGCAACAGGACTAAAATGAGATATGTGATGCAATATGGGCTTACACCAACATGAGTCAGCCTCAGCCACACTCACATAGGAGGCCAATGGATGAAAATGAAGTGCCTCGAAGTGCGTGCACATGGGCACGCAAACCGAGACAATGGTACTAAAGTATGAAATGGCATTCCAAATGCAGATTGGACTTATACTAACATGAGAGAGCCTCAGCCACACTCACATAAGAGGCCGTGAGATGAAAATGAGGTGCCTTGAAATGCGTGCACACGGGCACGCAAACCGAGGCAATGGCATACGCAATGCAATGAAATGGCATACGCAATACATAATGGACTTGTACTAACATGAGTGAACCTCAGCCACACTCACATAAGAGGCCGTTGGATAAAAGTGAAGTGCCTCGAAATGCGTGCACACGGGCACGCAAACCGAGGCAATGGATTAAAGCATGAAATGACATAGGAAATGATATGCAAACATGCCAATGGATTTTCAGAACTCACAAATGATGCAAAACAGTCCCGAAAGGTGGGGAAATGACACCAAATGCACGGAATGGTCCCGAAATGCGATATTAAGCGCCCAAAATGGCCTACAGCCATACTAAACATGCATAATTGGTACATGACATGCAAAACAGTAGCAAGGCAGGCCCAAAATAGCATTTTTTACAGTACATAACATGGCGAAATAATAAGCATAGATAGGACAACAATGGCATGCAAAAATGGGGGCCAAGAGAGGGGTATTGAGACAAGTGATGTATGCGATGCTCAAACTGAAAAATTTCCTTCTACAACACTGATGAGGGACCAAAAATATGCACATTTACAGTAGATGACTTCCCTCAAATCAGTATGTAAACTTGCTAAAAATGTTATGCAAGAATGAAGCCAACAAAGGCTAGAACATGAGGTATGCCATACATTCATCAAACAGCCTTGGACCCTTAACAAAACATGACAAGAGGGCCATAATATGGATATTTTCAGTACTGCTCATGGCCGAAAACAGAAGCTAGATAGGCCTAAAAAGCATGCAAAAATGGGGCCAAAGAGGGATATAAAGATAAGCACAACATGGAGACCCCCAACAAGGTTGATCCCTTCTACAATGTTGTAGAGGGACATAAAATAAGCTTACTCACAGTTCATGAAATGCTCCAAGACAGACTACATGTAGGTCAAACAAATCATGCAAACTTACGGTAAATGTGTGAGATTACGAAGCAAGTGCATGATAGAGAGGCCAAACAGGGTTGAGCCCTTCTTCAATGTTGAAGAGGGGCTCAAAATAGGCCCACTCACAGTTTACATTATTCTCGAAAACAGATCACTCATAAGCTAGATAAAGCATGCAAAAACATAGGCCAAATATTCAATGCAAAATAATGGCATATAAGAGGATATTGAAACAAGTGCAAGATGGAGGGCTCAAACAGGGTTGAGCCCTTGAACAAACATGAAGAATAGCTCAAAATAGACCTAGTTTCAGTTAAGGTCAGAGTCCAAAACAATAAGCAAATAGGCTTAAGAAATGAAGCAAAAATGAGCTCAAAAGAGGGTGAAGTGTACTTACCCTTGAAGATCAAGACTTTGGTTGCTTCTTGGACCAAATTTGTTGCCTCTTAGCTGCTGAAAAGCTCTCCTAGCTGCTGGAATGGAGTTGTAATGATAGGGCTTGAAGATGATGAAGAAAATGGCACCAAAACTTTAAGGAAATAAGGTTGTATGTATGTATATGCTCCAATCAACCCTTGTGTTCTCTTCTCTTGAGTTGGGAGGACACTAATGTGTGCAAGAGAGGAAGAGAGAATAAAGTGGAGGAAATGAGCTCTTATTTCCTCCAAATCCTGAGAAGATATTTTTGGGGGAAATTCGATGCACAGCTGGAATGCACACATCCCAAGGAAGCAGGCCGGCTAGCAACCTTTATTGGAGGTGGCCGGCCGGCCACCCCCATGGCCGGCCGACTAGGGGTAAAAATGGAAATTTAAAATTTCTGGCCGGTCACCAAAGGTTGGTGTCCTCCCATGTGTGTACAACAAGACCCTATGGTTGGAAATTGGCAACTCTGAACCAGGAGAAACAACAATCCACTTTTAGGAGAGGCTCAAAAATGGACCAAAGAATTACTGGCCGGCCATGTGTTTTTAGGGTCCTCCCATGTGTGTACAACACAAATATGTGGTTTTGGCTCGAAGAAAATGGCCCTAGGGTGTTCAACATTAGCTTGGAAGTGAGAAAAACGGGCCCCGGAGGGCGCCAGAGGAGCATAACTGGTTTCTGAGACAATTGGTAGCCTCCCACCCTCCAGTGATCTTCCTTATGATAAAACAGAGGTACCTGCCAAAAATGAACAAAAACCGATGCAAAACGAATGCTCAGGGGCCAAAACACGCAGTTCGAGGCCCCGAAAACCGGTCGTTAAGCACCGAAAGTGGTGTTTGGCCACAAAGTGGGTATCTAAGACCCCAGTGTCCCTCGTTATGATAAAACAGAGGTACTTGCCAAAAATGAACAAAAATCGATGCGAAACAAATGCTCGGGGACCAAAACGGTCCCAAACCGTTAAGCAAAAGTGGTGTTTGGCCACGAAGTGGGTATCTAAGACCCCAGTGTCCCTCGAAAGGGAGTAAATGAGATGCATGCCAAAACCGGAGGAATCGGAGATGGTTGGGTGGTCCCGAACCGAGGCACCTGCGGCTGGCAGCTCCGGCAAGGCAAGACTCGAAATGGGCAAAATGGCCTCTGACCCACGAAATGTAGCCCACGGCCCCTGAGAGATGGTCTTCGGGACCCCTCCCTCCCCTCAAGAAAAAAAGCAGAAAACCGAGTGCGGTTAGCAAACCGAGGCAAGGCACTGAAGAGGTTCGGAAGTCCGGAGGCGGGCGCGGCCCGCGACTCTGAGACTTCGAGCGAGCACAATATGCAACATCACCGGCGCTCAATCGGTGGCGTCTGAGTCTTAAGGTCGGTCAAAAATGGGGTGTCTCTGATTGCCCTCTTTGTGAACTCGGAAGTCACAAGTGGCGGAGTGAATGTCAAAGCCTAGAGGCGACCCATTTTGACAAGGCGAAGACTTAGACAATCATACAAGATGAGCAGAGATATGTGCCCATGAGCAAGGGGGCAAAATGCAAAGCGACATGCACTGAGCCAAATGATCATGCAAATGCAAAGAAGTCAGTAATGAGGCAAGTATTCGCAAATAGATGCAACAGTTTTAAGCAAGAATGCAAAGCAACAACTACATTTCATGCGGTTAGGAATGCGGAGAATCATTCAATTCTCGTCGCGTCTCACACGGAGAAGATCGATACTGCGCGATTAAATGCAGTCGCACCGACCTCAAATGAACCGTACATACAATATCGTGCACTGCAAAGAGAGAAATTCAACAAGAACAATATGCTAACAACATATATTCAATGTGATTCTGTGAAAGTTTGACACAGCGGTGTCGGGTGAATGCATAAAGCGATTGTGATCTGGTAAGGTCGCGCAAGATAGCACGATAAAATGCATGCACAACGCAAGTAATGTGCACAAAATAGTGCGATCGCAAAATAAGCGAGTGAAATGTAATGCACTAACAAGTGCGAGGTGGGGCCATAAGATAAGCGAATGCTACAATGCAAGTAATGTGCACAAAATAGTGCGATCGCCAAAATAAGCGCGAGTGAAATGTAATGCACTAACAAGTGCAGGTGAGCCGCAAGATAAGCGCAAATGATACAATGCACAAAATAGTGCGATCGCTAAGCAATAGCGATTGATTTGAAATGCACAAGATAGTGCGATGTGATATGCAAAGCACGGAGACGGTCGCGATTGAGGTCGCATAAAATAAGCGAATGATAAAGCGCACAAAATAGTGCGATTGTGGTGCATAAAATAAGCGAATGTAAATGCACAAAATAGTCACGATTGAGGTGCGCAAAATAAGCGCGAATGTAAAGCGCACAAAATAGTCACGATTGAGGTGCGCAAAATAGCGAATGTAAAAATGCACAAAATAGTGCGATTGAGGTGCGCAAAATAAGCGCGAATGTAAAGCGCACAAAATAGTCGCGATTGAGGTCGCTAAAATAAGCGATTGATTTTGAAATGCACAAGATAGTGCGATCGCTAAACAATAGCGAGTGATTTGAAATGCACAAGATAGTCGCGATCGCTAAACAACGCGATTGATATGAAATGCACAAGATAGTGCGAGTGAGATACAACCACAAGATGCACAAGGCGATTGCAAGTGAGATACAAAGTGTAAGTGCACAAAGGCGGTCTTGGCGAGATAAAATGCACAAGAAAGTGCGATAAAATGCATCTTCTATGCAAGTATGGGGCATTTTCTATGCAATAGATACAAGCATTTTCTATGCAAGTATGGAAGCACAATTTATGCAATATTGAAAGCAAGCATATTCTATGCATGAATCATAACGATCGCGGCACGCATGCAACAACGATGTATATGAAAGTTCACATTCTATTCTATAGAAGATCATCAAATATGAACTCTGGTGGCTCTGACATGCCTCTTAGGGGACTTTACAACACACTCAGCTCAAAAAGGGCACACCTTGTTCAAATTGGCGAGAGATAACATCTGCATGTAAAACCCTCGGGTGTTGCTTGGTATCATTCGACTTGAAGCGGGCTTACACTTGAGGTAGAGGCACTCACACTCGGTAGTATTAACAAGGCACGAAGAGGTACATCCGGAATACAATCACGGAACTTCTTTGAAGGTGAAACTCACTAAGATGCTTGATTTTCCTTCTTTTCTTTTGCTTTGTAGTCGGAACCTAAAAAGCTTCAGATAGGTCCTTGTTCTCTGTTCACACTTATCGGGGTGGACCCTGCGACTTTTGAAAGAACCAATTACTGTTTGCACAAATGTGGAGAACGGCCACGGCACTCGAGCACAAATGATTTTATTTTTGAAATTGAGAGATGAGTTTTCGACGGGTATTGAGCCTACTGTTGAACACAAAGAAACGACTCAACAAGGAAATAAAAGGCACACAACCTAGACACATCGAGTAACACTCGAAGCGACTCAAAACAAGAATCGAGATAAAACAAAAAGACCACGACACTTTCGGGCGTGCACAGGAGCCTGTTTCACCGGGTAGTGTTTCCCACCCTTTCTTATTTGTGATTCTCACGTCACTCGGCCCTCAAGCTCGGTTTTTCTCACAAAACCCCTTTTCTCACTTTTTCTCTCATCGCACATCTCTCTGTTCTTCAATCTCTCATTTTTCATCCCTCCCAGGTGGTTGATAGATAAACAGCAAGTTGTGGGCTCGTGCCCTAGCATTCTGCTAGATTCTTCTTCTTCGCACGCACTAGTGAATTCCTCCCACAGAGGGGTTGCGCTACTGGCGGGTGTGTAGCAAATCTGCGGTGACATCGGTTGATGATGCTTTCTTTGGGGAGTTTGGACGTGATAAGATCTGTCGAGATGATGGAGTGGAATATCTTGCCTCATTCGATTCGTGCTTCGCACTTGGCTTGATACCCTTTTGCTTGGAGGATGAGAGAGCTTTTCGCCCTTTTGCGGTTAGCTTCAATTGTGCCCTTTTGGCTCGGTAGAGTGCCCTTCTTGGCAAATGCATTGATAAAGGGAAAAGACGAAAACCTGACTCAACTGTGTCTCTAGTTCATCATTTTGACCATTTTTGTTTTTGGCTTTCTACTAAAACAATTTTGACCAAAATGAGAGTTAGATTAACATGCTTGTTCGATTTTTGATTTAAAATCATGCAAGTTAGGCTATGAGCACTGAAAATTTTCCTTTTTTTTGGGCCCAAGAAGTGGTCCAGTTTTTGGAAAAGATGGAATAATTTTCGAGAAAATTAGTCAACCTCAGTAAAAATTCTCAAAAACTATTTTTGCAAACGGCCACTTGTCAACGAGAGTGATACCTACTCCTGAGATGCACAACCTCGGATCCAAAGGAAAACTGCCCCGTGCTAGAAGAGAGCTGCATGGCAACGGAAAGTTGCCCCTTGTTTGAACGGCACCGCGGCGCATTGAATGGCAACGGGAAGTTGCCCCTTGTTTGAATGGCACTGGAGCGCATTGCAGTCAGTCCTCAGAGCGATGATTGCAACCGTACTCTCGGATACAGAGAAGGCAAGGATGGTCAAAACCATTACATGGACACAATTGAATTTGAATTGTTTTACGGCTGGACTTCAGAATGAAGTTGCCTACGTATCCCAAAGATGGGAATCAAGCCTTACGTAGTTCGGGGTTAAGGTACACTCGGGTATTTAACCTCTCCTTTTTATGCTCTAACTTTTGCCAAGGCGCCTGTTGCAGGTTTTCGACCTTGCGAGCTTTGTTTTTCTTTCTTTTCTCTTTTTCTATTCTTTTCATTCCTTTTTCTTCTTCTTTTTTGCATTTTTCTTTTCTTTTCTTTTTTTGCATTTTTTGTATCTTTGCATTTTTTTCTTTTTGCATTTTTGTATATATATTTTTCTTGTCTCGCTCTAACTTTTGCCTGGGTCGCCCTTTCGGGTTTTCGGCCCAGCGAGCCTCTCAAAGGGTAAAAATGTAACCAGTCCATGCCAAATGGTTCTGAGATTGAAGCCCTCTATATCCAGGAGAGTGGCTGTTGTATTGACTTGCAGAAAGATCCACCTTTGGCTCTTCGAGCACATCGGACATTTTGGCCCCTAGTTCGAGGGGTGCTTACGCTCTAGCCTTGCAAGCTTCTTGATGAGGTCGACCTTCTTGATCGACTTTGGTGCCTCTTGTTAGGGTTGCTTCAAATCTAGCCACAGGCCTTACATCGTGGTCGACCGTTGAACATTCTGAATGCCAGTTCAAGGTTTGAAAACTAAGGGGGGGTCGAGTCTCGAGGCTGAGAGCGATCCTAAGCTGCACAATCTCAAGAGCGATTCCACACATGTCTTCGCAGAACCGCGCAAAACATTTTTTTGAAAGTTTTTTAAGAAAGCGATAAATCGCTCGCACTGAAGACAGTGTAGGATCAATCTGGATCAAAGCCAGGGTCCTTCTCAGTACTCACACTAACAAGCATGATTTCATTCATTAAGGGCTTAGCACGCCTCTCTTTCTCTCAATTTGATCAAAGTTTTGCAAATCCCGAGGAATTCCTCCCTCTTTGTTTTCACTGCAGTGTTCAAAAAGGTTTTGAAAAACTTAGGTCAATACAATGGCTTCAAGGCACAAGAGAGCAGGTGGAATGCACTGCCATTTCATTCAAATCCCGGCACAACTAGCACACGGCAGAAACAAATGCGAGAGTATGGAAATCACTGCTGTTTCATTCAAAATCTGTTGGCATAACTGGCTCCCTGGCAGAAACAGACTCAAAACAAAACAAAAAGACAAACGCAAAACAAAATGGTGGCCTTAGGTAACACCTCCGGAATCACCTGACTTCTATACAACAGGACTGACTCGATACAACAAGACAGACCCAAGACAAAAGAGACTGACTCAAAACAAAAAGACAGACTCAAAACAAAGTAACAAAAACTGACCCAATACCCAAGTCAGAAAGCACAAAACTGGTATTTGCACATTGCTCAGAACAGTGCGTGCCATTCCCACGTCTGGAGTTGATTGAGCGCCGCCCGCAGGTGGTTCATCCCCCATTCACATAACATTATCCCCCAAGTTCACTGACCCAGTGCCGATAGACTTTGCTGAGCTCGGCGGGAGGATGACCTCGTTGTCAAATAGATCCTGTACTTCATAGCGAAGCGAGGCGATTGTTGGTAGCATGGCGGTTCTTGATGGTATCTTGTGATCTTGGGTAGCATCATGTGTAGCCGGAAGAGGGTTCGGGAGAGGCCGAGGCTCAAGGGGTTTGAGATGGCCTTGTCCAACAAGGATTTGGAAAGCTTTGGATAAAGGCATGTGGAGGGCATGGAAGACCCTCTGACCTCGGGGTTGGTACTTCTGGGTTTGTGGATTTTCTTTGGGCCTTTTGATGAGGGATTGGCAGTCTTGGCCTAGTTTGCTGATCTCTTCTGAGTGAAGGATTATAGCTGAAGGGAACATTCTTGGTGTATCGGCCCTTCTCCCGGCTTGCCCCTTGATTCAAACTGCCCCCAACTTGAGTGGCGAAAATGTCGTCCACAGTTTTTACAACAACTGCGAGTACTTGTTCTTTGTTCAGTCCTTCGGCTTTCAAAGCCTCAACAGCCAACAGAAGATGTTCATGGGGATCCATGTCTGCCCCTACCTTGTTCTTTCCACTTGCTTCCACTTTGCCACGGGATTGGCCTTCCTCAGATGTAGCCCGCCCCAAGACTGGGGAGCCTTTTGACATGAACTCCACTGGTAGGCGATGTGGTTGATGATGGAGCCAAACTCCAAAGGCTAAATCCGCCACTGTTCTTTGAAGATCTTCAATCATCCTCATCAGCTCGGAAGTAGTGGGTTCATGGGTTTGAGATGATTGGGGTTCAGGTGCACCCATCATGCATAAGTCCATGCTTTCTGGGATAAACACCTCAGGCTTGGGTAGATGGGCCGGGGTGATGTATATCTTTGGGGTCATAGGTGGATGGCGGTGTATGGATGAGATTGAGGTAGGTGGGAAATATTTGGTCATTAGGGTCTGAAGGTGGAGCTATCGTCCGGGTGTCGATGAGATTTTGGACCTCATAGCGAAAGCGGTAGCAGTCGGTGCCATGACCGTATTCTTGATGGTACATCTGATGCTTGGCAGGGTTATGTCTGGCCGGGAGTGGGTTGGGAAGAGGTTGAGGATCGAGGGGTTTGAGATGCCCTTTTTCCATCAGGAGTTTTAGTACGCTAGTCAGGCTCATATAGAGAGGAGTGAAAGTTCTGCCTTGGGCTCGGGCTGGGTCGACTGTTTGTGGGCTTGGATTGGCAAAAGGGTTGGCTATGGCGACTGTATTGATTTCAGTGGGTTCGGGAATAGTGCTACTTCCGGCATTGGTACTCCTTGAAATCACCCTCCTTGTCGGTTCACCTGTTCTAGGAATGATCCCGCTGTTGAACGCATTCTCGACCTGAACCCCCAGTTCATGCAAACTTTTGAAAGTGAATAGCGGAGCCACTATCAACTTTTGCAACATATCATGTTCGAGGTTTCGTACCATCATCTGCACTTGATCCCTCTCAGAAGGGCGGCGATCTGTCATCTGTGCTGCCTTTGCTCTCCACCTTGTAACAAATTCTACAAAAGGCTCTTTTGGGTTTTGGCGGGTTGCTTCAAGCTCTTGGATGGTCATTTCAACTTGGGTATTGTAGGAATACTGATCGACAAAGGCCTCAGCCAATTCTTCCCAGTTTTGCTTCACTTTGTCCTCCAACTTAGCGTACCAAGTGGCTGCTACACCGGATAGGGTTCTTCCATATAGAGAGAGTTTCTGTGGCTTAGTCAGACCCATCGGCTTTAGGACATCCAAGAAAAGTCGGATATGTACCATTGGATCCCCAGACCCGTCGAAACGGTCAATATGTGGCATTTTGAATCATGCAGGGAGCCGTCTGAACTCGGTGTGCCCATCCTCAATGTCGGGAATGGAGTTAAGGCCTGTGCCTTTTGAATTGCTTCTCAAGGTTCGCAATTTTCACCTTGGTCGGATCGAGGTCATTAGCATCAAGGGATAACGCCTCTCATTAGGATGCACCAGGGGTCTGAAAACTTGGGCTTGAGCTAACCCTTCTCGAGGACTCGGACACAGCAAATCTTCAACTGGCGGAAGTGGGTCAAAGTTCGGCTGGGGTCCCAAAGCTGGATGTAAGGCAGATGCCCCAGATGGGCGCTGCATTTCAATCTTGGTCTCGGCTTGCATGGCGGTTCACGATTCAAGCCGCTATCACGGCCACAAATTCTTCGAACCTGTGCCATCACGGTCTCGATTCCGAACAAAGGTGATGTATTTGGTGGTGACGGATCGAGATGAACCGGTGAGCCTGACGGCCTTTCTTTGCCTTGCCTCGGTGAAAGAACACTTGGTTGCCCTTGAATTGAATTTCGACCTAACAAAGTCTATCGGCACTAGTCCAATGTACAGGGGATATCGGAGCCTTCGAAGCTATGGTTCGGGACTACCTAGCAAAAGAAAACATCTGACATCTCGCTGATTTCACCAAAACGGATATGAGCATAACGGGATGATGTGCCCTCTCTTAATTACGCCCCAAAATTACGCCTCAAATGATACCCTCGGGTAAGGTAATCCCAAAATCTTGAGCCGGTGCTGCGCAGTTTGATGCCCAAACTCATAGGCGATACATGCATTCCTGTGAGGCAGCACTCTAACAAGCACATAACAGATAAGTGAGAGCCAAAACACCCCTATGTTGGGGTAGGGTTTCCCTGTCCTATTTTGTCGAGAGCTAGGGTTTCACTACACGCTGACTTCAAACAACCTATAAGCGGGTAAGCAACTTTGTCTTAGTTTGGAATGGTCACTATGGATCCGAATATGCACTAGGTCGAATGGTCAAAAAGGGTGCCCCGGTAAAACCGGGGTTTGTGTTCCCATGCTGTCAGAGCCCAGAGCCGATCAGCCTTATGGACATGCCTTGACAAGACAAGCCTCCCGCAAATCGTTCGGGAATGGCATATGGCAAACACGGTGTCCTAGGCGCACCAATGCAAATGCAATGCATAGAAACACACAAATGTAGTCAAAACCGGATATCATGAGTTGAGTCAAGTTCTCTAAATCCCAGCAGAGTCGCGAAGCGTAGGCGTCCCCGAACGCATCCGGGAAAGGAGTCGCGAGTCCCCGTTACGGTTCGATATTGGGTCACCATAGTTCGAAGGAGTCAAAAGTCACGGATCTTAATCTTGAAGCAAAGAGTCCAAATCCGTCAATTCGTTTTGAAAACATATTTTTTTGAAAGAAGTGCCAAACATGGACTGCCCGAATCTGAGTCGCCACCTAAATATTTTAAAATGGGAAATTTAGGAAACCACGACTCGGTGCCAAAAGGCCGCGTGTCCGTCATCACCAAAGTTGCCTCGGCTCGGGAACTTGGAATACGATTAGGGAAGGTCGCCGTGAGCACCCCGCTTCGCCCGACCAAAGACCGGCCTCTACTAACCATGATATCTGTTTTTGAAAACATTGTGAGTTCTTATTCCGGTTATTAGCCTAGGTTACTATGTGATGCGCACAGCATACAAGTATAGACTGAGTCGCCTGAATTGGAACAAAACATTTCATGTTTGTTTGTTTGAAAATGGTTTGATGGTGCTACCCGCAGGTAGGCTAAGACGTGGATTTGCCACCCTCGGGTGGGCTTAGAAAACATGATTTTGCCACTATCTAGTGGGCTTAAAACAAACATTTGATGAATTGTCCCAATTCAAGTAACTCAACCTCCACCCACAGGCATTCAAGGCAGTTATATCACATAAGCACATAGCCTCATGGTAAGCATGCTATTCATGGCAACACTCACACGCATGCAAGGATGCTAAAGCATAAAACTCACCGAGTACTCCAAGCCAAAACAAAAACTGATTAGAAATCATGCATGATCCAAAATATATAGAATTGCCTAATGCAACACATGCAAAAATGCAACTATAGCAGGCTCGGCTATTCTAAACATGGCATATGGAATGCTACAGCTAACATGTATTCAATTTGGAATTGAAATACAAATGCAGTTAGTATGATCTGAGGCAGTGCGTGCAAAAGCAGATGAATGATGCAAACATCTTTGTCATCTTGTATGCTAATTGAAATATGCCCTATATCTAACCATCATAAGCGGGTAAATAAAAGGGAAGAAAAGGCGTGGGGTTGGAAGACATACATCACACTCACCCACACTTATTACAATTATGCCCTCGCCGAGGGTCCGAATAAATAATATCTGATCCGAATGAAAGAATAATACGGTCCAAGAATATTACAGTCCGAATAAATATCAAATTCCTAATTAATTAACAAATTAACTAAGAAAGCATGGCGGCATGCAAGCAAGCCGGTGCCTTGACTCGCTCGGATAATGAAATGATGCATGTTGAAGCGCCTTGCGCGGAAATCCTTTGGGATGCCCCAATTAGCCTCTGTTTGCAATGTTTCTCGAAATCGTGCGGACTCAGAAAAGTTCTTGATTCTTCATTTTTTGCAGAGAGAGCGGGAAAGGGCATAGCAATGTATTTCACAAATATATGCATGTCTCGATCCTCGTGGCACCAATCACGCATATCGACACGTGATGGCCGAGGAATCGGATTGCACAACTCAATATAGGATGAATGCATATGGGTGCTACAACAAAACCTAACTCCATCATGGGTAATCCGAAGTGTCGGTGACTTGGGAATTGAGACCCGTTCCGTCACTCGAAGTACGAAACGTGCCTCGTTTCCCGTGCCCGGGCTAACTCCTATCCCGAACACGATGCAATATGCATGATATGCATGAAATGTAACTAATATACAATCCTAACATACACAATGCTATGAAAATGAGATGCCTCGAAATGCGTGCACGCGGGCACGCAAATCGAGGCGATGATCCTAAGGCATAAAATGGCATACGCAATGCAATTGGACTTACACTAACACGAGTGGACCTCAGCCACACTCACATAAGAGGCCGTCGGATGAAAATGAAGTGCCTCGAAATCGTGCACTGCAGACGCATAACCGAGGCAATGGCATAAAGGCATGAAATGACATGAAATATGATATACAATGAGACTAAAATGAGATGTCTCGAAATCGTGCCCAGCACGCATAAAACCGAGAAAAATGGCATCTGAAATGCAACAGGACTAAAATGAGATATGCGATGCAATATAGGCTTACACCAACATGAGTGAGCCTCAGCCACACTCACATAAGAGGCCAATGGATGAAAATGAAGTGCCTCGAAATGCGTGCACACGGGCACGCAAACCGAGGCAATGGTACTAAAGTATGAAATGGCATTCCAAATGCAGATTGGACTTATACTAACATGAGAGAGCCTCAACCACACTCACATAAGAGGCCGTGAGATGAAAATGAGGTGCCTCGAAATGCGTGCACACGGGCACGCAAACCGAGGCAATGGCATACGCAATGCAATGAGACTAAAATGGCATACCGAATGCAAAATGGACTTATACTAACATGAGTGAACCTCAGCCACACTCACATAAGAGGCCGTTGGATAAAAGTGAAGTGCCTCGAAATGCGTGTACACGGGCACGCAAACCGAGGCAATGGATTAAAGCATGAAATGACATAGAAAATGATATGCAAACATGACAATGGATTTTCAGCACTCAAAAATGATGCAAAACAGTCCCGAAAGGTGGGGAAATGACACCAAATGCACGGAATGGTCCCGAAATGCGATATTAAGCGCCCAAAATGGCCTACAGCCATACTAAACATGCATAATTGGTACATGAAATGCAAAACAGTAGCAAGGCAGGCCCAAAATAGCATTTTTTACAGTACATAACATGGCGAAATAATAAGCATAGATAGGACAGCAATGGCATGCAAAAATGGGGGCCAAGAGAGGGGTCTTGAGACAAGTGATGTATGCGATGCTCAAACTGAAAAATTTCCTTCTACAACACTGATGAGGGACCAAAAATATGCACATTTACAGTAGATGACTTCCCTCAAATCAGTATGTAAACTTGCTAAAAATGTTATGCAAAAATGAAGCCAACAAAGGCTAGAACATGAGGTATGCCATAAATTCATCAAACAGCCTTGGACGCTTAACAAAACATGACAAGAGGGCCAGAATATGGATATTTTCAGTACTGCTCATGGCCGAAAACAGAAGCTAGATAGGCCTAAAAAGCATGCAAAAATGGGGCCAAAGAGGGATATAAAGATAAGCACAACATGGAGACCCCCAACAAGGTTGATCCCTTCTACAATGTTGTAGAGGGACATAAAATAAGCTTACTCACAGTTCATGAAATGCTCCAAGACAGACTACATGTAGGTCAAACAAATCATGCAAACTTACGGTAAATGTGTGAGATTACGAAGCAAGTGCATGATAGAGAGGCCAAACATGGTTGAGCCCTTCTTCAATATTGAAGAGGGGCTCAAAATAGGCCCACTCATAGTTTACATTATTCTCGAAAACAGATCACTCATAAGCTAGATAAAGCATGCAAAAAGCAAGGGTAAAACATGGATTCAAAGCAAGTGACATATGGAGCATGAAAACAAGGTTGAGCCCTTCTTCAATGTTGAATATGGGCTCAAAATAAGCACAATATTAGTTCATGAGATGCTCCAAATCAGATCACACATAGGCCAAATATTCAATGCAAAATAATGGCATATAAGAGGATATTGAAACAAGTGCAAGATGGAGGGCTCAAACAGGGTTGAGCCCTTGAACAAACATTAAGAATAGCTCAAAATAGACCTAGTTTCAGTTAAGGTCGGAGCCCAAAACAATAAGAAAATAGGCTTAAGAAATGAAGCAAAAATGAGCTCAAAAGAGGGTGAAGTGTACTTACCCTTGAAGATCAAGACTTTGGTTGCTTCTTGGACCAAATTTGTTGCCTCTTAGCTGCTGGAAAGCTCTCCTAGCTGCTGGAATAGAGTTGTGATGATAGGGCTTGAAGATGATGAAGAAAATGGCACCAAAACTTGAAGGAAATGAGGTTGTATGTATGTATATGCTCCAATCAACCCTTGTGTTCTCTTCTCTTGAGTTGGGAGGACACTAATGTGTGCAAGAGAGGAAGAGAGGAATCCTCCTTGAAATGGAGGGAAATGAGCTCTATATTTCCCTCCAAAGGGGTTTCCCGGAGAAGATATTTTTGGGGAAAATTCGATGCACAGCTGGAATGCACACATCCCAGGGAAGCAGGCCGGCTAGCCACCTTTATTGGAGGTGGCCGGCCGGCCACCCCCCATGGCCGGCCGGCTAGGGGCAAAAATGGAAAGTGAAAATTTCTGGCCGGCCACCAAAGGTTGGTGTCCTCCCATGTGTGTACAACAAGTCCCTATGGTTGGAAATTGGCAACTCTGAACCAGGAGAAACAACAATCCACTTTTAGGAGAGGCTCAAAAATGGACCAAAGAATTACTGGCCGGCCATGTGTTTTTATGGTCCTCCCATGTGTGTACAACACAAATATGTGGTTTTGGCTCGAAGAAAATGGCCCTAGGGTGTTCAACATTAGCCCGGAAGTGAGAAAAACGGGCCCCGGGGGGCGCCAAAGGAGCATAACTGGTTGCGGAGACAATTGCTGGCCTCCCACCCTCTAGTGATCTTCCTTATGATAAAACAGAGGTACCCGCCAAAAATGAACAAAAACCGATGCAAAACGAATGCTCGGGGGCCAAAACACGCAGTTCGGGGTCCCGAAAACCGGCCGTTAAGCACCGAAAGTGGTGTTTGGCCACGAAGTGGGTATCTAAGACCCCAGTGTCCCTCGTTATGATAAAACAGAGGTACCTGCCAAAAATGAACAAAAACCGATGCAAAACGAATGCTCGGGGGCCAAAACACGCAGTTCGGGGTCCCGAAAACCGGCCGTTAAGCACCGAAAGTGGTGTTTGGCCACGAAGTGGGTATCTAAGACCCCAGTGTCCCTTGAAAGGGAGTAAATAAGATGTATGCCAAAAACCGGAGGAATCGGAGATGGTTGGGTGGTCCCGAACCGAGGCACACGGCTCAGCAAAAGGCAAGAGCTCCGAAATGGGCAAAATGGCCTACGGCCATGAAATGTAGCCCATGGCCACTGAGAGATGGTCTACGGGACCTCTCCCTCCCTTCAGGAAAAGAAACAGAGAAAATAGAGTCTGGTTCGCAAACCGAGGCAAGGCACAGAAGAGGGTTCGGAAGTCCGGAGGCAGGACTCGCAGCCACGACTCTGAGACTTCTGAACGAGCACAATATGCAACATCACCGAGCGCTCAATCGGTGACGTCTAAGTCTTAAGGTCGGTCAAAAATGGGGTGTCTACAGTTTGGTATTGTTTGGGTGTTTCCGAAGGAGTTGAGGTACCTCTTTTTGCTTGGAAGGGAGTGCAGGTCAAGAAGAGGAGAAGGCGGGCTTGGGATAAAGGAATAGACAAAAGCTTCAATTTTGAGTTTAAACAGATTGCATTCCTTTTTGTGTAGTTGGTTCCCAAGCTTGGTTAATTCTCTTTGAGCTAATTTTTGCAGAGGCCTTTGAATATGCATTGTCTTTTTGTACTTGGGTTGCACCCCTTTGGGCTCCTCTTATACAATTTACACTTACGTAAAAAAAATATTATTAACATGTATGGTTTTATAAGGTTAGACTGTTTATCACAGGTTAGTAATGAGCATGCACTGAAGTTTCTAGTTATTTCTTTGGCTTATTCTTTCTTTTTAGTTGGATCTTTTAGTATGAATCTTGTTTTCCTTGTATGTTCCAAGGTAGCAAGCTACTTTTACATTTGTTTGTGCTTGTGTTTGATTGGGAAAACTTGTTTAAACATATCTATTCGCATTCATGTTTGTTTATTATGTACATTTGACCCCTTTTTCTTTTTCATTATCTTCAGGCTGGTGATGCTCTCATACAGTTATATCATAATTTCATCACTGACTTTGAGACCAAGATCAATCTTCTCAAGCCTGCACATTTTGCTGTAATAGTCTCTCAGCAGTACCCAGAGAAAGAAGCTTCCATTGGTTATCTTGAAGGTGTGATTGAAAAGCTTCTTGCTACTAGAGAAATGCACATTGAGGAACCAATCCTTTACATTAAGATGCAAATAGCTACCTCTAGACACCCCATTTTTGACCGACCTTAAGACTCAGACGTCACCGATTGAGCGCTTGGTGATGTTGCATATCATGCTCGTCCAGAGGTTTCAGAGTCTCGGTCGTGAGCCTTGCCTCCGAGCTTTCGGGCTTTTCTGTGCTTTGCCTCGGTTTGCGAACCAGGCTCGGTTTTCTCTGTTTCTCTTCTCAAAGGGAGGGAGAGGTCTCGTAGATCATCTCTCAGTGGCCGTAGGCTACATTTCGTGGTCGTAGGCCATTTTGCCCATTTCGGAGCCCGGTTCCCGGTTTTCGGAACCGTCAGGCCGAGTGCCTCGGTTCGGGACCGCCTAACCACCTCCGTTTGCTCCAGTTTTTGGCATGCATCTTATTTACTCCCTTTTAAGGGACACTGTGGTCTGAGAGACCACCTTCGTGGTCGAACACCACTCCGGTGCCCTATGATCGGTTTCGGGGCCTCGGACTGCGCGTTTCGGCCCCTGAACCTTCATTTTGCATCGGTTTGCGTTCATTTTTGGCAGGGACCTCTGTTTCATCACCAGGAAGGTCGTAGAAGGGTGGGAGGCCAGTAATTGTTTCAGCAACCAGTTATATTCCTTCATCGCCCTCCGTCGCCCGTTTTTCTCACTCGAAAGCCAATGTTGACCACCCTAGGGCCACTTTTTCAAGCTCCAAACCACATATTTGTGTTGTACACACTTGGGAGGCCACCAATATCATATGGTCGGCTAGTAATTGTGATTGACCCTTTTGAACCCCTCCTAAAAGTGGCCTTTTCTCTCTCCTGGTTCACTGTTGCCAATTTTTGACCACATAGTTGTGTTGAGGACACATGGGAGGCCACCAATTTGTGGTGGTTGGCCACTAATTGCACTTGGCCTTTTTGACCCCTGGCTGGCCGGCCATGGGGAGAGCCGGTCGGCCACCTGTAACCTAGATAACTGGCCGGCCTGATTCCTTGCAGTTGGTACATCACAAATATCTATTTCATTTCCCCCCAGATTTTGTATCCGGGGGGCTGCCATTTTGGGGGGAAACTTGAATTGTTTCCCCCCATTTTTCCCCATCTTTTTGTCTATATAAACCAGCCTCCAGCTCTGGTTTTAAGGGTTAGAAAAAATTGTTTTGAAGCCTTGCATTGCACATTTCTCTTTCCTCCATCTCAAGTATCCAAACCTCCTAAACCCTACCCCCTTTCTACACCATCACCTAGCACCACATCCTCACTCTATTCCAGCAGGTTGGAGGAGCTTTCCAGAGCTTAGGAAACACCCTTTCTTGTGCCAAGAAGCTGTCAAAGACTAGGCTACAAGGGTAAGCACACTTCCCCCTCTTTTTGGCCTTATTTTGTTCAATATCTTAGTCCTTTGTGATTGCATATTTGGGCTCCAACCCTAACTAGAAATAGGCTTATTTTGAGCCATTTTCCATGTTTATTTAAGGGCCTCTCACTGTTTGAGGCCTCCTTGTTGCACTTGCTTCATTACCTCTCTTGTATGCCTATTTCTTGTGAAGTATTTTTGGCCTATATGTAAACTGTTTTGAGGCATATTGTAAACTGTAAAATATCTTATTTTGATCCCTTATTCAACATTGTTGAAGGGCTCATCACTGTTTGGGGCCTCCTTTTGTTACTTGCCTTTGTATCCCTCTTTTGGCCCCATTTTTGCATGATTTGTTAGCCTCTTGTGCTTCTGTTTTTGGACTCTGGTCCAAACTATAAATGGCCTTATTTTCACACCCTATTCATGTTTCATTAAGGGTATTTTGCTGTTTGAAGCATCCTTTTTATACTTTGTGTTATAGCCCTCTTTTTGGCCTTATCTTGCATAGTATTTTGAGCATACTTGTACACTGTTTTGGGTTTTATCATCAACTGTAAAAGGTCATATTTTAGGTCCCTCTTAAACTTTGTTGAAGGACCTTCATCTGTTTGGGGCCAGCATGAATCACTTACTTCTTTGTCCTCCTTTAGGCCCACTTTTTGCATGAGAGTTTTTCCATACTTGTGTCTGTTTTTGTGGCTTGTGGTAAACTATAAAACATCATATTTTGGGCCCCTCTTCAACATTTTAGAAGGGCCCTTCTCTGTTTAGGGTCAGAAGCTGCCACTTGCTTCATTATCTTGCTTTCAGGGCCGTTTTTGCATGCTAGTTTAGCCCCATTTGTGTTCGCTGTTTGGCCTTTCTTAGAACTGTAAATATTCTTATTTTTGGGATTTCTTGATTCTGTCTTCACATTCCATGTTCAAATAATGCATGCATTGCATAGTCATAGGTCATTTCGTATGCCTAATTCTACGTTTCGGGACCTATTCCATGCATCGGGTGTTATTTTGCCATCTTTCGGGGCTGTTTTGCATCATTTTTGCCTCTAAAATTTGCATGCTAGTATGCCATATTCCATGCTTTGCCATATCATGTTAGAGTGGCATTTCGTGCCTTAGGGTCGGTCCTCGGTTTGCGTGCACGTGTGCACGCATTTCGAGTGTCTCATTTTCATCTAATGGCCTCCTATATGAGTGTGGCCGAGGTCCACTTGTGTTGGTGTAAGTCCATTATGCATTGTGTATGCTAGGTTGTATGTTAGCGCATTGTGTATGCCATGTTACCTCGTGCATCGTGTATGCCATTTCATAGCATTGTGCATGTTAGGTTGTATCTTAGTTGCATTCATGCATGTCACGCATATTGCATTGTGTTTGGAATAGGAGTTAGCCCAAGCACGGGAAACGAGGTACGTTTCGTACTCCGAGTGACGGAACGTGTCTCAATTCCCCAGTCGCCGACACTCCGAATTACCCATGATGGAGTCTAGGTATTGTTGTGTTTATATGTGCATTCATTCCATATCGAGTTGTGCCATTCGACTCCTCGGCCATCATGCATCGAGATGCGTGATTGGTGGCACGAGGATCGAGGTATGCATACATATGTGAAAATACATTGCCATGCCCCTTTCCTGCTCTCTGTTGCAACAAATCAAGAATCAGCAACCTTCCGGATCTTGGCACGCATTCCAAAAATAATTACAAATAGAGGCTAATTGGGGCATCGCAGTGGATTTCTGCACAAGGCAACCCGGACATGCATCATTCATCATCTGGAGAAGAGTCAAGACAGTCCCTGGCTTGCATGCCAGTTTATTATTTTTCTTAGTTAATTTGTAAATTAATTAGGGATTTGTACATATTTGGACTGTATTATTTGGACTGTACTATTTATTTGGACCCTCTGTGCGAGGGCAATGTTGTAATAAGTGTGCGTGTGTGTGATGTATGTCTTCCAACCCCACGTCTTTCTCCCTTTTATTTACCTGCTTATGATGGTTAGATTAGGGCATGTTTCAATTAGCATACAGTATGATAGCATGTTTGCACCCATTCATCTGTCTTGCATGCACCGGGCTCGGCGCATCATACTAACTGCATTTGTATTTCAATTCCAAATTGAATACTTGATAGCTGTTGCATCTCATATGCCATGTTGAGAGTAGCCGAGCCTACTATAGTTGCATTTTTGCATGTGTTGCATTAAGCATTTCTGTATATTTAAGATCATGCATGGATTTCTAATCGGTTTCTGTTTTGGCTTGGAGTACTTGGTGAGTTTTTATGCTTTAGCATCCTTGCATGCGTGTGAGTGACTGCCATGATAGCATGCTTACCATGAGGCTATTTGCTTATGTGATATAACTGCCTGAGTGCCTGTGGGTGAAGGTTGGGTTAGTTGGATTGGAACAAATCATTGACTGTGTGTTTTAAGCCCACTAGACAGTGGCAAAATCATGTTTTCTAAGCTCACTCAAGGGTGGCAAACCCACGTCTTAGCCTACCTGCGGGTAGCACCATCAAACCATTTTCAAACAAACAAACATGAAATGTTTTGTTCCAATTCAGGCGACCCAGTCTATACTTGTATGCTGTGCGCATCACATAGTAAATCTAGGCTAATAACCGGAATAAGGATGCACAATGTTTTCAAAATTAGATATCATGGTTAGTAGAGGCCGATCTTTGATCGGGCGAGCGGGGGTGCTCACGAAGTGACCTTCCCCAATCGTACCCAAGTTCTCGAGCCGAGGCAACTTTGGTGATGACGGACACGTGGCCTTAGGCAACGAGTCAGGGTTTCCTAAATTTTTCAAAATAAAATATTTAGGTGGCGACTCTATATCTGGTAAAGCAGTCCATGTTTGGCACTTCTTTCAAAAAATATGTTTTCTCAAAACGATTTGCCGGATTTGGACTCTTTGGTTCGAGATTAAGAACCGTAACACGATTCGAGTCCGAGCTGTAGTAAGGTCCCCACGCGGGCCTGTCTACACTATCTTTAAGCTTGAAAAAGGCAGCCAAAAGGAGTGCAAGAAACTTGTAGAAGACGGGAAGAGTACACTTGACAGCATGACTGACATTGATCCATCTGTGTATGCCAACTATTATTGGGTTTCATCTCAATACCATAAATCTCATCAGGAATTTGCTGAGTTTTACAAAAGTGCCCTTCTTTATCTGGCGTACACATCGGTGGAGTCTCTATCAAGAATCATTTAAGCTGGTAGGGATTATGTGCTGTCTTGAATTATTTTACCAAGGTTCATCATGGTGGCTTTAATGATTTCATATGCTGTCACTCACTAGGGCTATTTTGGCATGACCAATTAAGGTTAAAATTTGTTGTTATAAATGGATATTTCTAATGCACGTTCTATATAATCCACACATTTTATTTTTAACTTTCTCATAAATGTTGTTATATAATATCTTGCTATTACATAGAAAGAAAGAGAGTTTTAAATGCATATGTCGTAAAATGTCCTCTCTCGTATGGCAATCAATTGTGATGAAGACATGTTTTGAGAACATAAATGTAGACTTTTGTTTAATGACGAGTGAGTGTTCTTGGAAGTGAAAATAATGAGATATCTTAGGTAAGAATGGAGAACAACAAAAGATAAGGCAAAAGAATGTAGAGAACAAGAGACCTAGCTAATGAGGATATTGGGAGAGTGGCAAAGTGGATGATATTGCTGGCACCTTAGGATCCTATAATAGTGTCAGTGTCGCTATTTTTGTCTAAAATATCAACCTTTGATTTAGCCATTCCTAGAAATCTGAATGAGGGAAATTGGAAACCATTTAGTTTCTTGTTTGAGTTGACAAAGCCTTTTTTTATACAATCACTCGTGTGCAACGGGTATTTGAGCTCTGTATTTTTTCTATTGAATTTAGAATTATTCCCTCTAAAGAAGGTGTTGGAATATTCTAGAAATTATGGGGGAAAAAAATGTAAATGTTATGAGTTCTTCAACTCCCTAATTGAATCGGTCCTTGACATTGAATGCAGCCTTTGCATTATTTTGTGTCAACGTTTGGAGATATTTTGGTTGATTGATCACTACACATGGTTAATGGGTAACGTTGCGGTAAATGAACTTCCAGTTACATATATGGAGGATTGATGTTTAGGTTATACATAAATTCAAGTGGTGTTCAACAGTAACTGAAAGAATACTGCTTTTTAGTCTGTCTTTTGTATGATATATGAATTTTGTTTTATCTTCTATTTATCATAAATGAATCATTAAATCTGGATTCTTGGATTTTTTCAAACAAAATATCAATTCGATTTGAGTTCACATTGCTATTTGACTCAGTACAGAGACGTGTTAAACATTTCTTATGAGAGAAGTGTGATTCAATATAAAATCAATTGGTTATTGTAGATGAGTTTTTTAATCTTTCCTTGAGAAATCGCATGCATGATTTGCTGAGCTCCTCATTGTTCCATCGAGAATTTTTACTTTCTAATACTTTCTATCTTATTTTAGGATTTGGCATTTGATTTGTCCCTTGCTGCATTGCTCGAAGAAAACATAAACAACTTTGGGGAATTGCTTGCACATCCAATTGTAAGTTTATTTTCACTTTATTCATACTTTTGCGTTTCTCTCTCCCTGTTATTTTTCTTTTATTAGTTGTCATGACACGTGAATTTTTACTTTCTAATACTTTCTATCTTATTTTAGGATTTGGCATTTGATTTGTCCCTTGCTGCATTGCTCGGAGAAAACATATACAACTTTGGGGAATTGCTTGCACATCCAATTATAAGTTTATTTTCACTGTATTCATACTTTTGCGTTTCTCTCTCCCTGTTATTTTGCTTTTATTAGTTGTCATGACACGTGATGGCTTAAGCCAGTCAAATATTGAGTGCATTGTTTCTGTTTAAATATATTTCTTCACCAACATGTGAAGTCTACTGAGTGACTTGATTCTCTATTTTTCATTTAACGATGCGCTCAATGTGGTTGAACTTCTATTGTGACTGTGATTGGCTGGGGATGAGACTTAGGTAACATCTGGTCAGGTTGAAAAACTTCACATGCCCTAGATTTGGCAACTTTTATATAGAATTATAAAATGGAGGATTCAAGACGACTTCCAAGTGTAGATGAATTTCCATAGTATGTTGTTATTACAATGAAGTTTGGATGCTCCAATGGTTATAGCTCGTGTTGCTGTGTCCCTTTGTTATGCCATGGTATCTAGGATCCTTTTTGAGTCAAGACTAATCTCCACAAATGCATGCAATTACCTAGAAACCACATGCATTTGGCAAAACTAAATAGACTCGAATCTGGACCTAAGGAGAAGCGGGCAATGCCTTGGAGAATCTAACCAAGAATAGGTTTCCTTTTTAATTGTAATTATGTAATGATAGAGGGCTGAGCCGGATATTAAAACCCTGGGCTTTGTCTTTTTATTTGGAATTGATATTGGAGTAGGTTTACAATGAGTCGGGATTGATGCTATCTTTCTTTGGTAGTTTTTAGATTTGTTT
Source organism: Camellia lanceoleosa (assembly GCA_025200525.1). NCBI lineage: Eukaryota > Viridiplantae > Streptophyta > Magnoliopsida > Ericales > Theaceae > Camellia > Camellia lanceoleosa. The sequence continues at coordinate 110,960,133 of CM045771.1, read as the reverse complement.
TGAGTTATATGTGAGAATATAACTCATAGGTAACATCTGGTCAGGTTGAAAAACTTCACATGCCCTAGATTTGGCAACTTTTATATAGAATTATAAAATGGACGATTCAAGACAACTTCCAAGTGTAGATGAATTTCCATAGTATGTTGTTATTACAGTGAAGTTTGGATGCTCCAATGGTTATAGCTCGTGTTGCTGTGTCCCTTTATTATGCCATGGTATCTAGGATCCTTTTTGAGTCAAGACTAATCTCCACAAATGCATGCAATTACCTAGAAACCACATGCATTTGGCAAAACTAAATAGACTCGAATCTGGACCTAAGGAGAAGCGGGCAATGCCTTGGAGAATCTAACCAAGAATAGGTTTCCTTTTTAATTGTAATTATGTAATGATGGAGGGTTGAGCTGGATATTAAAACCCTGGGCTTTGTCTTTTTATTTGGAATTGATATTGGAGTAGGTTTACAATGAGTCGGGATTGATGCTATCTTTCTTTGGTAGTTTTTAGATTTGTTTTGAGTTATATGTGAGAATATAACTCAAAAGGTATTATTTTGGTTGTTACCATAGGATTGGATTCCGAGAACTTAAATTCTTTTTGAGATATGGTCAACTCGAATATGCTAGTATCAGTACTTTAGGAACTTCCTTACATTCTGATAATTTTCTCCCAATTATGATTAATTTTTATCCATGTTTAGAGTCAAATTATGAAAGAGATTGTTGCTTAATATAATTGTGCATTCATTATGCAATATATGTAGCCCACAATGTGCATCCAGAAAGGTTGTGGCTGTGATACGGTGTTGAGTTTAGTCTAAAGTGTCCGAAAGAAAAATGACAAGAAGCATGTGCCTGGAAAGGCCAAGCATTTAAATATGCCAACATGAAATTACCATTTGTTTAACCACTGCACTTGTCGCAAGTGGTGCTGAGAGTTTGGGACAGTGTAACACCACGACTGTTAGGTTGGGAGATCAGCCCTTCATCGCCTTCCTGTGAAAGGCATTAAAAAAAGAAAAGAAGGTTCAATTGCGTTAAGAGTTGAATGCATTCATAGATAATATGACCTTTGGGTCAATTGGAATGAATAAGATACATTTTTGCTGACGCAGCATCAATGGAATGAGGCATGACTGATAATATGGTGATACCTAATAAAGAGCAATTATGGCTAAATATTATATTTTTTTGGAAACTTTTCAGAAAATTAGGTTATACAACGGGTAGGAATGGTTGGGCTCGAGTGGCTAGAAAGTACTATTTTTCTCTCTCCTCTCTATCTATTTCCTCTCCTCTCTTCTACTCTCTGTTTATATTCTCGAAACAAAAAAGAGCATTGAAACACTCTCATCACTTTCACCTCTCTCGACTCATCTCGCTCATTCCACAGATCTCTCTCATCCCTCTCATCTCTGTTAAACCTTCTGATCGCTCTCTGATCACGGAAGGAGGACGATGACGAAATACAGTACACAACTCCTCACCTACCGGCGCCGAAAAGTGCTCATTACCTACGAGAAGAAAAGGAATTTGAGGTAAGCCTAAAATTGCAAAAGTAGGGTTTACGTTTCTTTAATTTTTGTAGAAATTAGTTGATTGTGACTGTTTGGGTTTGGATTTTGCTTTCAATTGGTGTTAGGGTTTGGAATTTGCCTTTAATTTGTGATGTGTTTGCTGGTGAATAGTTATCTTGTGTATACATCTGTTATCATCTGTATACATTTGTTTGGTTTTGCCTTTAATTTGGTTTTGCTTGAATAGTTATCCAACTAGTACATCTGTTTGGTGGTAAAATACATGGGTTTGAGTTCAAATATGTCCAAAACAAGTTTTGCATGCGACCATCTTTATCAAGGTTAATTGTCAAATAGAAGTTCGAATTTTGTTGTTGCATTTTATGAAAATAAAGTGCAACTGATTCGGTATCTTCCATCCTAAGTCTCAATCTTCTAGCATTCTCAATATGATTCCTCGCATCTTGTTCATTAAATGTTAATGCCCCATATCCCCACTTCAACAACTATAGAATGAAAATTATTAGCTACCCCAATTCCTGCTACATCGTTAACTTCTAGTCTCCTCTTTACCGAAGTAAGAATCCTCTTATTCATTGCAAAATGCCGTGAGTCACTAGGAATCAAATCATGAGTGTGTTCAAGCAAAACTATGGTTAACTCATATCTTCCATCCTTTTGTAGACAGACTCTTACCCTTGCTTTACAAACAACTTTTGATGACAAAGATGGTTCTAAGGGATTTACTTCAGATCTTTTTGTTCTATTTTGATCCCAAGTACATTTAATTCCAAAGTACTGTACTTCCCCATCACTTGTTAGATTTTGTGTTCTATAAACTATAGCAAATCCAAGGTGTTTCGCATATTTTGCGTGAAATGCATACACTTCTTGTTTTGAGGTAAAATACATCCCCTTCTTCAGTTCTTCAACTTCACCACGCTCATTAAATGAAAGATTGTTATCTTGTTCTTCAACTTCCTCACTCCCATTGAATGAATTATTGTTTGAATTAATATCCATTGTAGCTTAAAAGTGAAATAGAATAGACATTCAGAGAGTTAGTGGACAAAACACTGAAGGCCTCCAGCATTCTTATCACACAACAACCAACATTATAAGGAAGCAAATAAGAACAATACAAATTGTTCAAAACAACAAGAGCAACACAAAGAAACTCAATTTAAGTTTCACAGTTTTTCTATAATTCTTCATCCCTTTACAAGTTTATTTTTACACTTCTATTTCAGACTGAAAATTAGCACTATAGCAACAGAAAATTATCATAATCAACATTTTTGCAACAAGAAGTTTAGCATAATTAGCACTATAGCAAGAGATGACACAGGGAACTAAACCAGTTGAAGTGTCTAAACATAGATGAAGAATCAAAATTAGGGCTAATTAGCCAAAAGTAAATATTAAAAAAAGAAAAAGAAAAAAAAGAACAAGTAGATGCATGAAGAGAGATGCCAAAGAAGATAGAGAAAGAGTTAATTTTTTTCTGAGCTACCAAATAGAAAGAGTTAATCAAATCAAAACACTAATTCTTAATCACCCAATGTGAAACCCCAAATTAAAAACAAAACCAACTAATTTCAGATCATACAAAGCTTGTTAACTAAAAATCAATCCATTACTTGCAATCACACCCATCAATGACGTGGCCAACTTCCCTTCTTGACACACACAGAAGCTTGGTCGTGACACGCCTAGGTTATCAAGTCGGTCTCCTCTCTCTCTACTCTGTTCTGTTTTTTTTTTTTTTTTTTTTTTTTTTTTAATGTTTGAAATGAAATGTGTGGGTGAACAGAGATGGGCTGTACAAAGAAATGGGGTTGTACAAAGAAATTGGGCCATTTGAGCCACATGGATTCGAGCTACCTAGCGGGATTGTTTTTCTTCTCTCTCTTTACTTTATAACTCTGCAACCCCCTTGCTCCAAGTGTTATTGCTTCAAATAAGTTTTTTTGGTTTTGTTATTGTAGCCTGTTTTCTTGTTCTCTTCTGTTGATTTTTTATTCAACCGCATTAATGTAGGTTGATTTATTATTTTAAAAAAAGGCATTTGCGATTATCATGTAGAAATAAAGCAACTTAGAGTTTTTGTTACTTTTTAGTAGAAATTGATTTTTTTTTTCCGACTAGCTCATAAGAAAAAAAAAAAAAAAAGAATACTGGCACAATAATAAAAATAATAATAAATGTAACAATTTAACCTAGTTGACATAACCATATTCCAAACTGTGACCTTTGTAATCCCAAGTCTTTCCTAGTTTGGTTTCATTTAACTACATTTTAAAATGTACTATTATTGTATAATTTTCTACTGTTCAATTTTACTTTGTTTATTTTGAAGATGAGATGAAGTTCTAAGCAAAACCCTTTCACTATGAAGCAAAATATAAGTAATTTAACCAAGTTGACATAACCATATTCCAAACTGTAACCTTTGTAATCCCGAATCTTTCCTAGTTTGGTTTCATTTAACTATATTTTAAAATGTACTATTATTGTATATTGTTCTACTATTAGAGTTCAATTTTACTTTGTTTATTTTGAAGATGAGATGAAGTTCTAAGCAAAACCCTTTTTCTATGAAGCAAAATATAAGTAGATACTATGAATTGAAGGAAGATTAGTATAGCATGTTTACAAGAAACTAAGTCGGTAGGTAATAAAGCAAAGGGTACAGAAATACTATGTATAAAATTTACTATATTGGTAAAGATAGATGTAGAAATGGTGTATGAATAACTGTAGTTAAACATCTTAAATATAAGGTAGTAACAGTCACAATAGAATATTGCTAATTAAGCTTGTATTTGGGGAAAGCATAATTGATGTGATTAGATGAAGTTCTAAACGAAAGCCGCAAAATATAAGCAAATATTAAGTTATGTACTGTATTTGTGAACAAGAAGAAACCCGTAATTTTGTTATTTTCATAGAACATACTACTAGAAAGCACGGATACGGATACGAGGTACGGATACGGCGATACAGCAAAATCTAAAAAAGTAGGATATGGGTATGGTTAGGATACGTTTGTAAAAAATAAAAAATAAATAAATTATTAACAGAGTTACACATAAACTCAAGAATGTTGAAAACCACAATAACTTTATAATGTAAAATACTAATCTTTAAGAATTAGGTATTAAATTAAGACAGTAGCTAGTTTAGTTTTTAAATTTTCAATAGGTCTTGCAAATATTTCATTTCAATATTAAGTCTAATAAGTGGATATTATAATATTAATTTGGCTATTTTGTTTATGTTTAAATTGATTAATTATTATTGTTTATTACTTAATGTTTTTTTCTTTGTCACAGGGATGTGATCTTTGGACTCCAGTATTTGTACGCTAGGAACCCTTCTGTGTCCTACTATTGTGGGAGGTTGGAAAGCAGCGTTTCTATTGTCAAGAATCACAGAAGGGTTCTAGCATAGAAATACTGGAGTCCAAAGATAACATTCCTGTGACAAAGAAAAACATTAAGTAATAAACAATAATAATTAATCAATTTAAACATAAACAAAATAGCCAAATTAATATTTACCTAAACAATTCAATAAAATGATCTTTAATGAAATGCCACTAGCTACCCCTTTGACTCCATGTGCAATAATAATTGTTGGCGCATGTCTCCAAATTATCTCCAATCTTTTCCATAATAATATCAGATCCTTGCAGAAAATGAACGTCCATGATGCGTTCATTATTTAAAGTCTGTAATTCATAAAATTGAACCTTGGCATCCATAGCATTTTTAAAATGGCCAATACTTATTTCAAACATCTTGCCTTGTTCATTCACCAAATCCTCCGCAAACGAAATACATCTGCTAGAAAAATATTGCCCCTGATCTAGAACCACATATTTCAGTGTAGCAGATTTAACTTGGACTTGCTGGGGTAGTGGTTGTGGAATAGAGTGTTTATTGCATAAAACATCTATGAAGGATCTCCTAATATGTGAGGTGGAGGATTCACCATGGTTATGCTGAGAGCAAGATTCAACATGTTGTTGCTCCTAAGATGAATGCGATGAAGATGATTCAAAATGTTGCTGGTCTTTATTCATCATCAGATCCTTCTTCTTTGCCATTTTGTTCTTCTTGGTTTTTTCAAGTTTCTTCATTTATGAAAAGAGAAGAAAAATGCATTTGAAAACAAAACTTTATATATGTATGTTCTATGAAAATCAAAACTTACGGATGCGTATCAAATACCTATTAAAAGTATCGGATACTTCTTAATTAATTTTGAAGTACCGGATGCTCCAAGTCACATATTATCGGATACTTCTTAATTAATTTTGAAGTATCAAATGCTCCAAGTCACATGTTCCTCCTTTTACGAAATTAGAATTGTATCATTTCTTGCATAACTTCATAAAATAATATAATTGTGATGATAAATAAAATATTTTTACAATACTTTGCTTAGTTTTTTTATAAAAATAACATAGTAAACTAAAGGAATAGAATTCATTAAATTGATATATCTTCATTGTATCATTCATGTCCCCTATAACTATATGGAAGTAAGGATTAATAAGATAATATAACAATAATAAAATTAAATATCAATAAATAAATAAGCAAATAAACTTGCATAGAATATTTTTGACTAGTGCAAAAGGAAAAAGTATAGGGTCAAGTTGTGGATTGTTTTGATATTATAATATCAACATATTAGACTTAATATTGAAATGAAATATTTGCAAAACCTATTGAAAATTTAAAAACTAAACTAGCTACTGCCTTAAATTAATACATAATTCTTAAAGATTAGTATTTTGCATTATAAAGTTATTGTGGTTTCTCAACATTCTTGAGTTTATGTGTAACTCTGCTAATAATTTATTTATTTTTTATTTTTTACAAACATATCCTAGCCATACCCGTATCTTACTTTTTTAGATTTTGCTGTATCGCCGTATCCGTACCTCGTATCCGTATCCGTATCCGTGCTTTCTAGTAGTATGTTCTATGAAAACAAAAAAATTACGGGTTTCTTCTTGTTCACAAATACAGTACATAACTTAATATTTGCTTATATTTTGCGGCATAAAAAAATGGTTTCGTTTAGAACTTCATCTAATCACATCAATTATGCTTTCCCCAAATACAAGCTTAATTAGCATTATTCTATTGTGACTGTTACTACCTTATATTTAAGATGTTTAACTACAATTATTCATACACCATTTCTACGTCTATCTTTACCAATATAGTAAATTTTATACATAGTATTTCTGTACCCTTTGCTTTATTACCTACCGATTTAGTTTCTTGTAAACATGCTATACTAATCTTCCTTCAATTCATAGTATCTACTTATATTTTGCTTCATAGAAAAAGGGTTTTGCTTAGAACTTCATCTCATCTTCAAAATAAACAAAGTAAAATTGAACTCTAACAGTAGAACAATATACAATAATAGTACATGTTAAAATGTAGTTAAATGAAACCAAACTAGGAAAGATTCGGGATTACAAAGGTTACAGTTTGGAATATTGTTATGTCAACTTGGTTAAATTACTTATATTTTGCTTCATAGTGAAAGGGTTTTGCTTAGAACTTCATCTCATCTTCAAAATAAACAAAGTAAAATTGAACTCTAACAGTAGAACATTATACAATAATAGTACATTTTAAAATTCAAATCTTGTAAGAGATTCTTTATATTTTATTTTTTTACATATAAACATATAAAAAAAATAATAAACAAATATGTCACGATCCAATTAGGTTCGAAATCGTAATCAAAGCCTTGGAACCAGTACCCGGACCGATTTGAATAGTTCCACCATTTTCAGAACTAGAACCAAAACTGAAACTGATAAAAATCAGACCAAACTAGCGGTTTAGATGGGATTGGACCAGTTTACCGATTCCATTGATTTTATTTTTACACACCTAAAAGAAGCGATTTATAGACTGACTTGCCTTTGATAACGTGTCTACATTATTTTTAGAAATAATAGTTAAGTGAGTGTTTGGGAAGTGGGTTTTTATGTATGTTTTTTTAGTTGTAGGATATTATTAGAGAAAATTTTTTTGGCGTTTGGGAAGATAGTTGGGTTTTTTTGTGGTTGGATGTGATGTTTGTGAGATAAAAAGTGAAATGATTATAGGGTTGGATATGATATTTTGTTTGGATTGATTTTGCAAAAACTTTGTCTTTTAGTGAAAAAAATCAAAAAAAACCGAAGCCCATATCTTGCCAAACACCACCAAATGTTTTTTGAAAAACATGTGAAACACTTAATTACATAAGTCAATCTCATTGGCACATAGTCTTATAAAATAAAATACTACATAATATAATAGATGAAATGTTTAAGTTACAGATCCGTGATTAACTAATACAAATAATTTGACAATAGGGTATAAAAGCACGCATACCCAATTAACCTAGGGTCTAAGCTTTACAAAATACTACATCTTGAGACCTGTACCTATGGGTGTCTATCAGTACCAACACAATGTACGGAGGGGAGTAATGACCATCACTCGACAGTAAGCTCATATCTACATTATTAAGCATGTAAGTGAAGTGATAGGGTATATAATGCAACGCACGTCTTATTCCCAAATTCTTTTACACAGTCTCATTAAGTTCATTTTATTTAATAAACTCACACCTTATAATTAAATAAAAGAAATATTCTGAAATCAATAGCCACTAACAAGGCATCAATAATTTGCCAACAGGGATAATAAACCCAATCTCACCAACACATATAGTATCCAAGTCGTAAATAAATGCATACTAGGTCCTATCCTGATCATGCCTCAGACTCCCTCCGAGCTACTTGTTAGAAAATCCACACAACCCTCTTCACAAAGGGTACTACTCCTCCCAACTACACAATATCTGAGATTCTAACTCGTAGATAGTTGATCCACTATCTGCTCACTATCTCCTCAAGCATACTAGATCAGAATATTATACCTATAACCTGATCCAAGCTTGCAAAATCAATACTACAGGGACAAACCCGAAAATCAACAACAGCAGAACAACCCTAAACTAGGGCACGCTTGAAAATGAACCAAGTATAATAAATACTTAGTAAGGTTTCACTTTTTCACACTTACAATGATTTTTAACACATCCATTTTTTCTCAACAATACTCTTTCTAGCCAATTTTACCACTTTTCCCCTATGGCTATAATTGTAATATACTAACGCTCTGTTTGTTTAGGCAGAAAACATTTTCAAATGAAAACTATTTTCTACGAAAAACTATTTCCAGAAAATATTTTCTAGAAAAAATAATTTTCTATGTTTGATGGTTGTGGCGATGAAACGAAGGTAGATGTGGTGGCATGGTGATGGGTTAGCGGTGGCAGTGATAAAGATAGTAATGGTGGCAGTAGCCGCAGTAATGGTGGTGTGGTAGTGGAGGTAAGAGTGGTAATGGTCGTGTGGTGATATTGGTAAGGCTTTAGTTTGAAAAAGGTTTTCTGTCTTTTAAAAGTGGAAAATATTTTTTACCCATATGGACTTGTTTTCTATTTACTATGGAAAATATTTTATGTTGACTTTCGTTTTCCATTGTACGAAACACTAGAAATTACAAAAAAACATTTTTCAAAAAATGTTTTCACCCCAAACAAACAGAGCGTAAGTGTGAAAAGACCAGAATGTCCCTAAGGCATAATTTTGTCAAATTACCCAAATTCCCCCAAGGCATGACTTCTCCAATTTACTCTTAAAGTTCAATTTACTAAAATGACCTCAAGGTATGAAATTACCAGTTTACCCTCCACTAAGCAAAATTAGTGCTAATATTATGAAGAAAAAAAATAGTAAATCAACTCTAAATTACACCATCTTTTAGATTAACTTATTTTAACCCATAGTTAATCTATGAAGCCATTTTTTCTAATTTCATAACACTTAAAATAATTACCAAAAATTTAATGTGACTTAAATCACATGCTTTTAACACCATTAGTCTTGTAATATGTTATATATTACGCTTTTTGATATTTGAATAAAAAACCCTAAATTAATTAAATAATGCTTCTCATGATTTCAAGATAAATATAATAATATTATACTCAAAGTTCATAATATCACATAACAAGAACACTTTTAATGGTAAGCTCAAAAAAAAAGAAAAAAAAAAAAGAACACTTTTAAAGGTTTCATGCCAAGAATTCCACTGTAAGTAGTTCAATAAGGCATAAAATAAAACATGTATCTCATGGATTTGAACAAATACAAATAATAATAAATAAATAAATAAAATAAAATAAAAAAGTCAATCTTAAATATTTAAAATCATGCCATTGATTTAAAAGTAAATCCTATCATGCTTCTAATGAGAAGACTCCTACCTTGAAATCAAGCTTTAACATTCCAAAATGGAGAGGAGAGATGACAGGAGACCGAGGCTTCAAGAACACCATGTTGCTCTTCTAAAAGTTGTTTAATCCAATGCTCAAGCCCACTCAAAACACTCTAATTATCCCAACAAAGTGTTTAATCTATGGCCCTAACCGCCTAACCCTCACTCATTTGCAACAATGGTGACCAAAGGTTAAACAATACAAAATCTTAAACGTGTAATAATGGAGAAAAATAAATGAGAGATGTAACGCTCCAATTTCCATAATCTAGAATAACATTAATTAAATCCATGATTGAGATACCAATTGTATATATACCAAAATCAATGTAATACCCAATTGCTCACAAGTCTCATCATAATCCAAAATAAACTTCCTTTCTATTTCATTCCACATTTGAAATATGTGAATTTCCAAAAGCTTCTTATACAAAAAGGGAAGGCATGACTAAGGGTTTGAAAATGGGAGAGGAATTGATTTCCTCTATCTAAAATGGAAGAGTAAAGACCCATCTTCAATTAGACATTAACCCCCATGAATTACTAATCTATTTTGTAATCTAAACGTCAAAATCTCATCTTGAAACAAAAGAATCAATCCAAGCCATACAATTCAAACTAAGTAGGCTTATATAGACATAATGAGGCTTATAGAAAAATAATAGTACTTAGCAAACCATTAAAACATTAATTTCCTCTTTGATGTATTGTAAGAGATGTAAGAAAAAAGTCAAAGACAATGCACAGATAAGGAAAAAGATGATTCAAAGGAGAGAGAAACAAAGGCTTCAACCTCGTAGGCCATGTGGACTCCAAATAAGTCTCCAAAAAATTTGGGGGGGGGTGGGACGAACTTCCAAAATTCTAACACAAATTTATACAGTATCGGATATAAATTTTTTTTTTTTTTTTTGGTATTAGAATTTCACAAAAGTCGCGAGATCAACTAATAATAATAAAATATACGTAAATAACATATAAATAATAATTATCGGTCTCAGAGAGTCCATTTCTCCAATCTCAAGCTATCAAAGCTCATGTGAGCACACAACGAGACAATCGATGCATTGAAATATCTAATTCATGAGAATATATTCAAATTAACCAATAACATTGTAAAAGCATAAAAAAATCTAATATCGAGCATGCTGAGTCCATCTCCTAAATCTTGGGTCAATTTTGGCCCAAGTGCATATAAAACAAGGTGATCGTCATACTATTTTTTAAACATGCAAAGTACTTCTAATTTAACAGGATTGACCCTATGATCATATTAATATCGTATAATGGGCCCAGAGAATTAGTCCCTAGGGTTTAGGGTTGGCTCAAAAATCGATGCATGCAAACCGAGATGGGGAACGCACAAAACATAAATTGACAAAAGTTTAGACTAAAATGAATAGGGAAACTTGCAGCCTTAACTACAATTAATTAAACTTAATTGAGGCCCAATTACATTAATTAAAAGTTTAAATTTTTCCTGATCATTATAGTCCTGCTCTGATCTACTGTGATAGGAAACGTAGTTCGGCAATCAAAATCTCAAAAAATCATGTTTTACATGGGTGTAGTAAACAGGTTAGTAGACATGTTGATCTCCACAAGGATGGGACCATTCATCTAATCTTTTGCAGAAGTGAAGTTTGAGTTGTTGATATATTAATACTGTGTTTGGTTGAAGGATTTGGTAAGGAATTTGAAAAAATAAAGAAAAAATGAGTGAAACTATGTGAAATATAAGTATATTTTATTCACATTCCACCTACCTTTTCCCTTTCTGTTTTCAAATTCCGTCCCAAATCCTCTGACCAAACACATCATAACTAAACTCTGGCTATGTTCGTAAAGTTGCGAAGCTTACTTGGAATTTGTTCATTGGAGAATCCAACAATTTGAGGGAGGGAGTTGAAAGGTTACTCGGTAATAAGCAAGCTGAGAGGGACAAGTCGTTGGAGGGGCTAATGAACAACCCTTTCTAAACTGAGTGATAGCAGAACACTCAGTTCAAGGGAAGGCATTAGGAGTTCAAGTCAACTTGAACAAGTGTTCAAGTCAATTTGAATAAGCTTTTGTCCTAGTCTTTAGAAGTCCATTTGTTTACCATGTCTATAGGAGTCTAGTTACTTGTTTCCATTATAAGTTCCAGGATTTGTGCCTTGATTAGTTCCATTATGCATTTTATTTACAGTGTGTTACATATATTAATTAGTGTATTAATTAGTATATCAATCAGTGTTATGTCATTATTATTGACTCCATGTATTATATAAATTATAAATATTCAAAATCTCTACAATTATACCATATTATGTATTAGTACACTAGTTAGTACAGGTACATATAACATTAGTCTTTTACTTTTCTTCGATGATGGAATATATTTTTTCTTCTAAGAGAAAGAGGGAATCTGGAACTTATAATAATGAGTGGTGTTTGCGTTTCTTCTTCATTTATTACTTTTCTCTCTCTCTCTCTCTCGACCTTGATTGATCTCTATTTTCATCAGCGATGGCTAAAGAATTGGTCAGATCATGATACGAGATGTGTGATTCCTTCAGTGATTGTTCCTCTGAATGAAGAAGATGGAAATCGTCAAACAAGAGTGGTTCAAATCTGGTTCGAATTGTAGATCTGAAAGCATGAAACTCTTTAGATCTGTTTCAACTAATAAAAAAATTAAATTGCCACTTTAATATATAAAAAAATTTGTACTTTAATACCTATATCCTCTTTAAATTGCACTTTCTCTAAATAAAATCCCTTTAGTTTTTTCAGTTATCTCTGTTAATTATTTATCACAAATTATCCAAGAACTGGGGTTCACACTACAACGAATCGTTAGTATTACACAATATTATTTCCAAAGCATGGTTGCCCTTATTGCTTGCACATGATACTTTGTGCATGATACTGTGTTAACCGTTGTGCATGTCGAGAGAGAGAGAGAGATATCTAACATGAAGTGAAGTGACCTAGTAATTAAAGAGTTGAATATTGAAGTTTTAATACATAATATATTTTTATTTTTAAAAAAAAAAATCTTATGTTTGATTTTTACAAAGCATAGTTTTAATATGTAATAATTTTTGAAAGTCTTACTCAGACTTATTCTAATCCATGCCGTAAGGGTTGTTTGAAAATTAATTTTTTTAATTAATTTTTTAATTTTTTACGAAAAGACATAAAAAATAAGTAAATAATTAACTTTTTGGTAGTGATTTTTTAACTATTTTAATAATTTGCCAAAACAAACCTAAATAACATAATAAGTTAATAGAAAGACCGTTAACGGGTTAGCAAAGGTCAAAAGAGAGAGAGTTCTCTCTCTAGGTAATTTCCGGCGATATTTTGGCGACATTTCAACAACTTATTTTATACTTTTAAAGTATAGATCTACACAACTAGAGTATAGATCTACAGTTTTAGAGTGTACATCTAAACTTTTTATGTCCAAAATATTAAATTTTAAATTTTTGACACTCACAATGGTTCCCTTCTCTCTTAAGCATTCTTTCATACCATTGTGAGTATACTTCCTTGGCGGTAGTAGTGGTGGAGTTGAGCAGCAGCGATAGGGATGGTGGGTTTTCAAGCCGATCTTAATTTCTAGACCACATCTTTGAGCAAATTGGTAGTTTTTCCTGGATCGTAACTGTTTTTTTGACGGATTTGTTTTTTGTTGTTTGTTTTTTAAATTTGTTGTTTGGTTGGGATGACTATTTGGAATCTTGTTTATACACTGTTATTGTTTTATCAATCTAATATTTCCCATGTTCTCAAAAAAAAAAAAAAAAAACTTAACAAGTTGGGTTTCTCATGTTGAGATCTCAACATGGAGAATTGCTAGAAATTGTTGAAGAATAGAAGAGAATTTGAAAGATTAGGCTTCAACACTTGGAAATTCAAGGCTTCAAGGTAAGAATTCAAGCCTCTAGATGTAATTGAGTCACTTAACACATGGATTCAAGAGAACTAAGTTGATTAATGCAAGAATTGAGCTAAGATTGGGGAATTAAGACTCAAGGCGTATATGAATGCATATTCCATAGCATTTTGGAGTTGATTTCAAGTAATTCTCTCATGCATGTCATTGTTTCACCTTGGTTTTGGAAATTCATCAAGTTCACTCCAGTGAAGAGGAGACTATAAGTTAACGATGTAGCAGGAATTGAGGTAGTTAAGAATTTTCATTCTATAGTTGTTGAAGTGGGGATATGAGGCATTAACATTTAATGAACAAGATGCGAGGAATCATATTGAGAATGCTAGAAGATTGAGACTTAGGGTGGAAGATGCCGAATCAGTTGCACTTTATTTTCATAAGATGCAACAACAAAATTCAAACTTCTATTTGACAATTAACCTTGATGAAGATGGTCGCATGCAAAACTTGTTTCGGACAGATTTGAACTCAAACCCGTGTATTTTGCCATCAAACAGATGTACTAGTTAGATAACTATTCAAGCAAAACCAAATTAAAGGCAAAACCAAACAAATGTATACAGATGATAACAAATGTATACACAAGATAACTATTCACCAGCAAACACATCACAAATTAAAGGCAAATCCCAAACCTTAACACCAATTGAAAGCAAAATCCAAACCCAAACAGTCACAATTGACTAATTTCTACAAAAATTAAAGACAAAATGTAAACCCTAGTTTTGCAATTTTAGGCTTACTTCAGATTCCTTTTCTTCTCGTAGATAATGAGCACTTTCCGGTGCCGGTAGGTGAGAAGTTGTTGTGTACTGTATTATGTCTTCGTCCTCCTTCCGCGATTAGAGAGTGATCGGAAGGTTTAACAGAGATGAGAGGGATGAGAGAGATCTGTGGAATGAGAGAGATGAGTCGAGAGAGGTGAGAGTGATGAGAGTGTTTCAATGCTCTTTTTTGTTTCGAGAATATAAACAGAGAGTAGAAGAGAGGAAAGGAAATAGATAGAGATGAGAGAGAAAAATAGTACTTTCTAGCCACTCGAGCCCAACCATTCCTACCCGTTGTATAACCTAATTTTCTGAAAAGTTTCCAAAAAATATAATATTTAGCCAATAATTTCTCTTTACTAGGTATCACCATATTATCAGCCATACCTCATTCTATTGATGCTGCGTCAGCAAAAAATGTATCTTATTCATTCCAATTGACCCAAAGGTCATATTATCTATGAATGCATTCAACTCTTAATGCAATTGAACCTTCTTTCTTCTTTTTTTTTAATGCCTTTCACAGGAAGGCGATGAAGGGCTAATCTCCCAACCTAACGGTCGTGGTGTTACACAGTCCCAAACTCTCAGTACCACTTGCGACAAGTGCAGTGGTTAAACAAAGGGTAATTTCATGTTGGCATATTTAAATGCTTGGCCTTTCCAGGCACATGCTTGTCATTTTTCTTTCAGACACTTTAGACTAAACTCAACACTGTATCTTAGCCATAACCTTTCTGGATGCACATTGTGGGCTACATATATTGCATATTGAATGCACAATTATATTAAGCAACAATCTCTTTCATAATTTGATTCTAAACATGGATAAAAATTAACCATAATTGGGAGAAAATTATCAGAAAGTTAGGAAGTTCCTAGAGTACTGATACTAGCATATTCGAGTTGACCATATCTCAAAAAGAATTTAAGTTCTCGGAATCCAATCCTATGGTAACAACCAAAATAATACCTTTTGAGTTATATTCTCACATATAACTCAAAACAAATCTAAAAACTACCAAAGAAAGATGCATCAATCTCGACTCATTCTAAACCTACTCCTATATCAATTCCAAATAAAAAGACAAAGCCCAGGGTTTTAATATCTGGCTCAACCCTCTCCATCATTACATAATTACAATTAAAAAGGAAACCTATTCTTGGTTAGATTCTCCAAGGCATTGCCCGCTTCTCCTTAGGTCCAGATTCGAGTCTATTTAGTTTTTCCAAATGCATGTGCTTTCTGGGTGATTGCATGCATTTGCGGAGATTAGTCTTGACTAAAAAAGAATCCTAGATACCATGGCATAACAAAGGGACACAGCAGCACTAGCTATAACCATTGGAGCATCCAAACTTCACTGTAATAACAACATACTATGGAAATTCATCTACACTTGGAAGTTGTCTTGAATCCTCCATTTTATAATTCTATATAAAAGTTGCCAAATCTAGGGCATGTGAAGTTTTTCAACTTGACCAGATGTTACCTAAGTCTCATCCCCAACCAATCACAGTCACAATAGAAGTTCAACCACATTGAGTGCATCGTTAAATGAAAAATTGAGAATCAAGTCACTCAGCAGACTTCACATGTTGGTGAAGAAATATATTTAAACAGAAACAATGCACTCAATAGTTGAGTAGCTTAAGCCATCACGTGTCATGACAACTAATAAAAGAAAAAAAACAAGGAGAGAGAAACGCAAAAGTATGAATACAGTGAAAATAAACTTACAATTGGATGTGCAAGCAGTTCCCCAAAGTTTTATATGTTTTCTCCGAGCAATGCAGCAAGGGACAAATCAAATGCCAAATCCTAAAATAAGATAAAAAGTATTAGAAAGTAAAAATCGCTGATGGAACAATGAGGAGCTCAGCAAAACATGCATGCAATTTCTCAAGGAAAGATTAAAAATCTCATCTACAATAACCAATTGATTTTATATTGAATCACACTTCTCTCATAAGAAATGTTTAACACGTCTCTGTACTGAGTCAAATACCAATGTGAACTCAAATCAAATTGATATTTTGTTTGAAAAAATCCAAGAATCTAGATTTAATGATTCATTTATGATAAATAGAAGATAAAACAAAATTCATACATCATACAAAAGACAGACTAAAAGGCAGTATTCTTTCAGTCACCATTGAACACCACTTGAATTTATGTATAACCTAAACATCAATCCTCCACATATATAACTGGAAGTTCATTTACCCCAACACCCATTAACCATGTGTAGTGATCAATCAACCAAAATATCTCCAAACGTTGACACAAAATAATGCAAAGGCTGCATTCAATGTCTGGGACCGGTTCAATCAGCGAGTTGAAGAACTCATAACATTTACATTTTTTTTCCCCATAATTTCTAGAATATTCCAACACCTTCTTTAGAGGGAATAATTCTAAATTCAATAGAAAAAATATAGAGCTCAAATACCCGTTGCACACGAGTGATTGTACAAAAAAAGGCTTTGTCAACTCAAACAAGAAACCAAATGGTTTCCAATTTCCCTCATTCAGATTTCCAGGAATGGCTAAATCAAAGGTTGATATTTTAGAAAAAAAATAGCGACACTGACACTGTTATAGGATCCTAAGGTGCAAGCAATATCATCCACTTTGCCACTCTTCCAATATCCTCATTAGCTAGGTCTCTTGTTCTCTACATTCTTTTACATTATCTTTTGTTGTTCTCCATTCTTACCCAAGATATCTCCTTATTATTTTCACTTCAAAGAACACTCACTCGTCATTAAACAAAAGTCTACATTTATGTTCTCAAAACATGTCTTCATCACAATTGATTGCCATACCAGAGAAAGGACATTTTACGACTTGTGCATTTAAAACTCTCTTCCTTTCTATGTAATAGCAAGAGATTATATAACAACATTTATGAGAAAGTTAAAAATAAAATGTGTGGATTATATAGAACGTGCATTAGAAATATCCATTTATAACAACAAATTTTAACCTTAATTGGTCATGCCAAAATAGCCCCAGTGAGTGACAGCATATGAAATCATTAAAGGCACCGTGATGAACCTTGGTAAAATAATTCAAGACAACACATAATCCCTACCAGCTTAAATGATTCTAATAGAGACTCCACCGATGTGTACACCAGATAAAGAAGGGCACTTTTGTAAAACTCAGCAAATTCCTGACCAGATTTATGATATTGAGATGAAACCCAATAATAGTTGGCATACACAGATGGATCAATGTCAGTCATGCTGTCAAGCGTACTCTTCCCGTCTTCTAGAAGTTTCTTGCACTCCTTTTGGCTGCCTTTCTCAAGCTGAAAGGTAGCAATTTGCATCTTAATGTAAAGGATTGGTTCCTCAATGCACATTTCTCTAGTAGCACGAAGCTTTTCAATCACACCATCAAGATAACCAATGGAAGCTTCTTTCTCTGGGTACTGCCAAGAGACTATTACAGCAAAATGTGCAAGCTTGAGAAGATTGATCTTGGTCTCAAAGTCAGTGATGAAATTATGATATAACTATATGAGAGCATCACCAGCCTGAAGGTAAAAAGAAAAAGGGATCAAATGTACATAATAAACAAATATGAATGCGAATAGAAATGTTTAAACAAGTTTTCTCAATCAAACACAAGCACAAACAAATGTAGAAGTAGCTTGCTATAGACAGGCCCGCATGGGGACCTCGCCACAGCTCGGACTCGAATTTGTGTCACGGTTCTTAATCTTGAACCAAAGAGTCCAAATCCGGCAAATCGTTTTGAGAAAATAGATTTTTTTTTGAAAGAAGTGCCAAACATGGACTGCTTTGCCAGATACAGAGTCGCCACCTAAATATTTTATTTTTGGGAAATTTAGGAAACCCTGACTCATTTGCCTAAGGCCACGTGTCCGTCATCACCAAAGTTGCCTCGGCTCGGGAACTTGAAACTGACGTGCCTGGCCTCTCGCGGTGTGTCAACATATTGTCCGCTTTGGGGCTAGGGTGTTGTGGCGCATGACCACCGTCCCTGCGACCCCTCACGGTTTTGTTCCTCCCCTTGGAGAAGGGGAAAAGGCCTGTTGACAGATGGAGGGGGCCAGTACGCTTATAAGGAGTGCAAGGTGTCCCTCCCTGGTCGATGTGGGATAGACCCAACATAACCCCCAATGAGAGGAGTTCTTGGACGACTGCATGGGCCACCAACCGACGCGTGTCTGGCCTCTCGCGGTGTGTCAACATATTGTCCGCTTTGGGGCTAGGGTGTTGTGGCGCATGACCACCGTCCCTGCGACCCCTCACGGTTTTGTTCCTCCCCTTGGTGAAGGGGAAAAGGCCTGTTGACAGATGGAGGGGGCCAGTACGCTTATAAGGAGTGCAAGGTGTCCCTCCCTGGTCGATGTGGGATAGACCCAACAGGTACGATTGGGGAAGGTCACTTCATGAGCAACCCCGCTCGCCCGATCAAAGATCGGCCTCTACTAACCATGATATTTATTTTTGAAAACATTGTGTGTTCTTATTCCGGTTATTAGCCTAGGTTACTATGTGATGCGCACAACATACAAGTATAGACTGAGTCGTCTGAATTGGAACAAAACACTTCATGTTTGTTTGTGAAAATGGTTTGCTACTCGCAAGTAGGCTTAAAATGCGGATTTTGCCACTCTCGGGTAGGCTTAGAAAACATGATTTTGACACTGTCTAGTGGGCTTAAAACAAACATTTGATGAATTGTTCCAATCCAAATAACCCAACCTCCACCCACAAGCATTCAGGCGGTTATATCACATAAGCAAATAGCCTCATAGTAAGCATGCTATTCATGGCAGTCACTCACACGAATGCAAGGATGCTAAAGCATAAAACTCACCGAGTACTCCAAGCCAAAACAGAAACCAATTAGAAATCCATGCATGATCCTAAATATACAGAAATGCCTAATGCAACACATGCAAAAATGCAACTATAGCAGGCTCGGCTATTCTAAACATGGCATATGAGATGCAACAGCTATCATGTATTCAACTTGGAATTGAAATACAAATGCAGTTAGTATGATGCGCCGAGCCCGGTGCATGCAAGACAGATGAATGAATGCAAACATGCTATCATACTGTATGCTAATTGAAACATGCCCTAATCTAACCATCATAAGCTGGTAAATAAAAGAGAAGAAAGACGTGGGGTTGAAAGACATACATCACACACACGCACACTTATTACAATTATGCCCTCGCGCAGAGGGTCCGAATAAAATAATATACAGTCCCAAATAAATACAGGCCGAATAAGTACAAAACTCTAATTAATTAACAAATTTAACTAGGGAAGCAATAAATTGGCATGCAAGCCAGGGACTGCCTCAACTCTGATGAATGATGTATGTTCGGGCTGCCTTGCGCGGAAATCCACTGTGATGCCCCAATTAGCCTCTGTTTGCAATTGTTCTTGGAAAGCGCGTCAAGCTCTGGGAGGCTACTGATTCTTGATTTGCTGCAACAGAGAGGAGGAAGGGGGCATAGCAATGTATTTTCACATATGTATGCATGCCTCGATCCTCGTGCCACCAATCGCGTATCTCGATGCATGATGGCCGAGGAGTCGAAATGCACAACTCAATATGAAATGAATGCACAGGAAAACACAACAAAACCTAACTCCATCATGGATGATCCGGAGTGTCGGTGACTAGGGAATTGAGACACGTTCCGTCACTCGGAGTACGAAACGCCCCTCGTTTCCCGTGCTCGGGCTAACTCCTATCCCGAACACAATGCAATATGCATGACATGCATGAAATACAACTAAGATACAACCTAACATGCAAAATGCTATGAAATGACATACACGATGCACGAGGTAACATGGCATACACAATGCGCTAACATACAACCTAGCATACACAATGCATAATGGACTTACACCAACATGAGTGGACCTCAGCCACACTCACATAAGAGGCCATTAGATGGAAATGAGACAACTCGAAATGCGTGCACGCATGCACGCAAACCGAGGACTAACCCTAAGGCACCAGATGCCACTCTAACAAGACATGGCAAAACATGGAATATGGCATACTAGCATGCAAATTCCAGAGGCAATAAATGATGCAAAACAGCCCCGAAACATGGCAAAATGACACCCGATGCATGGAATGAATCCCGAAACATGAAATTAGGCGCATGGAATGACCTATGGCTATGCAATGCATGCATTATTTGAACATGAAGTGTGAAGACAGAATCAAGACAGCCCCAAAACAAGCATATTTACAGTTTTAAGAAAGGCTAAACAGTGAACACAAATGGGGCTAAGCTAGAATGCAAAAATGGCCCCGAAAGAGGGATAATGAAGCAACTAACAGATGCTGGTCCCAAAAAGAGAAGGGCCCTTCTACAATTTTTAAGAGAGGCCCAAAATATAATGTTTTACAGTTTATGACAAGCCACAAAAACAGACACAAGTATGGCAAAACTTTCATGCAAAAAATGGGCCTCAAGGAGGGATACAAAGGCAAGTGGAAAATGGAAGCCTCAAACAGAGGAGGGCCCTTCAACAATGTTGAAGAGGGGCCTAAAACATGGCATTTTATAGTTTATGATAAGACCCAAAACAATGTACAAGTATGCTCAAAATACTATGTAAGATAAGGCCAAAAAGAGAGCTATAACACAAAGTATAAAAAGGATGCTTCAAACAAAAAAAGACCCTTAATGAAACATGAAGAGGGGTCAAAATAAGGTCATTTACAGTTCGGACCAAAGCCAAAAAAAATAAGCACAAAGGGCTAACAAATCATGCAAAAATAAGGCTAAAAGAGGGATATAAAGGCAAGTGGCAAATGGAAGCATCAAACAGTGATGATCCCTTCAACAATGTTGAATAATGGCTCAAAATAAGCCACTTTACAATTTAAGACAGAGCTCAAAACAGTTTATACATAGGCCAAAAATAATATGCAAGAAAATGACATACAAGAGAGGTAATGAAGCAAGTGCAAAAAGGAAGCCTCAAACAGTGAGAGGCCCTTAAACAAACATGAAATAGAGCTCAAAAAAATTCTATTTTCAGTTAGGGTCGGAGCTCAAATATGCAAGAAAGTATGGCTAATGTATTGAGCAAGAATAGGACCAAAAAGAGGAGAGAAGGACTTACCTTTGAAGACTCAACTTTAGCAACCTCTTGGCACAAGAAGTGGTGTTCCTCAGCTCTGGAAAACAGCTCCAAGTGGCTGGAATGGAGGTTGGAGAGGTGGTGCTATGTGGTGTAGTGTAAATGATGCAAGGACCCTAAAGTTTGGAGTCTTGGAAGAGAGGGAAATGGAGAGTGTATGCAAGAGAGCTCTAAAGCAATTTTCTAACCCCTCAAAACCAGCTGGGAGTGCTGGTTATATAGACAAAAAATGGTGGAAAAGAGGGGAAAAAATGGGGGGGAAAACTAATTCAAGTTTCCCCGCAAAAGGCCAAACCCTCGGACATAAGGCCTAGAGGAAAACAAAATTCACTTTTAGGACACACTTGGGGAGGGGGTTATGGTCGGCTAGCTAAAAAGGGAAAAAAAGTCATTTCACCAGCTAAGTGGCCAGCCTGCTAGGTTTTCTGGCCGGCCAGCTACTTTTAGGACAAAAAAATGGGCTGCCGGAAAGAAATGTGGCCGGTGGGTGATTGGGAAG
Source organism: Camellia lanceoleosa (assembly GCA_025200525.1). Classification (NCBI taxonomy): domain Eukaryota; kingdom Viridiplantae; phylum Streptophyta; class Magnoliopsida; order Ericales; family Theaceae; genus Camellia; species Camellia lanceoleosa. The sequence goes on along the minus strand of CM045771.1, from coordinate 110,937,869 downwards.
TCCAATGGTGGCCATTCAAGTGTCCAAATTGAAGCACCGGAAGTTAGCTTTCCAATGGCACAAACCTTGCATCAAAATTCTTCCTGTGGAAAAAGTTATGCGCTTTTTGGTAAAGCCGCGCAGATTTCGGTCCAACCGGAGTGATGCCCCACTTCAATCAACCATATCTCCTCTGTCCGGAATTGAATTTAGGAGATTCTTGAGTGAAAAATGAAGCCCCGGGAGTTAGATTTCCAACGGTAGTGGCCTCATAGCTTGATTCCAAGTATCCAAATGAATAGGCCCGATTCGGCGAGGGCTGCTCCACTCTTTCTTAACGGTTCATGCCCATTTTCTCCCCCGACTGGATTTCTTCCCTCTTCTTTTCTTTTCTTCAACTTCAAACCCCTAAGTAAGGTGTTTTGAAAGATTTTTCAAAGATTTCATCTCTCTTTCATTCATTCCCACTTTGTCCTCGCTCGGTTTACCGAAAAACGCAACATTTAACAAAATGCGAGCGTCGGAACATCGTAGGAACTTTATTTCAAAAACGTTTTGAACGAGAGGGTTTTAAGTCTAAAATCTTTTGATCGAGATTGTTTTGGTCCAGAACAGGGGTATGAAGTTGAGATTTGACTCTCTCTCTTTGCCGAAGAAATTGCACCTTTTCCCTGCACAACTTTCTCCACCATGTAAACCATCAGTCGCGTCCAAGTCTTATGGACGGTCAAAAATGGGGTGTCTACAGTTGCCCCTCTTTGACAGAACTCGGAAGTCAAGAAGTGACGGGAGTGAATGTCAAAGCCCAGAGACGACCCATTTTTGACAAGGCCGAAGACTTGGACAAACAAACAAAATATAGATAAATAAATGGTTGTGCCCGCAGGCTGCCTACGTATCCCTTTGCAAGGAATCAAACTAGCGTAGTTCAGGGGCAGGATGCAAGAATGATATGCAGGAAGATTTTGATAATTGGACTTACACGCTACGCGAAGCCGGTTTGAAAATTGGACTTATACGCTACGCGAAGCCGGTTTGAAAATTGAGGATTCATGCAATGCACTGTAATGTAGTGGCTAAAATGCAATGTAATAGCTAAGAGGTAAAGGTACCTCACAGGGGTAATTGGCAATGATTTACCTCATGCTGCTGGGGATTTCTCGCTTCTTCTTGATTGGACCACAGGTACTACTTTTCTCCCTGACTATGGTCGCAGCTTTCCCTATTCTCCAACAGGGTGACAGACTAGGTTGGATCAGTATCCAGAATTGAGGTGCATACAGATGCTATCTCAATCTATGGGGCTGCCATACAGATTTCAAGCCGAGGATATACCCCTGGGTATTTAAACCAGACTTTAGTCTCGGAAATCCCGAACCTTTGCGTTCTAGGCATGAGCCATTCGAACTCTAGTTTCCACCGTCTCAGTTGGTCTCCTAGGAACTCACTGCTAACACAGGCAGGTGGCTATACCAGACCACTGGAAGTCGTTCGGGCACGACAAACACCAAAGGAATTGCACCTTTAGAGGATTTAAGGTCTCCTAGACCAGAAAGTGCACAAGACAGTGCAAATGAAATGCAAGTAAATCAAATGCGATCATAAGCAATAGCGAATGATGATGCAGGATTTAAGGTCTCCTTAGACCGAAGGATTTAAGGTCTCCTAGACCAGAGAGTGCACAAGACAGTGCGAGCTGGAGGTGCACAACACAGTGCGAGTAGGGTGAATGCATAAAGCAGTGTGATACAAGTAAGGTGCGCAAGATAGCGCGATGCAACGCACTAACAAGTGCAGGTGAGATGCGCAAGATAGCACGATAAAATGCATGCACAATGCAAGTAATGTGCACAAAATAGTGCGATGCGCAAAATAGCGCGAGTGAAATGTAATGCACTAACAAGTGCAGGTGGGACGCGCAAGATAGCGCGAATGATACAATGCACAAAATAGTGCGATACGCTAAACAGCGCGATTGATTTGAAATGCACAAGATAGTGCGATGTGATATGCAAAGCACAGGACAGTGCGATTGAGGTGCGCAAAATAGCGCGATGATATGCAATGCACAAGACAGTGCGATTGAGGTGCGCAAGATAGCGCGAATGATAAACTGCACAAAACAGTGCGATTGAGGTGCGCAAAGTAGCGCGAATGATAAACTGCACAGAACAGTGCGATGCGCAAAATAGCGCGAATGTAAACTGCACAAAACAGTGCGATTGAGGTGCGCAAAATAGCGCGAGTGATAAACTGCACAGAACAGTGCGATGGAGGTGCGCGAAATAGCGCGATTGATTTGAAATGCACAAGATAGTGCGATACGCTAAACAGCGCGATTGATTTGAAATGCACTAAACAGCGCGATACGCTAAATAGCGCGAGTGATTTGAAATGCACAAGATAGTGCGAGTGAGATACAACCACAAGATGCACAAGACAGTGCAAGTGAGATACAAAGTGTAAGTGCACAAGACAGTGCGAGCGAGATAAAATGCACAAGAAAGTGCGATAAAATGCATCTTCTATGCAAGTATGGGGGCATTTTCCATGCAAGAGATACGAGCATTTTCTATGCAAGTATGGAAGCACATTTTATGCAATATTGAAAGCAAGCATATTCTATGCATGAAACAAGCAAAGCATATTCTATGCGGAATCGAAAGCAAGCATATCATAACGATGTGCGGCACGCATGCAACAACAGTGTATATGAAAGTTCACATTCTATGCAATAGAGGAGCATCAAATATGTACTCTGGTGCCTCTGATTTGCCTCTTAGAGGACTTTGCAACACACTCAGCTAAAAAAAGGGCACACCCTGTTCATATTGGCGAGAGATAACATCTGCATGTGAAACCCTCGGTCTTTGCTTGATCGCCATTCGACTTGAAGCGAAGCTTACACTTGGGGTCGAGATACACTCATACTCCAGAGAAATGGCAAGGCCTGAGAAGGTGCACCTGGAATGCAGTCTCGGATTTTGCTAAAGTTGAGACATGCTAAGATGCTCCAAATTTTCCCTCTTTTCTTTTGCTTTACAGTTTGGAACCTAAATAGCTTCAGATAGATCCTTGTTTTACTGTTCTGACATGACCTGGGTTGAAACCTGCGGCTTTATGAAAGAACCAATCCTATTTTGCACAATTGTGGAGAACAACACGGCACTCTGAGCACACAACGATTTTTGAAATTGAAATGAGAAAAGGGTTCTTAACCGGGTATTGAGCCTACAACTGACCACAGCCAAAATGGAAAACAAAGGTAAAACAACCTAAACACAACTCAATCAAAGGAAAAACAAGGTAAAATGATCTAAACACATCTGTTGACACTCAAACGACTCAAAACAAGAATCGAGACAAACAAAACAAAAGACACGACACACAGACGTGTTCCAAAGACGAGAGACATCTCAGTTTGCGAGGAGCCAGTTTCTCCGGGTATTGTTTCCCACCCTTTCTTATTTGGTGATTCTCACATCACTCGGCCCTCAGGCTCGGCTTTTCTCACAAAACCCTTTTCCTCACTTTTTTCTCAGCGCACATCTCTCTATTCTTTAATCTCTCATTTTTTAATCCCTCCCCTGGGTGGTTGATGGATAAGCATGAAGTTGCGGGCTCTTGCCCCTGGTATTCCACCAGATTCTCTTTCTTCCGCTCACAGCTAGTGAATTCCTTCCATAGAAGGGTTGCGCTACATTTGGGTGTGTAGCAAATCTGCAGCTAACATCGGTTGATGATGCTTTGCTGGGGAGTTTGGACGTGATAAGATCTGTCCAGATGATGGAGTGGAAAATCTTGCCCCATTCCAGTTCATGCTTCGCACTTGGCTCGACACCTCGTTGCTCGGAAGGTGTGAGAGCTTTTCGACCCTTTTGTGGTTAGCTTCAGTGGTGCCCTTTTCCGACAGGTAGAGTGCCCTTCTTGGCAAGTATGGTGCCCTTTCTGGCAAGTATTTTGACAAAGGAGAAAAGACAGAATACCTGACTCAACTGTGCCCTTAGTTCATCATTTTGACCATTTTTTGTCTTTGCTTTCTACTAAAACAGTTTTGACCAAAATGAGAGTTAGATTAACATGCTTGTTCGATTTTTGATTTAAAATCATGCAAGTTAGGCTATGAGCACTGAAAATTTTCCTTTTTTGGGTCCATGAAAAGGGTCCAGTTTTGGAAAAGATAGAATGATTTTCGAGAAAATAGTCAACCTCAGTAAAAATTCTCAAAAACTATTTTGCAAACGGCCATTGCTCAACGAGCATGAAACCTACTCCTGAGATGCGCAACCTCGGATCCAAGGGAAAACTGCCCCGTGCTTGAAGAGAGCTGCATGGCAACGGAAAGTTGCCCCTTGTTTGAACGGCACCGCGGCGCATTGAATGGCAACGGAAAGTTGCCCCTTGTTTGAATGGCACCGCGGCGCATTGAATGGCAACGGAAAGTTGCCCCTTGTTTGAATGGTACTGCAGCGCATTGTAGTCAGCCCTCAGAGTAGCGAACGCAACCAAATCCTCAGATACAGAGAAGACAAAGATGACTAGAACCATCGCATGGATACAATCAAATTTGAATTGTTTATGGCTGGACTTCAGAATGAAGTTGCCTACGTATCCCAAACATGGGAATCAAGCCTTACGTAGTTCGGGGTTAAGGTACACTCGGATATTTAACCTCTCCTTTTATGCTCTAACTTTTGCCAAGGCGCCCGTTGCAGGTTTTCAACCTTACGAGCTGTGTTCTTCTTTTCTTTTCATTCTTTTCTTTTCATTTTCATTTCTTTTCTTCTTTTCTTTTTTCTTTTTTTCTTTTCCTCTTTTTTTGTTTTCTTTTTTGTTTTCTTCTCTTTTTTTTTTTTACTATCTTTTCCTTGCTCTAACTTTTGCCTGGGTCGCCCTTCCGGGTTTTCGGCCCAGCGAGCCTCTCAAAGGGCAAAAGTGTAACAAGTCCATGCCAAATGGTTTTAGGGTTTTGAATCCATCTGTATCCAGGAGAGTAGCTGTTGTATTGATTTGCAGAAGGATCCATCTTCGGCTCTTCGAGCACATCTGACATCTTTGCCCCTAGTTCGAAGGGTACTTCTGTTCTAGCTTTGCAAGCTTCTTCTGATCTTCTGATCTTCTTGATCCGACTTTCCTGGCCTCTTGTTCGAGGGCTGCTTCAAATCTGGCCACACAGGCCTCACGTCGTAGTTGACCATTGAACCTTCTGAATTCAAGTTCAAGGTTTGGAAGCAAAGGGGTTGAGTCTCGAGGCTGAGAGCGATCCTAGGCTGCACGATCTCAAGAGCGATTCCACACAGGTCTTCGCAGGACCATGCAAAAAAGTTTTTTGAAATCTTTTAAGAAAGCGAAAAATCGCTCGCGCTGAAGACAATGTAGAACCAATCTTGATCAAGCCAGGATCCTTCCCAGGACTCAAACTAACAAGCATGATTTCATTCATTAAGGGCGTAGCATGCCTCTCTTTCTCTCAATTGATCAAATTTTTGCTAATCCCGAGGAATTCCTTCCTCTTCGTTTTCACCGCAGTGTTCAAAAAGCTTTGAAAAACTTAGGTCAATGCAATGACTTCAAGGCACATAAAAGTAGGCAAAAAGTAATGTCCATCTCATTCAAACTTCCGCATAACTGCACAAGGTAAGCAAGCACAAAAGCGTGAAAATCACTACTGTTTCATCCAAAACCTGTTGGCACAACTGGCCCCCTGGCAGAAACAGACCCAAAACAAAACGAAAAGACAAACACAAAACAAAATGGTGACGCCCGAGGTAACACCCCCCGGAATCACCCGACTCCTATACAACAGGACTGACTCGATACAACAAAACAGACCCGAAACAAAGAGACCGACTCGAAACAAACTCAAAACAAAACAACAAAAACCGACCCAATACCCAAGTCGAAGCACAAAAAACCAAAGTATTTGCACATTGCTCAAAACAGGCGTGCCATTCCCACATCCGAGTTAATCGAGCGCCGCCCGCAGGTGGTTCATCCCCCGATCACATAATCACATTATCCCCCAAGTTCACCGATCCAGTGCCGATAGACTTTGCAGAGCTTGGTGGGAGGCAATCCCGTTGTCAAACAGATCCTGTACTTCATGGCGAAGACGAAAGCAGTCGTCGGTAGTATGGCCAGTTTGCTGATGGTATGCGCAGTACTGGGTAGCATCATGCGTAGCCGGAAGAGGGTTCGGGAGAGGCCGAGGCTCAAGGGGTTTGAGATGGCCTTGTCCAACAAGGATTTGGAGAGCTTTGGACAAAGGCATATAGAGGGCATGGAAGACCCTCCGACCTCGGGGTTGGTACTTCTGGGTTTGTGGATTTTTGCTGGACGCACCAGGAAAGGGATTGGCAGGTGCTGGCCTGGCTTGCTGATCTCTTCCGAGTGGAGGGTTAGAGCTAACAGGATTGCCTCTGGTATAACGGCCCTTCTCCCGGTTTTCCCTTTGATTTAGACTGCCCCCAACTTGAGTAGCGAAAGTGTCATCCACAGCTTTTGCAACAACTGTGAGGACTTGCTCTTTGTCCAGTCCCTTGGCTTTCAAAGCCTCAACAGCGAACAAAAGATGTTCATGGGGATCCATGCCCGCCCCTACCTTGTTCTTTCCACTCGCTTCCACTTTGCCAAGGGATTGGCCTTCCTCAAATGTAGCCCGCCCCAAGACTGGGGAGCCTTTTGACATGAAATTCCCAGTATGTGGTGTGGTCGATGATGGAGCCAATGTCCCGGAGGCCAGATTGGTCACAGTTCTTTGAAGATCTTTTATCATTCCCATCAACTCAGAAGTAGTGGGTTCTCGGGTTTGAGATGATTGGGGTTCAGGTGCACCCATCATGCATAAGTCCATACTTTCTGGGATAAACACCTCAGGTTTGGGTAGATGGGCCGGGGTGATGTATATGCTGGGGTCATAGGTGGATGGCAGTATATGGATGAGATTGAGGTAGGCAGGAGATGTTTGGTCATTGGGGTCTGAAGGTGGAGCTATCGTCCGGTTGTCGATAAGATTTTGGACCTCATGATAATGACGGTAATCGCTGCCATGACCGCGCTGCTGATGGTACATACAGTACTTGGCGGGGTTATGTCTGGCTGGGAGTGGGTCAGGTAGAGGTTGAGGATCGAGGGGTTTGAGATACCCTCTTTCCATCAAGACTTTTAGTGCGCTAGTCAAGCTCATATAGAGGGGGGTGAAAGTTCTGCCCTGAGCTCGGGCTGGGTCGGTTGTTTGCAGGCTTGGATTGGCAAAAGGGTTGGCTGTGGCGACTGTACTGATTTCAATGGGTTCGGGAATAGTGCTATTTCCAGCATTGGTACTCCCTGCAATCGCCCTCCTTGTCGGTTCACTTGTTCTGGGAATGATCCCGCTGTTGAACGCATTCTCGACCTGAACCCCCAGTTCATGCAAACTTTTGAAAGTGAATAACGGAGCGACTATCAATTTCTGCAACATATCATGCTCGAGGTTCCGCACCATCATCTGCACTTGATCCCTCTCAGAAGGGCGGCGATCTGTCATCTGTGCTGCCTTTGCTCTCCACCTCGCAACAAATTTCACAAAAGGCTCTTTTGGGTTTTGGCGGGTTGCTTCAAGCTCTTGGATGGTCATTTCAACTTGGGTATTGTAGGAATACTGATCGACAAAGGCCTCAGCCAATTCTTCCCAGTTTTGCTTCACTTTGTCCTCCAACTTAGCGTACCAAGTGGCTGCTACACCGGACAGAGTTCTTCCATACAGAGAGAGTTTCTGTGGCTTAGTCAGACCCATCGGCTTTAGGACATCCAAGAAAAGTCGGATATGTACCATTGGATCCCCAGACCCGTCGAAACGGTCAATATGTGGCATTTTGAATCTGTCTGGGAGCCGGACGGCAGACTCAGTGTGCCCATCCTCAATGTCGGGAATGGAGTTAAGGCCCTGTGCCTTTTTGAATTGCTTCTCAAGGTTCGCAATTTTCACTGCGGTCAGATCGAGGTCATTAGCATCAAGGGGATAAAGCCTCTCATTAGGCTGCACCAGGGGTCTGAAAACTCGGGCTTGGGTCAACCTTTCTCGAGGATTCGGACACTGCAAATCTTCAACTGGCGGAAGTGGGTCAAAGTTCGGCTGGGGTCCCAAAGCTGGATGTGAGGCAGATGCCCCAGATGGGCGCTGCGTTTCAATACTGGTCTCAGCCTGCATGGCAGTTCCCTGATTTAACGCTGCTACCACGGCCACAAATTCTTCCAAACCCTGTGACATCACGGTCTGCTGAGTCCGAACAAAGGTGATGTGACTGGTGACTGACGGATCAGATGAACCGGTGAGCCCTGACTGGCCTTTCTTTGCCTTGCCTCAGCGAAAGAACACTGGTTGCCCTTGAATTGAATTTCTGACCTAACAAAGTCTATCAGCACTAGTCCAATGTACCCGGGGGATATCGGAGCCTTCTGAAGCTATGGTTCCAGGACTACCCTAGCAAAAGAGAAAATAGAGAGCATCTCAGCCTGATTTCACCAAAACAGATACGAGCATAACAGGATGACTGTGCCCTCTACTGAATTCCGCCCCCAAAATTCTGCCTCAAATCTGATACCCTCGGGTAAAACTGATTCCCAAAACACTGAACCGGTGCCCGCAGGCCTGATGCCCAAACCTGCAAACTGATACATGCATTCCTGTAGAGACGCACTCTAAAAGCACATAACAAGCAAGTGAGAGCCAAAACACCCCTATGTTGGGGTAGGGTTTCCCTGTCCTATTTTGTCAGGAGCTAGGGTTTCACTACGCACGCAGCGGTTTCAAACAACCTATATCGGGTAAGCAACCTGTCCTAGTTTGGAATGGTCACTATGGATTTCGATATGCACTAGGTCGAATGGTCAAAAGGGTGCCCCGGTAAAACCGGGGTTTGTGTTCCCATACTGGCAGAGCCCATAACCGGTCAGCCTTATGGTCATGCCTTGACAAGACAAGCCTCCGGCAAACCGTTCAGGAATAGCAGATGGCAAACACGGTGTCCTAGGCGCACCAATGCAAATGCAATGCAAAGAAACACACAAGTGTAGTCAAAACCAGATATCATGAGTTCGAGTCAAGTTCTCTAAATCCCCAGCAGAGTCGCCAGAAACTGTAGACAGGTCCGCGGGGGACCTCGCTACAGCTCGGACTCGATTTGTGTCACGGTTCTTAATCTTGAACCAAAGAGTCCAAATCCGGCAAATCGTTTTGAGAAAACAGATTTTTTGAAAGAAGTGCCAAACATGGACTGCTTTGCCAGATACAGAGTCGCCACCTAAATATTTTATTTTTGGGAAATTTAGGAAACCCTGACTCGTTTGCCTAAGGCCACGTGTCCGTCATCACCAAAGTTGCCTCGGCTCGGGAACTTGGGTACGATTGGGGAAGGTCACTTCGTGAGCACCCCCGCTCGCCCGATCAAAGATCGGCCTCTACTAACCATGATATCTAGTTTTGAAAACATTGTGTGTTCTTATTCCGGTTATTAGCCTAGATTTACTATGTGATGCGCACAGCATACAAGTATAGACCGAGTCGCCTGAATTGGAACAAAACATTTCATGTTTGTTTGTTTGAAAAATGGTTTGATGGTGCTACTCGCAAGTAGGCTTAAAATGCGGATTTTGCCACCATCCGGTGGGCTTAGAAAACATGATTTTGCCACTGTCTAGTGGGCTTAAAACAAACATTTGATGAATTGTTCCAATCCAAATAACCCAACCTTCACCCACAGGCATTCAGGCAGTTATATCACATAAGCAAATAGCCTCATGGTAAGCATGCTATTCATGGCAGTCACTCACACGCATGCAAGGATGCTAAAGCATAAAACTCACCGAGTACTCCAAGCCAAAACAGAAACCGATTAGAAATCCATGCATGATCCTAAATATACAGAAATGCCTAATGCAACACATGCAAAAATGCAACTATAGCAGGCTCGGCTATTCTAAACATGGCATATGAGATGCAACAGCTATCAAGTATTCAACTTGGAATTGAAATACAAATGCCGTTAGTATGATACGCCGAGCCCGGTGCATGCAAGACAGATGAATGAATGCAAACATGCTATCATACTGTATGCTAATTGAAACATGCCCTAATCTAACCATCATAAGCAGGTAAATAAAAGGGAAGAAAGACGTGGGGTTGGAAGACATACATCACACTCACGCACACTTATTACAATTATGCCCTCGCACAGAGGGTCCGAATAAATAATACAGTCCCAATAAATAATACAGTCCAAATATGTACAAAATCCTAATTAATTAACAAATTAATCTAGGAAAACGGTATACTAGCATGTAAGCTAGGGACTGCCTCGACTCTGATCCGGATGATGACTAATGCATGCTCGGGTTGCCTTGTGCGAAAATCCACCGCGATGACCCAATTAGCCTCTGTTTGCAATTGTTTCTTGGGAAGCGCGTCAAGCTCTGGAAGGCTACTGATTCTTGATTTGCTGCAACAGAGAGCAGGAAAGGGGCATGGCAATGTATTTTCACAAATGTATGCATGCCTCGATCCTTGTGCCACCAATCACGCATCTCAATAGATGATGGCCGAACTCAATATGAAATGAATGCACATGAAAACACAACAAGACCTAACTCCATCATGGATAATCCGGAGTGTCGGTGACTGGGAATTGAGACACGTTCCGTCACTCGGAGTACGAAACGCCCCTCGTTTCCCGTGCTCGGGCTAACTCCTATCCCGAACACAATGCAATATGCATGACATGCATGAAATGCAACTAAGATACAACCTAACATGCACAATGCTATGAAATGGCATACACGATGCACGAGGTAACATGGCATACGCAATGCGCTAACATACAGCCTAGCATACACAATGCTATGAAACGAAATGGCATACACAATGCATAATGGACTTACACCAACACAAGTGGACCTTGGCCACACTCACATAGGAGGCCATTAGATGGAAATAAGACAACTCGAAATGTGTGCACGCATGCACACAAACCAAGGACCGACCCAAGGGCACCAAATGCAACTCTAACAAGACATGGCAAAACATAGAATATGGCATACTAGCATGAAAATTTCAGAGGCAATATGTGATGCAAAACAGCCCCGAAACATGGCAAAATGACACCCGATGCATGGAATGAATCCCGAAACATGAAATTAGGCGCATGGAATGACCTATGGCTATGCAATGCATGCATTATTTGAACATGAAGTGTGAAGACAGAATCAAGACAGCCCCAAAACAAGCATATTTACAGTTTTAAGAAAGGCCAAACAGTGAACACAAATGGGGCTAAGCTAGCATGCAAAAATGGCCCCGAAAGAGGGATAATGAAGCAACTAACAGATGCTGGTCCCAAAAAGAGAAGGGCCCTTCTAAAATTTTGAACAGGGGCCCAAAATATGATGTTTTACAGTTTATGACAAGCCACAAAAATAGACACAAGTATGGCAAAACTTTCATGCAAAAAATGGGCTTAAATAAGGGATACAAAGGCAAGTGGAAAATGGAAGCCTCAAACAGAGGAGGGCCCTTCAACAATGTTGAAGAGGGGCCCAAAACATGGCATTTTATAGTTTATGATAAGACCCAAAACAGTGTACAAGTATGCTCAAAATACTATGTAAGATAAGGCCAAAAAGAGAGCTATAACACAAAGTATAAAAAGGATGCTTCAAACAAAAAAAGACCCTTAATGAAACATGAAGAAGGGGTCAAAATAAGGTCATTTACAGTTCGGACTAAAGCCAAAAAAAATAAGCACAAAGGGCTAACAAATCATGCAAAAATAAGGCCAAAAGAGGAATATAAAGGAAAGTGGCAAATGAAAGCCTCAAACAGTGATGATCCCTTCAACAATGTTGAAGAATGCCTCAAAATAAGCCACTTTTCAGTTTATGACAGAGCTCAAAACAGTTTATACACAGGCCAAAAATAATATGCAAGAAAATGGCATACAAGGGAGGTAATGAAGCAAGTGCAAAAAGGAAGTCTCAAACAATGAGAGGCCCTTAAACAAACATGAAATAGAGCTCAAAAAAAATCTATTTTAAGTTACGGTCGGAGCTCAAATATGCAAGAAAGTATGGCTAATGTATTGAGCAAGAATAGGACCAAAAAGAGGAGAGAAGGACTTACCCTTGAAGACTCAACTTTAGCAACCTCTTGGCACAAGAAGTGGTGTTCCTCAGCTCTGGAAAACAGCTCCAAGTGGCTGGAATGGAGGTTGGAGAGGTGGTGCTATGTGGTGTAGTGTAAATGATGCAAGGACCCTAAAGTTTGGAGTCTTGGAAGAGAGGGAAATGGAGAGTGTATGCAAGAGAGCTCTAAAGCAATTTTCTAACCCCTCAAAACCAGCTGGGAGTGCTGGTTATATAGACAAAAAAGGGTGGAAAAGAGGGGGAAAAATGGGGGGGAAAACTAATTCAAGTTTCCCCCCAAAAGGCCAAACCCTCGGACATAAGGCCTAGAGGAAAACAAAATTCACTTTTAGGACACACTTGGGGAGGGGGTTATGGTCGGCTAGCTAAAAAGGGCAAAAAAGTCATTTCACCAGCTAAGTGGCCAGCCTGCTAGGTTTTCTGGCCGGCCAGCTACTTTTAGGACAAAAAAATGGGCTGCCGGAAAGAAATGTGGCCGGTGGGTGATTGGGAAGTCTAATAGTGGCCATTCAAGTATCCAAATTGAAGCCCCGGAAGTTATCTTTCCAATGGCGCAAACCTTGCATCAAAATGCCTCCTATGGAAAAAGTTATGCCCTTTTTGGTGAAGCCGCGCAGATTTCGGTCCAACCGGAGTGATGCCCCACTTCAATCAACCATATCTCCTCTGTCCGGAATTGAATTTAGGAGATTCTTGAGTGAAAAATGAAGCCCCGGGAGTAAGATTTCCAGCAGTAGTGGCCTCATAGCTTGATTCCAAGTATCCAAATGAATAGGCCCGATTCGGCGAGGGCTGCTCCACTCTCTCTTAACGGTTCATGCCCATTTTCTCCCCCGACTGGATTTCTTCCCTCTTCTTTTCTTTTCTTCAACTTCAAACCCCTAAGTAAGGTGTTTTGAAAGATTTTTCAAAGATTTCATCTCTCTTTCATTCATTCCCACTTTGTCCTCGCTCGGTTTACTGAAAAACGCAACATTTAACAAAATGTGAGCGTCGGAACATCGTAGGAACTTTATTTCAAAAACATTTTGAACGAGAGGGTTTTAAGTCTAAAATCTTTTGATCGAGATTGTTTTGGTCCAGAACAGGGGTATGAAGTTGAGATTTGACTCTCTCTCTTTGCCGAAGAAATTGCACCTTTCCCCTGCACAACTTTCTCCACCATGTAAACCATCAGTCGCGTCCAAGTCTTATGGACGGTCAAAAATGGGGTGTCTACACTTGCTACCTTGGAACATACAAAGAAAACAAGATTCATACTAAAAGATCCAACTAAAAAAGAAAGAATAAGCCAAAGAAATAACTAGAAAATTTAGTGCATGCTCATTACTAGCCTGTGATAAACAATCTAAACTTATAAAACCATACATGTTAATAATATTTTTTTTAGGTAAGTATAAATTGTATAAGAGGAGGCCAAAGGGGTGCAACCCAAGTACAAAAAGGCAATAACAGCTATACGTCAAAATGCCTATTCAAAGGCCTCTACCAAAATTAGCTCAAAGAGAATTAACCAAGCTCGGGAACCAACTACACAAAAAGGAGTGCAATCTCTTTAAACTCAAAATTGAAGCTTTTGTCTATTCCTCTATCCCAAGCTTGCTTTCTCCTCTTCTCGACCTGCACTCCCTTCCAAGCAAAAAGAGGTACCTCAACTCCTTCGGAAACACCCAAACAATACCAAACAAGCCAAAGATCATCAACCATAACTCTCGTACCACCTAACAATGAGTAAGGAGATGGCTAACTAATTCACCATCAAATTTGCACTTTTTTTTTTTTTTTTTGATCGGCAAAAAGAAGACTTTATTGATGGAAAATGAAAATTACATCAATAAAGAGGAGCTTGGAGCTAAAACAAGCTCCAACCTCCTAGTTGGTGAGAAACCAACGAGCAAACAAAATAGAGAAAAAAACCAGAAAAACCAGATAGCTTAGGCACTAAAGCCCCAAAACCAGAACAGACAACACAACACTCAATAAGGCACCAATCAGATCAGGCCCTGCACCAACCCATTTGAAGCACCAAAACAGAACAGATGAAGTAGATTTGCCTTGAGCTACATTGCCATGAATTACAACAGCCCAAACAAACATAGCAAACACCTTGCCTTGAACAGCTGCAGCCCTTCATCCAAACCACACACCAAAATTTGAAACCAAACACAACAGCAGATCAAGATAAGAGCATCTTGATCACAAGTAGCAGCTGATGATGTAATACGATAACCATTAACCCAACTGGAGTCACTTATTTAATAAGACTTTTAAGTATATTGCATGCCTAAAAAATTCAAATAGACCAGAGCTAAAAACTCCCTCTTCTGCACAAACCAAGAACAACCTCCTCTGCAGATTTGCACATATAATACCAATTAACATGCACTTGTCTTCTCTTAATCAAACTGACAATAGCAACGACTGGAATGGGCTTTTGTCCTCAACACACCTTTTCCAGGGAAAAAGAAGTCCCTCCACTACGCTAAAAAATCATAGCAAGACTTCACACTTAACTGCATCTTTGACTTCACCGTGACTTGACAACTTTTTTGTTGTTAGACAAAACGACCAAGGATCCTTGCACACATATTTTCCACAAAGTAATTTTTGCTTATTCCTTACTACACAGTTCGCATAACTTAATGATTCAACCCACTGACTTGAAAGCCCTTTAAAGCAAAAATACATTCTTGAAAGATATTTACATCATTATTTTTTTTTATTGGCACTGGGGTGTCCAAATCAAAGCCCGACTAAACCCCAGGGGATTTGCATCATTATTTTTTAAAACTAGTAACAACTATAAATGTTTAGTTCAAATAAAATTAGCCCTCTCACAGACTAAATGATAAACAGTCCAACCACTAGTATTTTTAGGATTTACTTTAGAATTGTGCAAGATGTGCTACTCAACTTGTACTAACATCGTAAACCTTCCTGAAAAATAGAGTACCTTGGATCTTGATTTCTTCCATTCCATACCCAGATGCTCTACTAGTCTTTATATGAGAAAATCTATTCAAGATGCAGTATGTAAATATCAAAACTTCATCTATTAAAACCAAAAATGTACCCATCCTCTCTACATAATTAACCATCTCCATCAGAATGTCCACCAGAATGTCCACAAGCCTTTGACTAGCAGGCAATAGAAAATTCATCTTAAAGGACCTTATCCAACAAGTTCCATTTCCAAATCAAACAGCCTCCTTCCGAAAGATTGCACAACAGCAGGTAATGCTAATCAATGCTCGACCCATCAACTCAACTCCTCATAACTAAAATGGTAAACCAAATGATCACAAGAAGAGTATGGCGTCAATTACATCTAATCTTAATTTCGCCTACCTAAATCTCTATACATGATCAAGCATTTTAAGAGGATCAAGTATATTATTATCAGCTGCTGGTCAATAAAACTTCAAGGAACTCCCAAATTAGTTTTCCTCTAATGCATTCGAAAGGAGACATGTAGCTGCACGTAAAAAAACATTAAAAGAAAAAAAGGGGGGGGGGGGGGGGGGGGGGGGGGGGACAGTGAAACTGATTACGGCATTGGTTAATATTTAACTTATCAGCAAAGTTGTTTCCAGTTCAGCTGTAAAATTATGATAAAGATAGGCTTTAAGTTGTAGTTCCATAAGCCTCCAAATTTTCTATTGACCCTAATCAAATAAAGGTTTCACTTTGGTAAAGTTAGATCTCATTATAGACCAAAAAAAAAAAAGAAAATCCCTCCAGTTAAGACGTCTATTCCATCTTTGGAAACATAACAACAAATAATACTAAAAATTCAAACTTTGGTCTCTCAGACACCAAAGGGAAAACCGGTAACCATTTTTAAAGTACTGCCACAATACTTACATAAGAAAAAATATATATAAAAAAAAACCCCTAATTCTCCAAAACCCTAAAAAGATCTCCACACCTTAATCTGAGTAAAACAATAAAACACACACACAGTCGTCAGTCAATCAATCAAACAAACAAAAGTCTTAAAATTTCCAAAATCCCAAATGCCTAAAGCGGCTGATAAACACATACATACATATATGTATATTGTTAGATCATTTTAATATCTTTTATTTATTTATTTATATATCTTGTTCATGAATGGGTTTCATTACTTTGGTAACCTCTCATCTTGGTCATAAATGGACATAAACGAGGTTTCATTACTTTGGTAACCTCTCATCTTGGTTAATGGTCATTATTTCGGTGTAACCATTTTCCCTTTATTATTTGGAGTCTCTCCATTTTCTCCTATTTAATGGTCATTATTTTTTGGTGTAACTGTAAGGTCCTAGTAGCCTATAAATAGTTCCTCTCATCTACTATTTTCTATACCAGCACACACCAACTATTTTCTATACAAGAGAGATTACTAGTAAAGAAGAGTGCTTTTCTTGGTGGAGCTTTGGGTTCACCATCTTGTGCAAAGTTGGCTTAAACCATACGACAAATGGTCGGGCCGTTGTATCTTGGAGGGGACAGGTCATAGTTTTGTGACTGCTGCATCGGTATTTGGGTTCTTTCAACCGCAGTGTGCTTGATCTCCTTAAAGAAAACGAGATATTTATGCCTCAGCCTGATCTATTTGTATATCTTTTTCTTTGCGTTATTTATCAATAAACTATATTTTTTCTGGTATTTTCACTATAGAAATTGACAATGAAGAAGAGGTGCCTGAAAGACGACGAGAGCGACGAACTGTTCGAGCTTGAGAGTGAGCTGGTGCCATAGCTTCCGCTGGTACAGATCCGAGAGGGTATTGTACCATTCGCTGAGCTCTGGGTGGGTACTGCGAAGGGAATCCAGGTATTGCAGAGCGGCCATTGCTGATGAACCGCAAAATGAGAGAGATGAGAGAATTTGAGACCAGTTTTGGCTTGTGTGCTCGCGTATAAAAAGCCTCTCTCTGCTTCTCGTATCAACACATACATATTTTCTTTATGCTTTAATAATGGACAAATTAATTGTGTTATTTTAATTTTTGTAATTTTAATTGTTTTGGTTTTGACCATAAATTTATAATTTTATCTCAATTTGATTTAATTAATTATAAATTTATTAAATTTAGTAAGTTAATCTCAATTAATTTTGTGATAATTTTTCATAAAAAACACTAATAATATTATTAATTTGGTCAAATTGATATAAAATTTAAAATAAAGGGTCAAAGTTAAACTAATTAAAAGTGTAGAGACTAAAATGACACAAAGGGTAAAACGTAAAGACTATTGATGTAATTAGCCCAACGATAACATACTTCTTACATCCCAAAATATTAGTCATTTATTTTATTTTTTATTATCCCAAAATATTAATTCCTTTTTAAAAATCGATAACTAAAATAATATGAGTTTTTGTAACGCCCTCGTTTTAAGAACACTAAGACCATCAATTTAGACATGCATTGATATAAAAGACAAACATCATTCCATTCCACAGAGTAATACTTTTACAAGGAACATTACATGTTAACAACAGAATCAAATGTCCTATGGGTTTACAGCTTTCCAAGCTAACACTTGGTTACAAAAAAAAGAGTACTAACTCAATACATCTTAAGCCCTTGGCTTGAATTTACAGGTAATACATCAAGAAAGCAAAACAACAAGTGAAATCTGTCTGCCTCTATCCTCCCAAGCTATGTCCTTGGAGGTGGCACGCTACCTGTACCTGAAAATGATGTCCCATATAGGGTGAGCCACAGCCCAGTAGAAATGCACTAAACTAACTATGAACAATGACTAAAAGATTAGCAATTGATACATGGTTAACACTCACACATCCATTTGCATCTTATTACAATTCCATGACAATCAAGTCTATGTTACAATTCCCTTTCCATTTCTTATTCAACATTGAGTTTGAAAACAAGGCTCAGTACCCTGGCCAAAACCTTTGATGAGATTATAATTCATCACAAGAATACTTTCGAAAATTCAAGTTAGATACACATTTTGGTGTTGTATCAATAGCACATAAACCATTTCCATGCTTCGCAAACGATGATGATATACATTTTAGTGCTATATCAAATCGAACAAACTTTTCAATAGATAAGCATATGAGCTATATCACTACCACAACAGATAAGCATATGAGCTATATCAACATTCCAACAGATAAGCATATGAGCTATATCAACACTTCAACAGATAAGCATACGAGCTGTATCATCACTACAATGGGAGAGCATATGAGCTGCAACCCTGGGTCCATCCCCCATCTTCCCATAACCATTAACCGGTTTAGAGGTACATCCCCCATCTTCCCCTAAACCGTGGAGTACATCCCTCATCTCCTCCCATACACAAGCAATGCATATAAACACAGAATCATATACGCAATCAACCAATACATAAAGTTAATGTATTCTATCAACCGTCATACTCTATGACACACCCAATTGATTAGTTTTAGTTTGCCTAATCATCATGCATTGTCTACAACAATCAATACTACTCTCCACCGGTAGTCCAAAGCAATTATTTCTAAACAGGAAATAAATGCACAAATGGATAATATATATCAACATTTCAACTAGGTGAGAAATAAATTATTCAACTACACCCTTTAGTCCCATACATTCCCAATTTCAACATTCTCAATTCAATTCCTCATTTTCTTTAATTAATTATATACATTAATTAATTAAACCAATTAGGGCAAATTACCATAATTCACAAAACAACCCCAAGGTTCCATTTCCATCAATGTTCCAACATTAATTTCATTTCTCTATGCCTAACTTGCATATAGGGTTATATAATTAAGACCCCAACTTTTGTAAAATTACACAAAGGCCCAAACTTTCTCAAATTTACCCAACAACACCCAACATATCAAAATGCTAAAATTTAAAGACAAAATCCATAAGGAGGAGTAGGATATCCCTACCTTGAAGTTTGAGCTCTAACGGAGATGAAAACCAAGACCCAACGTGTTCCAAACCTCAACTTTTTTCAGATTAAAACAAAGATCTCAACACCCTCTATCTTTATAACAAAGGGCTTAGGATAGATTCACACTAGAGGGAGATGAAATCCTAGAGAGAAGATAAGTTTAGAGAGAGAGAGAGTCGGCTGCTAGGGTTTCAAAAAGAAAGAGATGGAAAAGTGATGTTTAATATCGCTGCTGACTGCTGATATAAAACATGCTCGCTCAAGCGAAGACTTGGTCGCTCGAGCGACCAGACACAAGAAACTCTCGCTCGAGCGAATAAAGTCTCGCTTGAGCCAAAAACTCGAAGCTTCAGGTCTGCAACCCAGAAGCACGTTCGAGCGACAGGATGCTCACTCGAGCGAGGAACTCGAAAACATACACCTCTCTCGCTCGAGCGAAGGAAAGCTCGCTCGAGCCAAAAACTACAGCTCTCAGGTCCAGGTGAGACGCAGACGCATGCTGGAGCGAAGAAACCCTGGCTCGAGCCACCAGACACAAAACTCAACTCTCGCTTGAGCAAACAAAACCTGGCTCGAGCGAAGGACCAAAAACACAAGCTCGCTCAAGCGACAAACGGCTCGCTCGAGCGAAGGTCCAAAATTTTGGGCAGCAACACTTGGCTCCCAAACACAACCAACCTGTAACAAACCTGCCCAACACATCCTATAACTCAAATACAAAGTAGGAAATGATGTAAACAAGATAATAATCAACTACTAACATCCACGGACACACATCCGGATCACTGTACAACAAGGGGTAAACCCGGGATCGCTATAGTTTTCTATTTTGCTATTCTTCTAAATTCATATATAAAAAAAATAATTATGAAAATTGACGTTTCTCAAAAAAAAAAAAAGATCAAATGATAATTTTTAAAAATTAATATTTTTATAATGTAATGACTGTACTATTAAAAATAAAAATATATAAGGAAAAAAAAGAGGTTAAATTCTCCCCCAAACCTTCGTTTGACATTGGCTTTTTTAATTGACTTTTTTGTGTTGGGGCTTTTTTAGTCTCGTTTGGTTCGACTTTTCTGACTTTTTTTCCTTTTATGAAAGAAAAAGAGTAATGATTATGATTTGGATATGACATTTTGTCTTATTGGCTTATGTAACCAATTTTGTCTTCTTGTGCTTTTTTAGCCAAAAATCTTTAGCCAAACGAAGCTTAAGGTCCCATTTGGTTCTCTTTTGAAATTATAATTCTAATGAAAAAAAAATTAATACTCTTTTTAAGATTCATAACCGAACACACAATTCAAAACTCAATTCAAAATTATTTTTAAAACTCATAACCAAACTATTTTCAAAACTCTATTTTTAAAAACAAGGATAAATTACAAATACATCTCCTGTGATTTTATTAAAATACAAATCACTCTTGTGGTTTTGAAAATTATATTCCATCCCCTAAGATTTCTAATTTTATAACAAATTGTCCATTTTATTAATAAATCATAAAGTCAATTAACGGTTTTTAATGATATTAGAAACATGTTTCAATTAATAATTTATGTAATTTTATTATTGTGTAGGAGAGCAATTATGAATTTCATTTTTTAAGTTAATTCTGTTAAATAAAAAATTCTGACAAGCAGATATTTGTAATTTTTCAAATCACAAGGGCAATCTCTATTTTAAGTAAATCTCAGGAGGTGTATTTGTAATTTATCCCAAAAAAATTTTAAAAAATATTTTTATTTTGTTTTTTAAAATTATTTTTAGAATCATGATTTGAGTATCTAGTTGTGTTTTCAGTTATGAGTTGTGAAAAAAAAAATTTGTTTAGTTATGAATTTTGAAAGAGTTTTGATTTGTATTTTTTTTAATGTGCATTGTACTGCATTTCATACAATTATGCACTGTATTTTTTTAAATATTTAAGTTGTATTTTTTAAAATATTTAAAAAAATTATTTTTTAATTAAAATGTATAGTTTTTATTTAAAATATTTTATTTTATTTTATAAATATATATATTTTAAATATTTTAATTTTTTAAAATATTTATTTTTAAAATTTTTGAAAAAAAAATTTGAATCACAATATATATCTAAATCATAACAAATTATTTGGCTAATACTTAAAAAAATAACAAAAATTATTTTTCAAAAAAATTAAAATATATATATATTTTTAAAAATATAAGATAAGAAAAATTTTAAAGAACAAAATAAAAAATATTTTTTTGAATTTTTTTTAATAGAATTTTGAAAAGAGTTTTTGAGTTAAATTTTGAGTTATGTGTTTGGTTATGATTTGAGTATGAAGTTGTATTTTGAATTTAAAATATTAAAAAATATTTATTCATATTTAAAATAAAAATAAATTTTTTTAAAATATTTTTAAATGGGAGATTTATTTATAAATCTTATTTAGTAGACTTATAGCCCAATAAGTCCATAAATTTTTCTAATGTTCGATCAAGTCTCATATATTTAAATTTATGTTCTAATAGGTCATTTTTTTTCCATATTATAATTATTATGTGGACTATTTTATCCTTATAGACTTTTATTATAATATATATATATATATATATAATATTATACTATATATCTAGGAGAGAGAATATCAATTATTAGATATATTTTATTTGTGGTACGTATAAAACATTGTATATAAAAATATTGAAGATTATTAATCTTAGTATTTTCTTGGTTTCAATGCGAGGGATTTACTTAATCAAGGATCTTTGTTCATCATTATTTTGCATTAAGGTCTTGCCATGGAAAAATATTTTGGAAGAGAAGATTAGTTGTAAACCAATAATAGAGATGATAATGAATTCGCAATAGAGATGATGGCAAATCGACGATGAACAATATTTGTTTTGCCATTGTTACACATAAACCGTAGTCTTTTCGTCGATTTGTATAGCCACCGATATTGTGTAGTTTATTCACCAGTATTATACCGGCATTGATTATACACAAATTTTTCTAAAAAGGTTTGTCAATATATATGAACTATTTGATAATTTTTGATGATTTTTGTATATTGTTTGTTATTATTTTTGTTGTTTGAACAATTATTTTTTGTTGTCATTAAACAATCAGAATAGTCTATTTTTTTTCTTTCAATTTTGTTTCATGTTTTCATATTGCAGTGTGAATGTTCACATTGGTATGAATTTAGTATTTTTAAGGCTAGTTGTATGTTAATTGTAAATTGTGAACATTCATTATATTTTGATATAAGTTTTATTTTTTTTAAAAAATTGAAAATTAGTTGCATATTTGTTGTTTTTGTTACTATACTTGTTGATTGAACAATCATTTTTGTTACCGTTGAACAATCGAAATAATCGATTTTCACTTTTTTTAATTTTGTTTTATATTTTTACGTTGCAGTGTAAATGTTCATATTGGTATAAGCATATTTTTTTAAGGTTAGTTGTATATTAATTGTAAATTGTGAACATTCACATTGTATTTTTTGTACTAGTTTTGTTTTTTTGAAAGTTAGATGTATGCTTGTTGGTTTTGTTATTATGCTTGGTGGTTGAATAATCATTTTTTGTTACCATTAAACAATCGAAATAGTCAATTTTCACTTTTTTCAAATTTATTTTATATTTTCATGTTGCAGTGTAAATGTTCGCATTTGTATGAGTTTATTTTTTTTAAAAGCTAGTTGTATATTAATTGTAAACTGTGAACATTTACATTGTATTTTGGTATGAGTTTTGTTTTTTCGAACGTTAGTTATATGTTTATTATTTATTATAAACTTTCACATTGTACTTTAGTATGTATGTGTTTTGTTATTTCAAAAGTTAGTTGTATGTTTATTGTTTATTGTAAATATTCATATTGTATTTTCATTTTCATTTAAATTTTTTGTTGCGTTATTTTTGTAACTTTCACATTATAAAAAAGTAAAAAATTCATAATTTGAAATTTTTATCGTGAAATGAAAGAGATATTTTCTTCTTAAAATGAAGGAGAAACTTTTTCTATAGAATAAGAGAGATTTTTTCCTTAAAATAAAGGAGAGATTTTCTCCATAAAATGAGGGACTACTATTATTTTTTATTATATATTAGTTTCAAAATAAAAACATGTGTAAAATATTAGAAAATGTGATTTAGTCATATTACATTAAACAGAACTTAATAGAATACTCAAAAAGAAAATGAATTAAATGGAATAAAACATTTAAAAAGAGGATTTATGAAAAAAAATGACTAGTTTTAAATACTTAAAAAAAATAAATCCAAAAAATTTCAAAATACAACTCAAAATTTAAAAATTTAAAACTCAAAATACAACTCAGAACTCAAAACTTTTTTCAAAACTAATAATCAAACAAATTTTCTCTTTTTAAAATTCCACTCACAACTCCACATTCAAAAACTAAACCAAATGGAACCTAATGTTTTGAGCCGAAACAATATTAGAAAACACAGAAGTGGCAACAAGGACAACACTACAAAAACATAAAATTACATTTTCTACTAATTTTGGTATTCTAATGGAGCACTAATAATATGGCAAAGAGGAAGTAAAAAAAAAAAAAAAGAGACCAAAACATCATGTCATAGTAAATGGGACCCATTGCCAACTCATTAGAACTTACTTTAAAACTCAAGAATTAGAGTTTCAAAATATTTTTCCAAATTTAATTCTATTGACGTGGCTAAGACCCATATGAAAATATACCCACCCTTCCCTCTCTCTCTCAAACTTTATTTTTACATAATTTTACATCCACATTCCTGGTGGTGAAATTGAGAGCATCAATTAGGAAATGAGAGATTTTTCTTTCTAAGTGATCATTGATTCAATGATAAAATCTTAACTTAATATATATTATGCCAAAAATCAAGTGTATACCCAATATTTCCTCTCTTCAATACATATTAATATGTACTATTTAGACATTGTTATTTTTTTTATTTATTTAGAATTTTGCGAGAAAAAATAACACCTTATTGGCTAGTATAATTATTTTGGATTGAAAATATAATTAATCCACTAAATTTAGACTCGTCCGCAAGTCAAACCAACACCAACGTCAGGATAACCAACGTCATCTTGTCAACCACGACTATCATCCTTGTCAATCAACATCTGCTTAGATGACAAGTACATAAATTTGAAGCCAATGTTTCATTAAAAAAAAATCTATTTTATAATATATTTTTTAGGTTATATTATGTATTAAGTGATTTTTCATTTTGTTCTCTATTTTCATTTTCCAAAATACACCAGCATGCTTCTATTATACTAATAGTCAATTGTTTTGTTTCCCAAAACAAACAAATTGAAAAGAGAACCAAATACCTATGGCAGAATTGAATTGTAGAATTCAAAGTTCATACAAAAATCTCCGTGAATAGCTGCAGTACTAAGACATCCAACAGTACTAAGACATCCAACAATAGTCATGAAAATGGGGGTGTACCACAATACAAAGCCTATGATAACTTTTTTTTTTTTTTTGATCGGCAAAAGAAAACTTTATTGATGAACCACATAGAATACATATGATAAATAACATCAATAAAGAGGAACTTGGAACTATAATGAGCTCCAACCTCCTAGTTGGTGAGAGACCAACACAACACAACACAATACAACACAAAAAACAAACAACTGAATAGACACCCATCCAACACAAAAACAAACAACTGAATTTACACCCATCACACCCTTCCAGCATAGATCAACCATTTGACAGTAGCACAACCACTTAAGAAGCAGCTCCAGCTCTAACTGATAGAGCAAATAAGAAGCAGATATATAGCAGGATCACCCTTTCAGATGTTACCAATTTCACAAGGAGCAGAGCCAAACCAGAGCTTTCAGATGATTTCCAATTCCACAGGAGCAGAGCAAAATCAACACTGGACAGCCACCAGCAGAACAGGCAGATCAGATTTGCCTTGAGCCTTGAGCTACATTACCCTGAATTACAACAGCCCAACATTCAGACCAAACACAATGCCTTTACCTACAGCAGCCCTTCATCCAAACCAATCCCCAAGATTGTTAAAACCAACACAGCAGCATAACAAATCAGAACAGATTCATCCCTTCAAGCACCAACATAGAACAGGCAGATCAGATTTACCTTGAGCTACAATACCGTGAATTACCACAGCCCAACAGTCATACCAAACACATTGCCTTAAGCTACAGCAGCCCTTCAACCAATCCAAGCACCAAATCAAAACAGATCATACACGACAGCACACAATATGAGCAAACTTGGAGGTTGGAGCACATCAGCAAAACAGATCAGTCACAAAAGAACAACACATCAGAACAGAACCCCTCCTAAATCAATTGCACCAGAACAGAAACAACACTCAAAAACAGCAGTAGACAGTTTAAACCCTCAGTGCATGATGCAGAATTTCACATTTTGTAAATTAGACACCAAATCACCAACTGAATAACAAAAGGAAGGACGAGAAGCTTTGAACCACAATGCAATCCGTGTTTTGATAAGATCACACAACTTTTCGAAGTTCAACTGTGCCTCTTTAAAAATAATTTCATTTCTCTGCTTCCATACAGACCAAAGCACTGCCAGTGGGATTAACTTCCAAATTACCTTCAATCTGTTATTGCATCTAAACCCAGTCCACCATTGAATAAGATCCACCACTGACCCCGGCTGCACCCAAGATACACCCCACCATCCAATAATATTAGACCAAACTCTCCAACTGAACGTACAACACATCAGCACATGGGACACAGTTTCCCTTTCATTCCTGCAGAAAACACAGTTAACATCGGAGTTGGCACTTAGGATCCCAATTCTTTGCAAATAAGTAGAAGTTTTGATCCTCCCTTTCCATGCTAGCCAAGCAAAAAATTACACTTTCGGAGGTGCAACATTCTTCCAGATGAGATCCACCACTTTTGCAAGCATAGTAGATGGTAACTCACTCCACTTGTAGACAGACGAAACAGTAAAGATACCAGATCTGTCAGCAGCCCAAGACAACCCATCTAAAACACCATTCCTGAGCTCTGGAGCAGTTTGTAGTAACTCCTTCATCCTCCTCAACTCTTCAAGTTCCCATTGAAACAATGCTCTTCTGAAAGACAAATCCCACTCCCTCTCTCCATTACTCCTGCTCTTGATCACTGCCACTGATAGACCTTTATGCATAGACACAGAGTATAATCTAGGAAATAAATTCTTTAAACAGTCAGTACCAACCCATTGATCCAGCCAAAAGCTTATGAGCCTCCCATCCCCAATATTAATCTTTGAGTTGGCCTTAAATGACTCTAGCAACTCTGGACACTTAATAACAACCCTCAAAATGTCCCTCCACACCATAGAATATCTGGAATTTGCATCTTGATCTGGCCACCTAGATCCACCATTCTGTGGGTACTTCCTAAGCATCACTTGTTTCCAAATAGAATCAAATTCACTCCCAAACCTCCACCACCATGTGAGAAGAAGGCATTCATTCATGATTCTCACCTTTTTAATACCAAGACCCCCGTTACTTTTGCTTTGAGTAATTTCCTCCCACCTTACCATGTGAATTTTCCTTCTAAGTTCATCGCCCCCCCAGGTTCAAAGCCTATGATAACTTACTCTAACACCGGGGGATCCATTCCCCATTTTGCCTGGAATAACCCTGGAAATATCTTTTCAGGAACAAGATTGACTTATACCCCTGGAAATATCATCAAAGCTTCCCCAAGCAAAGTAAGGCAAACCTGATCATAAAAATTTGTTAGAAAACAATGATATTAGCTGTATTCATATACTGAATGAAGCAAGTCAATAACGACAAAAAACTAAAACAAATTGAACAAAAAACATGCATGCCATTAATTTCTCATACTATTTAAGGCATCCGATACACAATGATAAACAAAATCAAAATGATGCTTGAATACTTACATACATGAACACAGGAAGGCTGAGCACCACAACCTAAGTCTTACTCCGCAATAGCCATGAGTCTACTCATAAAAGGCGGCCTACAAAACATTAAAATTGTAAGATTAATAACAACAGTTTTTTTTAACTAACAATAATTTAGAGATGTTCAGAATAATTACCTTTCAGTTCTATTCGATGGGTCATCCCAAATCGTCTTCAACAAAACATTCCATAGTAATGAACAGGTACTGCCGCCCAAAAGCCGATCAGCCTTTAAACAAATTTCTATTTTTGATTCACATTGCTGAAAGTAAAATAATATATTAATCAATGCAATCAAAATAAATTATAGGATAAAATACAATAAACCCCTTCAACTATGACCTTTTGCAATTTACCAACCTAATGTCTAAAATCCAACACTTAACCACCTTATAATTCTCTTCTGTGACACTATACTCTCGCTGTTAGCAAACTGTTAGGATTTTGGATGGAAATTGTTAAGATTTGAAGATTTGGTTGCCAGTGGTGATAAAGCAAGGGGGCGGTGGTGTCTGTATGTTGTGGGGGTTGATGTGTTTTTGGTGAGACAAATTTAATGAAAAACTGTTGGAGTAAGATTAGGTGAGATTCAAGGAAGATACCGAAATGACGAGCTGATGGGCAAGGAGGTAAACTAATATTTACCCCATTAACGGCATCAACCAAACTGGAATTTCATATACTTCAAGGGGGTTGATTGTCAAATTTTAAACATTAAGGTGGTAAAATGTAAAATGGTAATAGCAAAAGGGGATTTATTATAATTTATTGTAAAGTATTCTCTAATTAAACTTGAACACTAACCTCTTCACCTAACGGGTCGTTGAAATGGATAACAAGGTTTCGGCAATAGATAGAAATATTTTTAAAATCATTCGGTTTGCCTTTTCTTGACTCTTTATTATAGTCAAGCACTTCGCCCATGCGATTTCCTTTCTCTTTCGGAACAACTGATTCCCAATTCAACACACCCATCCCCTCTAGACTTGAAGAAATATAAAAATGTGCTTTATTTAAATCCAAAGTACCATGACCACGAACAGTATCATTCATAGTATCTATAAAATGTAGTTTCTGAGAAGGGGTATAAAATGCAGGGTCATTTAATATCCAATCTGGATGAATACCCCTACTGCAAAACAAATGAGAAGTTAAATTAGCTATGCATAATCATTTTTTTAAAATGACAAACAAAAAAACTATTATAAACCTCAAAATACTTAATTAACTCACACAAGTTCCGTTGTCGACAAATTTTCAATGAAACGTCTAAAGGGTAGGGAAACCTTTTGCGTTTTCAACTGTTCGTCGACATCTTGTTCGTTGACATCTGGTTCGTTGACATCTGGTTCATTGCCATTCCGTTTTAATGGAAATAACAAAACTCTAACCATCATTTTCCTCAAAGCAACCAAGTCATTTCTGGTTTCCCTTTTGAATTCTACAACAACAAACAACATTACAAAAATTCAATTTTTTTTTTTTAAAAAAAAAAAAAAACATAAATAACAAAACATATACCTTGTGAAGTTTTAGCTTTAGCAACACATAATAATTTTGCACGATTCTTGACGATAGAAACGCTGCTTTCCAACCTCCCACAATAGTAGGACACAGAAGGGCTCCTAGCGTACAAGTACTGGAGTCCAAAGATAACATCCCTGTGACAAAGAAAAAACATTATAATAAACAATAATAATTAATCAATTTAAACATAAACAAAATAGCCAAATTAATATTTACCTAAATAATTCAATAAAATGATCTTTAATGAAGTGCCACCAGCTACCCCTTTGACTCCATGTGCAATAATAATTATTGGCCCATGTCTCCAAATTATCTCCAATCTTTTCCATAATAATATCAGATCCTTGCACAAAATGAACGTCTATGATGCGTTCATTATTTAAAGTCTTTAATTCATAAAATTGAGCCTTGGCATCCATGGCATTTTTAAAATGGCCAATACTTATTTCAAACATCTTGCCTTGCTCATTCACCAAATCCTCCGCAAACGATGTACATCCGCTAGAAAAATATTGCCCCTGATCTAGAACCACATATTTCAGTGTAGCAGATTTAACTTGGACTTGCTGGGGTAGTGGCTGTGGAATAGAGTGTTTATTGCATAAAACATCTATGAAGGATCTCCTAATATGTGAGGTGGAGGATTCACCATGGTCATGCTGAGAGCAAGATTCAACATGTTGATCCCAAGTGGAGGATTCAACATGTTGCTGCTCCTGAGATGAATGCGATGAAGATGATTCTAAATGTTGCTGGTCTTTATTCATCATCAGATCCTTCTTCTTTGCCATTTTCTTCTTCTTTGCCATTTTCTTCTTCTTGGTTTTATCAAGTTTCTTCATTTCTGAAAAGAGAAGAAAAATGCATTTGAAAACAAAACTTCATATATGCATGTTCTATGAAAATCAAAACTTACGGATACGTATCAAATACTTATTAAAAGTATCGGATACTTCTTAATTAATTGTTCGTTAATTTTGAAGTATCGAATACTTAGTTTTGAAGTATCGGATGCTCCAAGTCACATATTATCGGATACTTCTTAATTAATTTTGAAGTATCAAATGCTCCAAGTCACATATTACTTCTTTTACGAAATTAGAATTGTATAATTTCTTGCATAACTTCAAAAAATAATATAATTGCGAGAATAAATAGAATATTTTTACAATACTTTGCTTAGTTTTTTTCTAAAAATAATATAGTAAGCTAAAGTAATAGAATTCATCAAATTGACATATCTTCATTGTATCATTCATATCCCCTATAACTATATAGAAGTAAGGATTAATAAGATAATATAACAATAGTAAAATTAAATATCAATAAATAAATAAGCAAATAAACTTGCATAGAATATTTTTGACTAGTGCAAAACGAAAAAGCATAGGGTCAAGTTGTGGATTGTTTTGGTATTATAATATCAACATATTAGACTTAATATTGAAATGAAATATTTGCAAGATCTATTGAAAATTTAAAAACTAAACTAGCTACTGCCTTAAAGTAATACCTAATTCTTAAGTATTAGTATTTTGCATTATAAAGTTATTGTCGTTTCTCAACATTCTTGAGCTTATGGGTAACTTTGCTAATAATTTTTTTATTTTTTATTTTTTACAAACATATCCTAGCCATACCTGTATCCTACTTTTTTAGATTTTGCTGTATCGCCGTATCCGTACCTCGTATCCGTATCCGTATCTGTATCTGTGCTTTCTAGTAGTATGTTCTATGAAAATCAAAACAACAAAATTACGGATTTCTTCTTGTCCACAAATACAGTACATAACTTAATATTTGCTTATATTTTGCGGCATAAAAAAGAGGTTTCGTTTAGAACTTCATCTAATCACATCAATTATGCTTTCCCCAAATACAAGCTTAATTAGCATTATTCTATTGTGACTGTTACTACCTTATATTTAAGATGTTTAACTACAGTTATTCATACACCATTTCTACGTCTATCTTTACCAATATAGTAAATTTTATACATAGTATTTCTGTACCCTTTGCTTTATTACCTACCGACTTAGTTTCTTGTAAACATGCGATACTAATCTTCCTTCAATTCATAGTATCTACTTATATTTTGCTTCATAGAAAAAGGGTTTTGCTTAGAACTTCATCTCATCTTCAAAATAAACAAAGTAAAATTGAACTCTAACAGTAGAACAATATACAATAATAGTACATTTTAAAATGTAGTTAAATGAAACCAAACTAGGAAAGATTCGGGATTACAAAGGTTACAATTTGGAATATGGTTATGTCAACTTCGTTAAATTACTTATATTTTGCTTCATAGTGAAAGGGTTTTGCTTAGAACTTCATCTCATCTTCAAAATAAACAAAGTAAAATTGAACTCTAACAGTAGAACATTATACAATAATAGTACATTTTAAAATGTAGTTAAATGAAACCAAACTAGGAAGGATTTGGTATTACAAAGGTCACAGTTTGGAATATGGTTATGTCAACTAGGTTAAATTGTTACATTTATTATTATTTTTATTATTGTGCCAGTATTCTTTTTTTTTCTTTCTTGTGAGCTAGTCAAAAAAATAAATCATTTACAACTAAAAAGTAACAAACTCTAAGTTGCTTTATTTCTACATGATAATCGCAAATGCCTTTATTTAAAACAATAAATCAACCTACATTAATGCGGTTGAATAAAAAATCAAAAGAAGAGAACAAGAAAACAGACTGCAACAACAAAACCAAAAAAACTTATTTGAAGCAATAGCACTTGGAGCGAGGGGGTTGCAGAGTTATAGAGTAAAGAGAGAGAAGAAAAACAATCCCGCTAGGTAGCTCATATCCATGTGGCTCGAATGGCCCAATTTCTTTGTACAACCCCATTTCTTTGTACAACCCATCTCTGTTCACCCACACATTTCATTTCAAACATAAAAAATAAAAAAATAAAAAAAAGAACAGAGTAGAGAGAGAGGAGACCGACTCGGTAACCTAGCCGTGTGCCGTCGACCAGGTTGCTTCTGCTGCTGTGTGTGCCGCAAGGGTGCTGCCGCTACTGCTGATGGATGTAATAGCAAGTAATGGATTGATTTTTAGTTAACAAGCTTTGTATGATCTGAAATTAGTTGGTTTTGTTTTTAATTTAGGGTTTCACATTGGGTGATTAAGAATTAGTGTTTTGATTTGATTAACTCTTTCTGTTTGGTAGCTCAGAAAAAAATTAACTCTTTCTCTATCTTCTTTGGCATCTCTCTTCATGCATCTGCTTGTTCTTTTTTTCTTTTTTTTTTTTAATATTTATTTTTGGTTAATTAGCCCTAATTTTGATTCCTAATCTATGTTCCGACACTTCAACTGGTTTCGTTCCCTGTGTCATCTCTTGCTATAGTGCAAATTATGCTAAACTTCTTGTTGCAAAAATGCTAATTATGATAATTTTCAGTTGCTACAGTGCTAATTTTCAGTCTGAAATAGAAGTGTAAAAATAAACCTGTAAAGGGATGAAGAATTATAGAAAAACTACGAAACTTAAATTGAGTTTCTGTGTTGTTCTTGTTGTTTTGAACAATTTGTATTGTTCTTGTTTGTTTCCTTATAATGTTGGTTGTTGTGAGATAAGAATGGTGGAGGCCTTCAATGTTTTGTCCACTAACTCTCTGAATGTCTATTCTATTTCACTTTGAAGCTACAATAGATATTGATTCAAACAATAATTCATTCAATGGGAGTGAGGAAGCCGAAGAACAGAATAACAATCTTTCATTTAATGAGTGGTGAAATTGAACCGAAGAAAGGGATGCATTTTACCTCAAAGCAAGAAGTGTATGCATTTCATGCAAAATATGCGAAACACCTTGGATTTGCTATAGCTTATAGAACACAAAATCTAACAAGTGATGGGGAAGTGAAGTACTTTGGAATTAAATGTACTTGGGATCAAAACAGAACAAAAAGATCAGAAATAAATCCCCTAGAACCATCTTTGACATCAAAAGTTGATTGTAAAGTTAGGGTAAGAGTCTGTCTACAAAAGGATAGAAGATATAAGTTAACCATAGTTGTGCTTGAACACACTCATGATTTGATTCTTAGTGACTCACGGCATTTTGCAATGAATAAGAGGATTCTTACTCCGGTGAAGAGAAGACTAGAAGTTAACGATGTAGCAGGAATTGGCGTAACTAAGAATTTTCATAATATAGTTGTTGAAGTGCGGATATGAGGCATTAACATTTAATGAACAAGATGAGAGGAATCATATTGAGAGTGCTAGAAGATTGAGACTTACGGTGGAAGATGCCGAATCAGTTGCACTTTATTTTCATAAAATGCAACAACAAAATTCGAACTTTTATTTGACAATTAACCTTGATGAAGATGGTCGCATGCAAAATTTGTTTTGGACAGATTTGAACTCAAACCCGTGTATTTTACCATCAAACAAATCTACTAGTTGGATAACTATTCAAGCAAAACCAAATTAAAGGCAAAACCAAACAAATGTATACAGATGATAAAATTGGAAAAATGACCGTTACTGAGGCTCTGAAGGAGGGCAATCGGAAAAACGACCATGGGTGCTCGACG
The DNA here is from genome assembly GCA_025200525.1 of Camellia lanceoleosa. Taxonomy (NCBI): domain Eukaryota; kingdom Viridiplantae; phylum Streptophyta; class Magnoliopsida; order Ericales; family Theaceae; genus Camellia; species Camellia lanceoleosa. The sequence goes on along the minus strand of CM045771.1, from coordinate 110,904,753 downwards.
GAAGAGAAAGACCACCTAATCCGAAGCACTAAGAAGATCAAGGGCAATACTGATACTGAAGATGCGATCATGGGGCACCAATCAGGAGAAGTGTTACCGAACCCTAGCCCATCGATTGAAGCTACAAATAAGGTGATCTCCCCTCTTCATGAAAGGCAACTAGATGCTGAACAGATGGAAACTACTGGGGATTTACAAGCCCCAAAGTCTTTCAAGCAACCACTACTGAGATCGCGATTCAATGAGAATGGTAATGAAAAGAACTTTGATAACGATGTGGAGGTGCTTTCATCTGATGCTGAAGATGCTACCACGCCGAAGGCATCTGAGAAAGAAGACGAGGAAATGGAGGAGGAGAAGGATGGGATCCCCAGAGATCGGCTACCAGATCCTATTAAAGAAGATAAAGGGAGCCATGGAAGAAATGTTTGATTGTGAGACTATTGGGGAAAACCATAGGCTACAAGTCGTTCATGACAAAAATGACTAAGATTTGGGGCCTCAAGCGGATTTCGAGGCTCGGATATAGGCAATGGCTTCTTCATAGTCAAGTTCGACCTAATGGATGATTATACTGAGGTCTTTACTCGAGGCCCATGGATTGTGATGGACCACTATGTGACTGTGCGAAAATGGCATCGTGACTTCAAGGCAAACGAAGCCGAAGAGGATACCACAGCGATATGGGTTAGATATCGTACTCTACCCATTGAGTATTATAATGAGAAAGCCCTCTTGCACATTGCTAAAGTGATAGGAGCCCCTCGAAGATGGATATCAACACGCGATGGCTGCTAGAGGAGAATACGCCGAGTCTGTGGAAAGCGGACCTCCACGCCATTGATATCACACATTGCTATAGGTAAGTATACTTATGGGGTTGAGTATGAACATTTGCACTTATTTTGCTTTTCTTGTGGCAGGGTTGGGCACCGGAAGGAGGTCTGCAGTGAAAGAATGGTGCTGGATGTCAAGGCACAGGGACAAGAGATGATTGGAGAAGGAAGTCAAGATCAACAAGCCCAAACAAAGGATGCAACAGAACTACATGGACAACCAATGTGAGTCTACCCAAGAGAGATACGGACCATGGATGACCATCTCCAAACCCAAAAGGCAGCCAAGAGGACCAGCAACTCAAAAAAAGACTAATACGCCCAAACACAACAGGTTTGAGGCCCTTACTGAACCAGGTGCAATAGCCACAAGCCATATAGCTCAAACAGGTAAAGGAAAAAGTTCAAATGGAAAGGCTCATTCGGAGGCAGATTCAAATACCACACAAGACCCTATGAAAGGAAATATGACCCTAGCTCAGACTTAGCTAAGGACAAGAAAAAGGAAGTGATCAGACTGGGGAAGCAAAGTGCTACTGACATGGAGATTCAGAATCCAGGGACGGTGCTTGAGTCAGGTAAGAACTTACCCTGTAGTAATATCATTGATCAGACAACCCTGACCCAAATCACCCCGAAACCACTCACCAATACCCAAATCAACACCAGCCAACCTCTTAGCTCTACCTCCATTTCACCAGTCACCCACAACAGAGTTGGCTTTAGTAAACCCAGATTCAAAGAACCACCAGATAAACATGGAGGAGGAAGGGGAGAACTATCCAACGGAACATCACAAGTTGACCCAGCAGAGAGTGTCAGTGTGTCTCACACCGGGGAAAGAAGCATTTCACCTCGTCACCGCAGAATGGTGGAACGAAGAAGTAAAGCTGAGGATTCAAGCCTGGAGACGAGTGGATGCAAGCCAGGAGCGACACTACATCTCAATGAACCCATTGAAATCAATGACAGAGAACCACCAAGCAATGAAGGGATACCTGCGGATTGATTCCCAGAGTCCTCTACCTAACCAAGAAATACCTTCCATGGATTTACTGATCCGGAATTGCGGAGGAGCAGGGAATAAGAAATTTAAACGAACGTTGAGAGAGCTAGTTCAAATCCATAAACCAGAACTAGTAGTTCTTATGGAACCCAAAGTGGAGTTTAAAGACATGGGCATGTTCTTCAACTGCATGGGCTTCACGGCCTCAGCACATGTAAACCCCATTGGCCGAAGTGGGTGCATCTGGATGATTTGGAACCCTAATGTGGTGAATGTCGAGTTGTGAGGCTTGCTCTCAACAAATCACAAGAACTATCTCTAGACAAGATTTCCAAGACCGGGTTCTATCGGCGGTTTATGCCATCAGAATCTTGACAAGAGAGAGAGATGAGTTATGGGAGCGACTCTGTGTTCTAGCCGATCCATGGAGAAACCTTGGTTAGTTCTTTGGGGATTTTAATGACTTCACCTCCCAACATGAAAGCGAAGCTTTCAAGGAAATAATTCTCAGAGCATGAGTCAAGATCAAAGGAGGAGTAGAAAGTTCAATGACAGACTTAACAATTGTAAACTGATGGACCTGGGCTGTGCTGGACCAAGGTTGACATGGTCTAATAATCGGAAAGGATGGGCCAACACTATGGTTAGACTGGACAGAGCCATGTGCAACACTGAGCGGCAAACTTTATTTCCGGATGGAGCAGTCAGAAACCTACCTCGAACATATTCCGACCACTCCCCAGTGATGGTGTTCACTCAAGGCAAGTCTCATTTTAACCCTTCTAGTAGGCCCTTTAAATTTATGGCTGCGTGGATTACTCATGAGGACTTCAAATCTGTGGTTCAGTCTAGTTGGGCTATTCCCTCACCCTCCCTGAGTAACAGTCTTGAGATTCTTTCTCAGGCAGCCAGTAATTGGAATAAACAGGTTTTTGGAAACATCTTTAGAAGGAAGAGATGGCTTCTTGGGAGGATTGAGGGAATCCAAATAGCTCAGGCTTCTAACTATTCCCACAACCTACACCAATTGGAACTTGATCTTGTTGAACAATATAACCTTGTTTTGTATCAAGAAGAGCTTCTTTGGTTCCAAAAAGCTAGAGCCAAGTGGATTACTCAGGGTGAAAGAAACACCAAATTTTTCCACCTCACTACCCTGGCCACAAGGAGGAGGAAGATTGAGATCCTCAAGGATGCTAATGGGGTGTGGGTAGACCAACCTGACCAACTCAAAACTTCGATCACCAACTACTTTGAGAATCTCTTTAACCATACTTCACCTGACTATCTCTCATCCAGTTGGAATAACCTGGTAAGGTGCCAGCTGACTCAGGAGGACAATTCTTATCTTACCCATGACATTTCTGATGAGGAAGTGTGGAGAGCTGTCAAGAATATTAGTGCATTCAAAGCACCTGGGAGGGATGGGTTCCAGGCTATTTTTTACCACACTTACCGGTCCATTATTGGTGCCTCTGTGTGTGATTTTGTGAGACAGTGTTTTCGGACTAACCAAATCCCTAGAGAAGTGAACAGAACTCTTATTGCTTTGATTCCAAAAATTGACAACCCTGAGAGTGTGAAACAGTTTAGACCTATCAGTCTTTGTAATGTGTCCTATAAGATCATTTCTAAAATCATTGTTAATAGGCTGAGGCCCCTCTTGAATAAGATTATTCGTCCCAACCAGAGTAGTTTCATCCCCGGTAGGAATACCAGTGACAATGTTATTATTACTCAAGAAATTATGCACTCTTTGAATAATAAGATAGGTAAGGAGGGAGGCTTGGTTTTTAAAATTGACTTGGAAAAAGCTTATGACAATATTTCTTGGGATTTCTAAAAACTAACCTTGGAGGAATTTAACTTTGACGTTACTCTGATTGAACTTATCATGTGTTGTGTGACCACTGTTAGCTGTTTGTCATCAGGATGGGGAACCTCTGGGGGAATTCACACCCTCTAGAGGGTTGAGACAAGGTGACCCCTTGTCCCCATATCTGTTTGTGCTTTGTTTAGAAAGACTCTCTAATATGATTAGTCTTCAAGCTGATAGTAAGGCTTGGAAAGGTGTGGAGACCTCCAGAGGGGGGCCTAAACTTACCCACCTCTTCTTTGCTGATGACTTAATGCTATTTGGCCAAGCTACTACATCCAACTGTAGTATAATCATGAAAATTAGGAATGAGTTTTGTGAGCTTTCTGGTTTGAATATCAACTCCCATAAATCCAAGCTATTTGTATCCCCTAACATTGATAGGAGGAATGCCAAAGAGTTCAGTACCTTGTGTGGTATCCCTCTTACCTCTGATTTAGGGAGATACCTGGGTGTTCCTGTTATCCATGGCAGAGTTAACAGGAGTCACTTTTCTAACATCTTGGAGAAGATGCAAAAAAGGTTGGCTGGTTGGAAAACCAACACTCTTTCCATGGTTGGTAGAGCTACTCTCACCAAGTCTGTGGCCTCTGCTATCCCTTCTTATTCAATGCAGACAATGCTTTGGCCATCACAGATTTGCAGTGAGATAGATAGGCTTAACAGAAATTTCCTCTGGGGAGATACTATAGACAAGAAAAAAATACACCTTGTCAAATGGGATGTTGTGTGCAACATGAGGAAATATGGTGGCCTTGGGATTAAGAAATCTAGAAATCAGAATCTAGCTCTGCTCTCGAAGCTGGGCTGGAATCTGATTAGCCACAAAGACAGCTTGTGGTGTGAGGTTTTGAGGACTAAATACCTCAAAAATAATTCCTTATTTAACTTGGAAAAAGCAAGGCATGCTTCTCATGCTTGGAGAGGTATTATGAAAACCAGGAACATTTTAAAAAATAATTCCTTTTTTTTTTTTATATATATATATATATATTTATCTTTGGCTAATTAGCCCTAATTTTGATTCTTCATCTATATTCCGACACTTCAACTGGTTCAGTTCCCCGTGTCATCTCTTGCTATAGTGCTAATTATGCTAAACTTCTTCTTGCAAAAATGCTAATTATGATAATTTTCTGTTGCTATAGTGCTAATTTTCAGTCTGAAATAGAAGTGTAAAAATAAACCTGTAAAGGGATGAAGAATTATAGAAAAACTGTGAAACTTAAATTGAGTTTCTGTGTTGTTCTTGTTGTTTTGAACAATTTGTATTGTTCTTGTTTGCTTCCTTACAATGTTGGTCGTTGTGTGATAAGAATACTGGAGGCCTTCAGTGTTTTGTCCACTAACTCTCTGAATGTCTATTCTATTTCACTTTGAAGCTACAATGGATATTGATTCAAACAATAATTCATTCAAAGGGAGCGAGGAAGTTGAAGAACAGGACAACAATCTTTCATTTAATGAGAGTGGTGAAGTTGAAGAACCGAAGAAGGGGATCTATTTTACCTCAAAGCAAGAAGTGTATGCATTTTATGCGAAATATTCGAAACGCCTTGGATTTGCTATAGCTTATAGAACACAAAATCTAACAAGTGATGGGGAAGTAAAGTACTTTGGAATTAAATGTACTTGGGATCAAAACAGAACAAAAAGATCAGGAGTAAAGCCCCTACAACCATCTTTGTCATCAAAAGTTGATTGTAAAGTTAGGGTAAGAGTCTGTCTACAAAAGGATGGAAGATATAAGTTAACCATAGTTGTGCTTGAACACACTCATGATTTGATTCCTATTGACTCACGGCATTTTGCGATGAATAAGAGGATTCTTACTCCGGTGAAGAGGAGACTAGAAGTTAACGATGTAGCAGGAATTGGCGCAGCTAAGAATTTTCATTCTATAGTTGTTGAAGTGGGGATATGAGGCATTAACATTTAATGAACAAGATGCGAGAAATCATATTGAGAGTACTAGAAGATTGAGACTTAGGGTGGAAGATGCCGAATCAGTTGCACTTTATTTTCATAAAATGCGACAACAAAATTCGAACTTCTATTTGACAATTAAACTTGATGAAGATGGTCGCATGCAAAACTTGTTTTGGACAGATTTGAACTCAAACCCGTGTATGTTACCATCAAACAAATGTACTGGTTGGATAACTATTCAAGCAAAACCAAATTAAAGGCAAAACCAAACAAATGTATACAGATGATAAATTTGGAAAAATGACCGTTACTGAGGCTCCGAAGGAGGGCGATCGGAAAAACGACCATGGGTGCTCGACGGAAGAGAAAGACCACCTAATCCGAAGCACTAAGAAGATCAAGGGCAATACTGATACTGAAGATGCGATCATGGGTGAAGATGTCTCCATGGGGCACCAATCAGGAGAAGTGTTACCGAACCCTAACCCATCGATTGAAGCTACGAATCAGGTGATCTCCCCTCTTCACAAAAGGCAACTAGATGCTGAACAGAAGGAAACTATTGGGGATTTACAAGCCCCAAAGTCTTTCAAGCAAGCACTACTGAGATCGCGATTCAATGAGAATGGTAATGAAAAGAACTTTGATAACGATGTGGAGGTGCTTTCATCTGATGCTGAAGATGCTACCACGCCGAAGGCATCTGAGAAAGAAGACGAGGAAATGGAGGAGGAGAAGGATGGGATCCCCAGAGATCGGCTACCAGCAGTCCTATTAAAGAAGATAAGGGAGCCATGGAAGAAATGTTTGATTGTGAGACTATTGGGGAAAACCATAGGCTACAAGCTGTTCATGACAAAAATGACTAAGATTTGGGGCCTCCAAGCGGATTTCGAGGCTCTGGATATAGGCAATGGCTTCTTCATAGTCAAGTTCGACCTAATGGATGATTATACTGAGGTCTTTACTCGAGGCCCATGGATTGTGATGGACCACTATGTGACTGTGCGAAAATGGCATCGTGACTTCAAGGCAAACGAAGCCGAAGAGGATACCACAGCGATATGGGTTAGATTCCCTACTCTACCCATTGAGTATTATAATGAGAAAGCCCTCTTCCACATTGCTAAAGTGATAGGAGCCCCTCTGAAGATGGATATCAACACAGCGATGGCTGCTAGAGGAGAATACGCTCGAGTCTGTGTGGAAACGGACCTCCCACAGCCATTGATATCACACATTGCTATAGGTAAGTATACTTATGGGGTTGAGTATGAACATTTGCACTTATTTTGCTTTTCTTGTGGCAGGGTTGGGCACCGGAAGGAGGTCTGCAGTGAAAGAATGGTGCTGGATGTCAAGGCACAGGGACAAGAGATGATTGGAGAAGGAAGTCAAGTTCAACAAGCCCAAACAAAGGATGCAACCAGAACTACTTCTGTGGACAACCAATGTGAGTCTACCCAAGAGAGATACGGACCATGGATGACCATCTCCAAACCCAAAAGGCAGCCAAGAGGACCAGCAACTCAAAAAAAGACTAATACGCCCAAACACAACAGGTTTGAGGCCCTTACTGAACCAGGTGCAATAGCCACAAGCCATATAGCTCAAACAGGTAAAGGAAAAAGTTCAAATGGAAAGGCTCATTCGGAGGCAGATTCAAATACCACACAAGACCCTATGAAAGGAAATATGACCCTAGCTCAGACTTAGCTAAGGACAAGAAAAAGGAAGTGATCAGACTGGGGAAGCAAAGTGCTACTGACATGGAGATTCAGTATCCAGGGACGGTGCTTGAGTCAGGTAAGAACTTACCCTGTAGTAATATCATTGATCAGACAACCCTGACCCAAGTCACCCCGAAACCACTCACCAATACCCAAATCAACACCAGCCAACCTCTTAGCTCTACCTCCATTTCACCAGTCACCCACAACAGAGTTGGCTTTAGTAAACCCAGATTCAGAGAACCACCAGATAAACATGGAGGAGGAAGGGGAGAACTATCCAACGGAACATCACAAGTTGACCCAGCAGAGAGTGTCAGTGTGTCTCACACCGGGGAAAGAAGCATTTCACCTCGTCACCGCAGAATGGTGGAACGAAGAAGTAAAGCTGAGGATTCAAGCCTGGAGACAAGTGGATGCAAGCCAGGAGCGACACTACATCTCAATGAACCCATTGAAATCAATGACAGAGAACCACCAAGCAATGAAGGGATACCTGCGGATTGATTCCCAGAGTCCTCTACCTAACCAAGAAATACCTTCCATGGATTTACTGATCCGGAATTGCGGAGGAGCAGGGAATAAGAAATTTAAACGAACGTTGAGAGAGCTAGTTCAAATCCATAAACCAGAACTAGTAGTTCTTATGGAACCCAAAGTGGAGTTTAAAGACATGGGCATGTTCTTCAACTGCATGGGCTTCACGGCCTCAGCACATGTAAACCCCATTGGCCGAAGTGGGTGCATCTGGATGATTTGGAACCCTAATGTGGTGAATGTCAGAGTTGTGGAGGCTTGCTCTCAACAAATCACAGCAACTATCTCTAGACAAGATTTCCAAGACTGGGTTCTATCAGCAGTTTATGCCAGTCCGAATGCCGACAAGAGAGATGAGTTATGGGAGCAGCTACAGGTTCTAGCCCAGTCCATGGAGAAACCTTGGTTAGTTGCTGGGGATTTTAATGACTTCACCTCCCAACATGAGAAACGAAGCTTTCAAGGAAATAATTCTCAGAGCATGAGTCAAGATCAAAGGAGGAGTAGAAAGTTCAATGACAGACTTAACAATTGTAAACTGATGGACCTGGGCTGTGCTGGACCAAGGTTGACATGGTCTAATAATCGGAAAGGATGGGCCAACACTATGGTTAGACTGGACAGAGCCATGTGCAACACTGAGCGGCAAACTTTATTTCCGGATGGAGCAGTCAGAAACCTACCTCGAACATATTCCGACCACTCCCCAGTGATGGTGTTCACTCAAGGCAAGTCTCATTTTAACCCTTCTAGTAGGCCCTTTAAATTTATGGCTGCGTGGATTACTCATAAGGACTTCAAATCTGTGGTTCAGTCTAGTTGGGCTATTCCCTCACCCTCCCTGAGTAACAGTCTTGAGATTCTTTCTCAGGCAGCCAGTAATTGGAATAAACAGGTTTTTGGAAACATCTTTAGAAGGAAGAGATGGCTTCTTGGGAGGATTGAGGGAATCCAAATAGCTCAGGCTTCTAACTATTCCCACAACCTACACCAATTGGAACTTGATCTTGTTGAACAATATAACCTTGTTTTGTATCAAGAAGAGCTTCTTTGGTTCCAAAAAGCTAGAGCCAAGTGGATTACTCAGGGTGAAAGAAACACCAAATTTTTCCACCTCACTACCCTGGCCACAAGGAGGAGGAAGATTGAGATCCTCAAGGATGCTAATGGGGTGTGGGTAGACCAACCTGACCAACTCAAAACTTTGATCACCAACTACTTTGAGAATCTCTTTAACCATACTTCACCTGGCTATCTCTCATCCAGTTGGAATAACCTGGTAAGGTGCCAGCTGACTCAGGAGGACAATTCTTATCTTACCCATGACATTTCTGATGAGGAAGTGTTGAGAGCTGTCAAGAATATTAGTGCATTCAAAGCACCTGGGAGGGATGGGTTCCAGGCTATTTTTTACCACACTTACCGGTCCATTATTGGTGCCTCCGTGTGTGATTTTGTGAGACAGTGTTTTCGGACTAACCAAATCCCTAGAGAAGTGAACAGAACTCTTATTGCTTTGATTCCAAAAATTGACAACCCTGAGAGTGTGAAACAGTTTAGACCTATCAGTCTTTGTAATGTGTCCTATAAGATCATTTCTAAAATCATTGTTAATAGGCTGAGGCCCCTCTTGAATAAGATTATTCGTCAACCGAGTAGTTTCATCCCGGTAGGAATACCGGACAATGTTATTATTACTCAAGAAATTATGCACTCTTTGAATAATAAGATAGGTAAGGAGGGAGGCTTGGTTTTTAAAATTGACTTGGAAAAAGCTTATGACAATATTTCTTGGGATTTCTAAAAACTAACCTTGGAGGAATTTAACTTTGACGTTACTGATTGAACTTATCATGTGTTGTGTGACCCTTTATTAGCCTTCTTTGTCATCAGGATGGGAACCTCTGGGGAATTCACACCCTCTAGAGGGTTGAGACAAGGTGACCCCTTGTCCCCATATCTGTTTGTGCTTTGTTTAGAAAGACTCTCTAATATGATTAGTCTTCAAGTGATAGTAAGGCTTGGAAAGGTGTGGAGACCTCCAGGGGGCCTAAACTTACCCACCTCTTCTTTCTTGATGACTTAATGCTATTTGGCCAAGCTACTACATCCAAGCTGTAGTATAATCATGAAAATTAGGAATGAGTTTTGTGAGCTTTACGGTTTGAATATCAACTCCCATAAATCCAAGCTATTTGTATCCCCTAACATTGATAGGAGGAATGCCAAAGAGTTCGATTACCTTGTGTGGTATCCCTCTTACCTCGATTTAGGGAGATACAGGTGTTCTGTTATCCATGGCGAGTTAAGAGTCACTTTTCTAACATCTTGGAGAAGATGCAAAAAGGTTGGCTGGTTGGAAAACCAACACTCTTTCCATGGTTGGTAGAGCTACTCTCACCAAGTCTGTGGCCTCTGCTATCCCTTCTTATTCAATGCAGACAATGCTTTGGCCATCACAGATTTGCAATGAGATAGATAGGCTTAACAGAAATTTCCTCTGGGAGATACTATAGACAAGAAAAAATACACCTTGTCAAATGGGATGTTGTGTGCAACATGAGGAAATATGGTGGCCTTGGGATTAAGAAATCTAGAAATCGAATCTAGCTCTGCTCGAAGCTGGGCTGGAATCTGATTAGCCACAAAGACTTGTGGTGTGAGGTTTTGAGGACTAAATACCTCAAAAATAATTCCTTATTTAACTTGGAAAAAGCAAGGCATGCTTCTCATGCTTGGAGAGGTATTATGAAAACCAGAACATTTTAAAAAATAATTACTTTTTTTTTTTTATATATATATATATATATTTATCTTTAGCTAATTAGCCCTAATTTTGATTCTTCATCTATATTCCGACACTTCAACCTGGTTCGGTTCCCGTGTCATCTCTTGCTATAGTGCTAATTATGCTAAACTTCTTCTTGCAAAAATGCTAATTATGATAATTTTACATTTGCTATAGTGCTAATTTTCATCTGAAATAGAAGTGTAAAAATAAACTGTAAAGGGATGAAGAATTATAGAAAAAGTGAAACTTAAATTGAGTTTACGTGTTGTTCTTGTTGTTTTGAACAATTTGTATTGTTCTTGTTTGCTTCCTTACAATGTTGGTCGTTGTGTGATAAGAATACTGGAGGCCTTCAGTGTTTTGTCCACTAACTCTCTGAATGTCTATTCTATTTCACTTTGAAGCTACAATGGATATTGATTCAAACAATAATTCATTCAAAGGGAGCGAGGAAGTTGAAGAACAGGACAACAATCTTTCATTTAATGAGAGTGGTGAAGTTGAAGAACCGAAGAAGGGGATCTATTTTACCTCAAAGCAAGAAGTGTATGCATTTTATGCGAAATATTCGAAACGCCTTGGATTTGCTATAGCTTATAGAACACAAAATCTAACAAGTGATGGGGAAGTAAAGTACTTTGGAATTAAATGTACTTGGGATCAAAACAGAACAAAAAGATCAGAAGTAAATCCCCTACAACCATCTTTGTCATCAAAAGTTGATTGTAAAGTTAGGGTAAGAGTCTGTCTACAAAAGGATGGAAGATATAAGTTAACCATAGTTGTGCTTGAACACACTCATGATTTGATTCCTATTGACTCACGGCATTTTGCGATGAATAAGAGGATTCTTACTCCGGTGAAGAGGAGACTAGAAGTTAACGATGTAGCAGGAATTGGCGCAGCTAAGAATTTTCATTCTATAGTTGTTGAAGTGGGGATATGAGGCATTAACATTTAATGAACAAGATGCGAGGAATCATATTGAGAGTACTAGAAGATTGAGACTTAGGGTGGAAGATGCCGAATCAGTTGCACTTTATTTTCATAAAATGCGACAACAAAATTCGAACTTCTATTTGACAATTAAACTTGATGAAGATGGTCGCATGCAAAACTTGTTTTGGACAGATTTGAACTCAAACCCGTGTATGTTACCATCAAACAAATGTACTGGTTGGATAACTATTCAAGCAAAACCAAATTAAAGGCAAAACCAAACAAATGTATACAGATGACAAATTTGGAAAAATGACCATTACTGAGGCTCCGAAGGAGGGCGATCGGAAAAACGACCATGGGTGCTCGACGGAAGAGAAAGACCACCTAGTCCGAAGCACTAAGAAGATCAAGGGCAATACTGATACTGAAGATGCGATCATGGGTGAAGATGTCTCCATGGGGCACCAATCAGGAGAAGTGTTACCGAACCCTAACCCATCGATTGAAGCTACGAATCAGGTGATCTCCCCTCTTCACGAAAGGCAACTAGATGCTGAACAGAAGGAAACTATTGGGGATTTACAAGCCCCAAAGTCTTTCAAGCAAGCACTACTGAGATCGCGATTCAATGAGAATGGTAATGAAAAGAACTTTGATAACGATGTGGAGGTGCTTTCATCTGATGCTGAAGATGCTACCACGCCGAAGGCATCTGAGAAAGAAGACGAGGAAATGGAGGAGGAGAAGGATGGGATCCCCAGAGATCGGCTACCAGATCCTATTAAAGAAGATAAGGAGCCATGGAAGAAATGTTTGATTGTGAGACTATTGGGGAAAACCATAGGCTACAAGTCGTTCATGACAAAAATGACTAAGATTTGGGGCCTCAAGCGGATTTCGAGGCTCGATATAGGCAATGGCTTCTTCATAGTCAAGTTCGACCTAATGGATGATTATCTTGAGGTCTTTACTCGAGGCCCATGGATTGTGATGGACCACTATGTGATCTTGAAAATGGCATCGTGACTTCAAGGCAAAGCGGTCAAGAGGATACCACAAATGATATGGGTTAGATTCCTACTCTACCCATTGAGTATTATAATGAGAAAGCCCTCTTCCACATTGCTAAAGTGATAGGAGCCCCTCTGAAGATGGATATCAACACAAATGATGGCTGCTAGAGGAGAATACGCCAGTCTGTGTGGAAACGGACCTCCCACAGCCATTGATATCACACATTGCTATAGGTAAGTATACTTATGGGGTTGAGTATGAACATTTGCACTTATTTTGCTTTTCTTGTGGCAGGGTTGGGCACCGGAAGGAGGTCTTCAGTGAAAGAATGGTGTTGGATGTCAAGGCACAGGGACAAGAGATGATTGGAGAAGGAAGTCAAGTTCAACAAGCCCAAACAAAGGATGCAACCAGAACTACTTCTGTGGACAACCAATGTGAGTCTACCCAAGAGAGATACGGACCATGGATGACCATCTCCAAACCCAAAAGGCAGCCAAGAGGACCAGCAACTCAAAAAAAGACTAATACGCCCAAACACAACAGGCTTGAGGCCCTTACTGAACCAGGTGCAATAGCCACAAGCCATATAGCTCAAACAGGTAAAGGAAAAAGTTCAAATGGAAAGGCTCATTCGGAGGCAGATTCAAATACCACACAAGACCCTATGAAAGGAAATATGACCCTAGCTCAGACTTAGCTAAGGACAAGAAAAAGGAAGTGATCAGACTGGGGAAGCAAAGTGCTACTGACATGGAGATTCAGTATCCAGGGACGGTGCTTGAGTCAGGTAAGAACTTACCCTGTAGTAATATCATTGATCAGACAACCCTGACCCAAGTCACCCCGAAACCACTCACCAATACCCAAATCAACACCAGCCAACCTCTTAGCTCTACCTCCATTTCACCAGTCACCCACAACAGAGTTGGCTTTAGTAAACCCAGATTCAGAGAACCACCAGATAAACATGGAGGAGGAAGGGGAGAACTATCCAACGGAACATCACAAGTTGACCCAGCAGAGAGTGTCAGTGTGTCTCACACCGGGGAAAGAAGCATTTCACCTCGTCACCGCAGAATGGTGGAACGAAGAAGTAAAGCTGAGGATTCAAGCCTGGAGACAAGTGGATGCAAGCCAGGAGCGACACTACATCTCAATGAACCCATTGAAATCAATGACAGAGAACCACCAAGCAATGAAGGGATACCTGCGGATTGATTCCCAGAGTCCTCTACCTAACCAAGAAATACCTTCCATGGATTTACTGATCCGGAATTGCGGAGGAGCAGGGAATAAGAAATTTAAACGAACGTTGAGAGAGCTAGTTCAAATCCATAAACCAGAACTAGTAGTTCTTATGGAACCCAAAGTGGAGTTTAAAGACATGGGCATGTTCTTCAACTGCATGGGCTTCACGGCCTCAGCACATGTAAACCCCATTGGCCGAAGTGGGTGCATCTGGATGATTTGGAACCCTAATGTGGTGAATGTCAGAGTTGTGGAGGCTTGCTCTCAACAAATCACAGCAACTATCTCTAGACAAGATTTCCAAGACTGGGTTCTATCAGCAGTTTATGCCAGTCCGAATGCCGACAAGAGAGATGAGTTATGGGAGCAGCTACAGGTTCTAGCCCAGTCCATGGAGAAACCTTGGTTAGTTGCTGGGGATTTTAATGACTTCACCTCCCAACATGAGAAACGAAGCTTTCAAGGAAATAATTCTCAGAGCATGAGTCAAGATCAAAGGAGGAGTAGAAAGTTCAATGACAGACTAAACAATTGTAAACTGATGGACCTGGGCTGTGCTGGACCAAGGTTGACATGGTCTAATAATCGGAAAGGATGGGCCAACACTATGGTTAGACTGGACAGAGCCATGTGCAACACTGAGCGGCAAACTTTATTTCCGGATGGAGCAGTCAGAAACCTACCTCGAACATATTCCGACCACTCCCCAGTGATGGTGTTCACTCAAGGCAAGTCTCATTTTAACCCTTCTAGTAGGCCCTTTAAATTTATGGCTGCGTGGATTACTCATGAGGACTTCAAATCTGTGGTTCAGTCTAGTTGGGCTATTCCCTCACCCTCCCTGAGTAACAGTCTTGAGATTCTTTCTCAGGCAGCCAGTAATTGGAATAAACAGGTTTTTGGAAACATCTTTAGAAGGAAGAGATGGCTTCTTGGGAGGATTGAGGGAATCCAAATAGCTCAGGCTTCTAACTATTCCCACAACCTACACCAATTGGAACTTGATCTTGTTGAACAATATAACCTTGTTTTGTATCAAGAAGAGCTTCTTTGGTTCCAAAAAGCTAGAGCCAAGTGGATTACTCAGGGTGAAAGAAACACCAAATTTTTCCACCTCACTACCCTGGCCACAAGGAGGAGGAAGATTGAGATCCTCAAGGATGCTAATGGGGTGTGGGTAGACCAACCTGACCAACTCAAAACTTCGATCACCAACTACTTTGAGAATCTCTTTAACCATACTTCACCTGACTATCTCTCATCCAGTTGGAATAACCTGGTAAGGTGCCAGCTGACTCAGGAGGACAATTCTGATCTTACCTATGACATTTCTGATGAGGAAGTGTGGAGAGCTGTCAAGAATATTAGTGCATTCAAAGCACCTGGGAGGGATGGGTTCCAGGCTATTTTTTACCACACTTACCGGTCCATTATTGGTGCCTCTGTGTGTGATTTTGTGAGACAGTGTTTTCGGACTAACCAAATCCCTAGAGAAGTGAACAGAACTCTTATTGCTTTGATTCCAAAAATTGACAACCCTGAGAGTGTGAAACAGTTTAGACCTATCAGTCTTTGTAATGTGTCCTATAAGATCATTTCTAAAATCATTGTTAATAGGCTGAGGCCCCTCTTGAATAAGATTATTCGTCCCAACCAGAGTAATTTCATCCCCGGTAGGAATACCAGTGACAATGTTATTATTACTCAAGAAATTATTCACTCTTTGAATAATAAGATAGGTAAGAAGGGAGGCTTGGTTTTTAAAATTGACTTGGAAAAAGCTTATGACAATATTTCTTGGGATTTCTAAAAACTAACCTTGGAGGAATTTAACTTTGACGTTACTCTGATTGAACTTATCATGTGTTGTGTGACCACTGTTAGCTTGTCATCCAGGATGGGGAACCTCTGGGAATTCACACCCTCTAGAGGGTTGAGACAAGGTGACCCCTTGTCCCCATATCTGTTTGTGCTTTGTTTAGAAAGACTCTCTAATATGATTAGTCTTCAAGCTGATAGTAAGGCTTGGAAAGGTGTGGAGACCTCCAGAGGGGGGCCTAAACTTACCCACCTCTTCTTTGTTGATGACTTAATGTTATTTGGCCAAGCTACTACATCCAACTGTAGTATAATCATGAAAATTAGGAATGAGTTTTGTGAGCTTTCTGGTTTGAATATCAACTCCCATAAATCCAAGCTATTTGTATCCCCTAACATTGATAGGAGGAATGCCAAAGAGTTCAGTACCTTGTGTGGTATCCCTCTTACCTCTGATTTAGGGAGATACAGGTGTTCTGTTATCCATGGCAGAGTTAACAGAGTCACTTTTCTAACATCTTGGAGAAGATGCAAAAAGGTTGGCTGGTTGGAAAACCAACACTCTTTCCATGGTTGGTAGAGCTACTCACCAAGTCTGTGGCCTCTGCTATCCCTTCTTATTCAATGCATAATGCTTTGGCCATCACAGATTTGCAGTGAGATAGATAGGCTTAATGTAAATTTCCTCCGGGAGATACTATAGACAAGAAAAAAATACACCTTGTCAAATGGGATGTTGTGTGCAACATGAGGAGATATGGTGGCCTTGGGATTAAGAAATCTAGAAATCGAATCTAGCTCGCTCTCGAAGCCGGGCCGAATCGATTAGCCACAAAGACAACTTGTGGTGTGAGGTTTTGAGGACTAAATACCTCAAAAATAATTCCTTATTTAACTTGGAAAAAGCAAGGCATGCTTCTCATGCTTGGAGAGGTATTATGAAAACCAGGAACATTTTAAAAAATAATTCCTTTTTTTTTTTTTATATATATATATTTATCTTTGGCTAATTAGCCCTAATTTTGATTCTTCATCTATATTCCGACACTTCAACTGGTTCAGTTCCCCGTGTCATCTCTTGCTATAGTGCTAATTATGCTAAACTTCTTCTTGCAAAAATGCTAATTATGATAATTTTCTGTTGCTATAGTGCTAATTTTCAGTCTGAAATAGAAGTTTAAAAATAAACCTGTAAAGGGATGAAGAATTATAGAAAAACTGTGAAACTTAAATTGAGTTTCTGTGTTGTTCTTGTTGTTTTGAACAATTTGTATTGTTCTTGTTTGCTTCCTTACAATGTTGGTTGTTGTGTGATAAGAATACTGGAGGCCTTCAGTGTTTTGTCCACTAACTCTCTGAATGTCTATTCTATTTCACTTTGAAGCTACAATGGATATTGATTCAAACAATAATTCATTCAATGGGAGTGAGGAAGTTGAAGAACAGGACAACAATCTTTCATTTAATGAGAGTGGTGAAGTTGAAGAAGCGAAGAAGGGGATGTATTTTACCTCAAAGCAAGAAGTGTATGCATTTTATGCGAAATATGCGCAACGCCTTGGATTTGCTATAGCTTATAGAACACAAAATCTAACAAGTGATGGGGAAGTAAAGTACTTTGGAATTAAATGTACTTGGGATCAAAACAGAACAAAAAGATCATAAGTAAATCCCCTACAACCATCTTTGTCATCAAAAGTTGATTGTAAAGTTAGGGTAAGAGTCTGTCTACAAAAGGATGGAAGATATAAGTTAACCATAGTTGTGCTTGAACACACTCATGATTTGATTCCTAGTGACTCACGGCATTTTGCAATGAATAAGAGGATTCTTACTCCGGTGAAGAGGAGACTAGAAGTTAACGATGTAGCAAGAATTGGGGCAGCTAAGAATTTTCATTCTATAGTTGTTGAAGTGGGGATATGAGGCATTAACATTTAATGAACAAGATGCGAGGAATCATATTGAGAGTACTAGAAGATTGAGACTTAGGGTGGAAGATGCCGAATCAGTTGCACTTTATTTTCATAAAATGCAACAACAAAATTCGAACTTCTATTTGACAATTAACCTTGATGAAGATGGTCGCGTGCAAAACTTGTTTTGGACAGATTTGAACTCAAACCCGTGTATGTTACCATCAAACAATGTTATTATTACTCAAGAAATTATTCACTCTTTGAATAATAAGATAAGTAAGAAGGGAGGCTTGGTTTTTAAAATTGACTTGGAGAAAGCTTATGACAATATTTCTTGGGATTTCTAAAAACTAACCTTGGAGGAATTTAACTTTGACGTTACTCTGATTGAACTTATCATGTGTTGTGTGACCACTGTTAGCGCTGCTGTCATCTGGGATGGGGAACCTCTGGGGGAATTCACACCCTCTAGAGGGTTGAGACAAGGTGACCCCTTGTCCCCATATCTGTTTGTGCTTTGTTTAGAAAGACTCTCTAATATGATTAGTCTTCAAGCTGATAGTAAGGCTTGGAAAGGTGTGGAGACCTCCAGAGGGGGGCCTAAACTTACCCACCTCTTCTTTGCTGATGACTTAATGCTATTTGGCCAAGCTACTATATCCAACTGTAGTATAATCATGAAAATTATGAATGAGTTTTGTGAGCTTTCTGGTTTGAATATCAACTCCCATAAATCCAAGCTCTTTGTATCCCCTAACATTGATAGGAGGAATGCCAAAGAGTTCAGTACCTTGTGTGGTATCCCTCTTACCTCTGATTTAGGGAGATACCTGGTTGTTCCTGTTATCCATGGCAGAGTTAACAGGAGTCATTTTTCTAACATCTTGGAGAAGATGCAAAAAAGGTTGGCTGGTTGGAAAACCAACACTCTTTCCATGGTTGGTAGAGCTACTCTCATCAAGTCTGTGGCCTCTGCTATCCCTTCTTATTCTATGCAAACAATGCTTTTGCCATCACAGATTTGTAGTGAGATTGATAGGCTTAACAGAAATTTAATCTGGGGAGATACTATAGACAAGAAAAAAATACACCTTGTCAAATGGGATATTGGGTGCAACATGAGGAAATATGTTGGCCTTGGGATTAAGAAAGCTAAAAATCAGAATCTAGCTCTGCTCTCGAAGCTGGGCTGGAATCTAATTAGCCACAAAGACAGCTTGTGGTGTGAGGTTTTGAGGACTAAATACCTCAAAAATAATTCCTTATTTAACTTGGAAAAAGCAAGGCATGCTTCTCATGTTTGGAGAGGTATTATGAAAACCAGGAACATTTTAAGGAAAGGTGTGAAGTGGAAGGTTAGTGATAGTAAAAGTGTGAATGTTTGGAAGGATTGGTGGTGTGGAAACAGTTCCTTTGAGGAATTTGTCTCTGGTACCACTCAAACTAACCATGCTATTGATAACCATTTTACCAATTTGAGAGAGCTGCTAGGGGATAATGGGAATTGGGATGTTAACCTTGTGAGATGTAACTTTCCCCCACCCCTAGCTGCCCTTATTCTGGGGACTCCACCCCCTGTTGACACTGGGCTGGACTTACCCTTATGGAAGGGGTCCCCTGGTGGACAGTTCTCTGTTTCATCTGTGTACAACTTGCTGTTGGGTTATGAGAACATGGAGGAGGACTGGACATGGGTGTGGAAATTGAGATTACCTCAGAAACTGAAAGGTTTCCTGTGGACTGTTCTCCATGGGAAGCTTCTCACTAATCACATGAGACTGAAAAGGGGATTAACCAATAACCCTCAATGCCCTAGGTGTAATGGGGTTGAGGATATCAACCACCTATTTAGAGATTGTTATATGGCAAAAGAAGTGTGGCTCACTGTTTTTGATAAAAAGTGGTACTTGGATATGCTGCAGAGGACTTGGATGGATTGGCTTAAGAGGAATGCTCAGAGCAAAACACATTTTTCTGACCAACTCTCTTTGTATTCTATTTTTGTGGTGGCTTTATGGAAGATTTGGAAAAACAGAAATGGTTTTGTTTTTGAAGGAAAATCTGTTAGTCCCCAAGAGAGTGCTAAATTCATCTTTGACTACTCTAGAGCAATCCATCAAGCATTCCTCCAGCATGTTACACAACCCAGACCTTCATATAGACTCATTAACTGGTGCTTACCTCCTGCAGGAAGATTGAAACTCAACACTGATGGCAGCAGGAAACCCAGTGGAGATGGAGGCTTTGGTGGGCTGATTAGAGATGAACATGGAGCTTGGGTGTGTGGCTACTATGGCTGCTTGCAACCAGGGACAAGCCTAGAAGCTGAGCTTTGGGCTCTGTATAAGGGGCTCACAATCATTCTCCATAAAGGCATGAACAATGTCATCATTGAAACAGATGCGATGCAAGTGGTTCAACTGATGAACGAGGAAATAGGTGACAACTGCCCATTCCCCGAATCTGGTTGAGGATGCTAGAATTCTACTCCGAGGTTGTCAATGCACCGTCCAACATGTATGGAAGGAAGGAAATCTTTGTGCTAATGCCTTGGCAAAATTTGGAGCTCAACAACCCGAAGACATGCTGGTGGTGAATGAACCACCAGCAGAAATTCGAAGTCTGTTTGTCGCAGACATGATAGGTCTATCTAGGGAACGGGCCTAGTCCCGATTGTTTGCTTTATTTTCCGATGTACCCAAAAAAAAAAAAAAGAGTATACAGATGATAACAGATGTATACCCAAGAGACCCTAACACCAATTAAAGGCAAATCCCAAACCCTAACACCAATTGAAAGCAAAATCCAAACCCAAACAGTCACAATCGACTAATTTCTACAAAAATTAAAGACAAAAAGTAAACCCTAGTTTTGCAATTTTAGGCTTACCTCAGATTCCTTTTCTTCTCGCAGGTAATAAGCACTTTCCGGCGCCGGTAGGTGAGGAGTTGTTGTGTTCGTCCTCCTTCCGCGATCAGAGAGCAATCGGAGAGGGATGAGAGAGATCTATGTATTTTACCATCAGAGAGCGATCATTAAACAAAAGTCTTACATTTATGTTCTCAACGTCAAAAACCTCAAATTGATTTTGCGTTACAAACCGTGCTAGCTAGTTTCCAAAGATGTAAATCCTCCTTCCGCGATCAGAGAGCAATCGGAGAGGGATGAGAGAGATCTATGTATTTTACCATCAGAGAGCGATCATTAAACAAAAGTCTTACATTTATGTTCTCAACGTCAAAAACCTCAAATTGATTTTGCGTTACAAACCGTGCTAGCTAGTTTCCAAAGATGTAATGCAAAACAAAAAACACAGCTGATAGATTTATTGATTATTTTTATTTTTTTCATTAGTGTTGGAAATTGGTGGGTTGCCAGGTCAGAGTCAACAGCATTAAATTCATTTTGAGACAAACGTACTGCAGCTTCCTTCATTTCTTGCACATAGATTTATGGCCATATCATTTGGGTCTTCAATTAGATGATTTTGCAGATTGATCCCTACATTCATAAAGGGCACTCCATAGGCTTGAAGACAACCTTGTCCCTCCGCATGCACGAGGATGGGATGTTATCCATTATACTAAGATGGGAACATATCTATCTAGCCTAATATTAATAGTAAAACAATCCATCTCCCTTGTGGCATGGATAGTACCCTCTTTGATGTGTTATGCTATGAACAAAAAAAAAAAAAAAACACGCACACACACACCAAGGAGAGACAAATTTCCTTCATATTTATTTGCGATTCACCCGAGTAGAATATTGTGTTCTCTTTTCTTCCTCCTCATAAAATTCATTCCGTTTCCAATCTCACACCATCGACCCCACTCAGACCTCACTTTCATCATGAAACTAATTAGCTCAAAAACGTAATCATTATAGTAGGAAGTTTCAATTGGAGTAAAATTTTGATACAAAACCCATAAAGCAGATTTCAGAGTTGTAGATCTAATCATTGGCAAGCAAATGCTTAAAGGTTTCTGTACAATAATTGTTGTAATATATAAGAAACTTCTACTTGTTGCTATTGTCATCAACTGAATGCCAGAAACAACAAACCAAATATTTCAAAAACCATGGTAGGATGCTTGCTGAAGCTATAATGCAATAAAGGAGGAAGAATATGAGCAAATAAGTACACCTCTAGAGGTCAAATAAGTTAAAGATTTTAAAAGTACAATAGGAAAGGTAGAGTACCTGATTCCGATATGAATAGAAATCATTGCAACCTAGGATTGTAATATCAAGACCTGCATGAATAATTCAGTTAAGACATTAGATATTAATAATTACTTTATTTTAATAAGAGGCATCAAACATTACCTTGCAAAAGTAGTTTGTGTAACAAATCCTTCTTATCCTTTTCCAATGTTGCAAGGGCTGCTGCAACAGCATATTGCACTGCATATTCTACAAAGGGGTTCCTAGATTCACTGAGATTTTAAGCCAACAGGGATAAGCATCACCTCCACAGTGCCATGAATGCATTAATGAATGAAAAACATATAAGGATAAATGGAAACATTTGATGAGAATTAAATATATACAAGGATAACACAACAAATACAAACTTACCTCGAAGAGATGCACTGAAGTGCTAAATGTTTTAGCGACATTTTGTAAGTAGTTTCTCTTGACATCTGTGGGGAAGTTAATTTCACATCTGTCCATGCCTGAAAGAGCATGAAGAAAACAATTAGTATCACAAATATTGAGCACTAAAATATGGCATTTCATAATGGTAAAACAAAGAATATCACAATAAAAATACTCCTCTATGGAGCTACTAAGGAAAAAAAATAATTTAACAAACACTAAAATGGTATCTATTAAACTAAAGCTTTCAATGTTTTGGTGACATTTTGTATGTAGTTTCTCTTCACATTCGAGGAGATCAAAAGAAGTTAATTTCACATCTGTCCATGCCAAAAAGGCCATGAAGACAATATTACAAATATTGAACCAAAAAAATGGCATATGCTTTAATAACAACATTTTTCTCCATGGAGCTAACAAAGCAACAATTTCTTCACGCAAACCAACAATTAAGTCTGACAAAAATAAATTCCAAAGAATGAACCACACACCCATGCCCAGCTGTCGGGTTTAATTTCCTCATAAAATGGTTTCACAATTGCATAGAACCGAGCATTCGTACTGAGTACAATCCCCGCATTGGGCCTCTCCAAAACAAGATAGCCCCCAGTCATCAAGACCTTTCCAGGAGCAGAAGCAACTCTGTGAAAATCAACACAATCCACTCATCTTTTAGCCAACCCAATTTTGCTACAAAAATTTAAGCTACACATAAATGCAAACATCTATTTATAAATACATCTGTGAATGAAGAATGAAAAAAAGAAATTAAAGAAAGTCCTGAAATTTATCAAATGAAACTTACACAGCCATTGCAATTCAATTCTCAAACTGACCTCAAAGGTCAAGATTCAACTGAGATGATCTGCAATCAGAGTCAGAAAACCCTACATTTAAATCCCAACAAACAGCCAAATTCCCTACTCAATTAACTCCATAGAGCTGACATAGTAACTTTTTAAGCAGTTCATTGTTTGGCAAAGAAATAGAAAAACAAATTAAAACCGAAATCTTTGTACCGATAGATTAGTGGTGAATGAATTCAATCATTGTTTGTTAAGTTTATTGTGCGATTTATAGAGGCTAAGATAGTAAGATCCAATACTAATTACCTATTAATGACCTTGATCACTAATCACTGCTCTTAAATCTGCCCAAATCTTATAGAAACATGTAGAGAGAGAGAGGCGTGGGGTCTCTTTCACCTGAAAATGGGAAGGAAGAACAGCCGCCGCCTCCGCCTCCGCCTCCGCCTCCGCCGCCGCCGGTGGGGTCTGAGCATCTCCAACGCAGGAGCTAAAAGGTGAGAATTAGGCATTTTGCCTATTGAAGTTTGATTTCGAAGCTCCAACGCGCTTGCAACTGAGGAGGCATTTTGCCAATTCTTGTTTTGGCTCTCCACATGTAGCCAGCGTCCTTTGCTAGGCAAAGCAGTCTTCCCGCCATTGTGTTGGCCTCCATCGTTGCTTGTTCTATCTCTGTTCCAGCCCATTGATGATCACAGGTATGGCTCTCTTTCTCTTTCTCTTTCTCTTTCTCCACTTCCCTGTTCTTCCCCATCATCTATCTGCAAACGAATACATGATTTAGGGCAATCCATTTGCAAAAAATGGGTTTGTGTATTGAAATTGTTCATTGGGAAATTGATGATAGCCACTGGGTATAAACTGTTGATGATTTTTGTTTATTGGTCTGTGTTTTAATGCTATTTTTGTATATTTAAAGCTGCAATTGATACATGTTTTTTTTGGATAAAAAATTGGGTTTTGGGTTTTATATTCAGTGTTTATGCAATGTGCCTGGTAAATTGAGTGATTCACTTTTATATTTTGTTGTATTTGTTTTTATAGATTGCTTGATGATAGGTTTTTCAATGTGTGGAGGGTTTTCTCCAATGTCCTCTACATCTTCGATAAATTGCCTCAAAGAATTGACCCCACAATTCCCCCAATAATCTATACATGTTTTAGGGGCTTCCAATTTTTGTAAATCATGTTAATTATACATACACTTACCAATTCATTTCTTTTCCCTTGTTGATCATGGGTGCTTTGTCTCTATTCTCCACGGTATTCTAAGTAACTTCTGTGCATGTTAGCTGAAAGATTGGTTTACTTGCATTTACTTTAAACCAACAGTATGCTTAAGTCCTAAAGTAGCTTTAACTTCAATTTTTTTTTTTAATAGTACATAGCATCTAATTTTATTAAATGTAAGTTACAGTTATGTTTGCCCCTTCCATATTTATGTTGTCTGATGGTTTATTTACATGCATATGAATTTTTTTTTGTTATTTCTCCCCTTTGGAGAGTGAGGCTTGCGACTTGTGCATCACAGCTTTGACGTTCCTTGCACAGATTGCAAACAAAGAAAGACACTAAAATAAAAAAATGAAGCTCTAACTACTGTCAATCATCTCTGGAGCCTGGAGGTGTTATTGTGTTATAGTCAAAGGAGCGTGATGCCTTTAATGAAGTGCTTCAATCTAACAACTTAGTTTTCAGATAAAATGGTGGTCAACAATTAACAAAAGCTAATTGGTGCAGAGTAGCTTAGTGTTAAAAGGGCTATCTATAGTCAAAGGAGCATGAAGCCTTTAATATTGTGCTTTCTTTAATTGTGAAACAGAGCTCTATGCGCATGTTATTTGCTATAATTGCTTTTTTTTGACTTAGAGCTTGAGCAGCTTGACATAGATAGCTTGGGATTTATTAATTTTATTTATTTATTTATTTATTTATGTCAATGAACATGTCATAAAAAGATTATTTATTTATTAATATTTATAATAGTTTTTTTTAAAAAATTAGTTAAGTTAGTTTGATTAGTTAGCTAAAATAAAGAGTATGGTTGGAGTGTACACTAGCTAAACTAGTTAGGCAAAATAAAAAAGGTAGTTTTTTGTATACTTTGAAGAGGCATTTTACAGAGCATGGTTGGAGATGCTCTAACGACCTTTGATCACTAATCACTGTTCTTAAATCCGCCCAAATCTTATAGAAACATGTAGAGAGAGAGAGAGAGAGAGAGAGAGGTGTGACGTCTCTTTCACCTAAAAATGGGAAGGAAGAACAGCCGCCGCCGCCGGTGAGTGAAAGAGTGCTTTGACTGTGAACAGTAGCTCCTCCTCGGCTTGATGTTCAAACTTATATGGAGCGGTTCATAACCCGACCAAACTTACGGGTCCAGACCCGTAAGAGGCGCAACTCGTGTTCGGATCTTGATCACGTCACAACCTTTTCAAATTTCATTATTCGGTTCGGGTTCCCTCTCCCACCATTGTTTTTTGACAAATTATACCGGTAGTTTTTATACTTTAGTTTTGTGTGTAATTTTGATTTCTAATTTTAGGTGGCTCGATTGTGACTCTAAATTTTTTATTTTACCTTCAACCACGACCTTTAATCGTGGTTGATAGCGGTTACAGTGTTGAAAAAATCTGAATGTAGAATACAACCATTACATTAGGGTCACTTTTCCAAGTTCTAATCATGTGATTACACTCAATGTCGGCACTGGGCATAAACCCGCCAGGCCATGGCTTAGGACCCCTTAAAATAGACAAAAAAAAGGATCATCTCTTATTATAATTTAGTATAATATATTGATATGTTTTAAGTCCAAAAAAAAAAAAATTAAAGAAAACCCAAACTAATTTAAAATAAATTGATCCTTTAAAAATTAAAAGACTTATTTAAAATTAAAAAGGCCCATTCTCTCTCTCTATCTAATTCCTAACCCTAACTCTTAATTCAATTTTCTCAAAAATTTGAGAGAAGCGGCCCAATAGAGCACTAAAGAATATCTCAAGAATTCAGAGCGGCACATCACAGGTAGGTCTTTCTTTCTATTCAATTAATTAATATTTGTCTTGTCTTTTGCTCAATTGCTATTACAATATTGGTATTTATACAAATTTGCATTATCAAGAAGAATTAATTTTTTGCTCTTTGTGCTAAATTTTTCGTTGAATAAAAAAATATATATATGTGAAGGATCTCAAATGATCTAGTGATATTTATTAGTTGATTATCGACTTTGGGCCCCAAAAATCTCAGGGTCAAGCCTGGTTGTACTATTACAAAATGTTAAGGTTGTGTTTGATTCATGCTTTTGAAGAGAGATTTAAAAAAAGAAAAAAAAAAAAAAAAAGTAAATAAAAGAAGAGTAATCTCAATGGATAGACTTAACCCAATGGATTCTATCAAACAATTAGGTTTGTTACCAATTTTGACTATAACTATATTCATGATGGGCATATTTTTAGTGGAAAAATTATTTAACAAAGAATTAAATCCGAGATGACTAAAAGTATACACCTTTGATGTATATTGGTAGTGTTCCACCAACAATTCAGTGCAAGTTTGCTGTTAATATGTTATGAGATAACATAATTAATCATTTTACATTATAAGATTAGTACACAGCAATGGAGTAGAAAACTAGGTGCGAGAATACCTCCTCTTTTTTTCTTTTTTTTTAATATTAAACAATGACTTTGGGCATATCTCAACAAATTAAAATTTCGACCATCAAAAAAAATAAATAAATAAATAAAATGGAAATATTTGTAATTACTCACAAGTCATACATACTGATCAATTTTTTATTTTTTTTAAAAAAAAAACCAACAAAATTAATAGTGTAATTGATTAAGCTAAAAAAAATCAAAGACGAGATTTTAGTTTATAGTACACCTTATGAAATGTCTTTTTCATTTTTCATTTTAAAAAAAAAATTCTAATGTTTTTTATGTTTTTTTGAGGCAAGTATTTTTTTGGTTAAATAGGAGAGGAGCCTGTAGATCTATAAATTCTTATGCTATCAGATTTTTTCAAGAAGAAGGGATGCATGGGAACAGTTTACTCATTAATGTTTCTTCAATTTTTACAGTTGATTGCTTGCCTTTATTTTATTTTTATTAAAAAAATAGTCAATTACATGGTATTTGTGTTGGGATCCCGTGTGATAATATATATGGTTAATTTATATATGTATTAAGGTTATGATGGTAGAATTTAAAATTTATTGGGAAACTTAATACATATAGGATTTGGTTATTTATATTAATTGTATAAGAATAAAATTTGGAATAGGAAAATGCTCCAGACCCCAGAGTGGGGGTGACCCGCCACCACCCCCACTAATTTTTGATTGGTTCAAATTTATTATTATTATTATTATTATTTTTTCACAGCAAGACATGTGGAGTTATGGGTCTTTGAGGTCACTTGGGGTCCCAAAGATTGTATTATAAATAGCCATGGAGGCTATAGAGTTTTTCTAAGATAAACAGCACAATGGGAAAAAATAGAGATGTAAAGGGTGACATAAAAATACCGTGAGTTATCAGGGTGAGCAAATGCTCAACTACCACGGAACATAGGATTTGTATAGTGATGTGAATTTTTGGTATTTTGATTGTATTTTTTATTTTATTAATAGCGGTGTCTTGTGTCACTTTGATTCGATGTGCTTATTTAATCGCCGATTACCTTTCGAATGGATTTGCTCAGGTTGAAGATTTAAGGGTTGGTTTGGGATGTTCTAAAAAAGTATTTTTTTTGACTTATTGGTGGGTTTGGGTTGGGTTTGAGTTGGGTTTGATGTGATGTGTTAGAGAGATGATGTGATTTAAATAAGATGATGTGACTTAAATAAGACAGTGACTTTTTGACTTTTTGACTTATTTAGATTATGCCAAACTAGCCCATGTTGGGATATTTACTAAAAATAATATTATATTTAATGCATTCATGCTATTAAACATTATTATAAAATTAAATTTTATATTTAATGTGTTTAATTTCAGAAACTATTTTAACATTTATATTATAATAGTGCACTTATGTGGTTTGGCTAAAAAAAAACACACCTATATTATTATATAATCGTGCACTTAGCCCGGACATCCATTACAAAAGTATTTTGCATAAAAACTTTGTTGAAAAATATTCTTTTCTTGTTGAAACAAATAGGCGTAACTCTGAGACTAAAAAGTTGCATAGTTGTGAATCGGGTTGAGTCTTGCGTAAGTTACATTGTTTGGTTAGTTTGCAAAACTTGCTTTTTGAAAAAATTAAGAAATTAGCCTCACAAAAATAAACATTACAACAGATATTTCTAACTTTTCAAAAATATTTCCATCCCAAAAGAGAAAATCATAATGCTAATATGCCTGTATGTAAATCAACCTTAAATAAATTTTTTTAAAAAAACAAAAAAAAAAAAAAACAAACAAACAGAATAGTAGGTTTGTTATGAATTTTGGCTATTTAACTTGTACCCTTCATCTCATTTCCCATTCATCTTATAAAACAACAAATGGAGCAGAACACCATGCTTTTGAAGCCACTAAGTTGTTCCTTACTCATTTTCTGTTACATCCTTTTTTACATGAACTCTGTACCCACTTTTGGTTTCACAAATGAGACAGATATGCAAGCTTTGCTAGCCATCAGGAATGGAATACAGGAAGATCCTTTCAATGTCTTTAGCTCATGGAATAATTCTCATCATTTCTGCAAATGGCAAGGAGTTACTTGCAGTCATAGGCATCACCAGAGAGTGAATGCTCTAAACCTCTCATCACTTCAATTATCAGGTTCCTTGTCTCCTCACATAGGAAACCTTACCTTCCTTCGAGTGATCGACCTCGTGGACAACAACTTCCATGGAGTGATTCCACAAGCAGTTGGTCGATTGTTCAGAATTCGGTCACTTTATCTTGGAAACAACTCTTTCAAGGGAGAATTTCCTGTTAATGTGACACATTGTTCAGACCTTAGACTCATCAATTTAATCAAGAACAATCTCAGCGGGAAGGTTCCTATTCAGCTCGGTTCTCTGCCCAAGCTTGAATATTTAGACCTAACTCAGAATCACTTTATTGCGACAATCCCACCAGCACTTGGGAACCTCTCGGCTCTACGTTGGCTTCATATGTTAACCAACAATTTACAAGGCCAAATTCCAATTGAACTTGGAAAGCTCTCAAACTTAGAAGTGCTTCAGTTGTCTGATAACAAGCTGACTGGTACGATTCCTTCTGCTCTTTTCAACATTTCAAAAATCCACTATCTAGCTCTAGCCTCAAATCAATTCCATGGAAGCTTGCCCCCTAATCTAGGCCTTGTTTTTCCAAAACTTGAAACAATTTTGATGGGAGCAAACTGGTTCTCTGGGACCATTCCTGTCTCGCTGGCCAATGCATCAGGTCTCGTACAGATTTCTTTTGCTGAAAATTCTTTCACTGGGGGCATACCACAGAACTTGGGTGATCTTCAACAACTTGAAGTTTTACAATTTGGGGGTAATCCGCTTGGGGCTGAGAAAGTGAATGATTTGCACTTTCTCACCTCCTTGACTAACTGCACCAAACTCAGGTGGTTGGTTCTGTATAACAATCAGCTTGGAGGTGTGTTGCCCACTTCGATTGGTAATCTCTCCACCAAGCTCGTAGGACTGAATTTGGATCAGAACTACATATCAGGAAGCATACCTCCGGAAATTGGGAGCATTGTCACCTTGGAGGTGCTTACATTAAATGACAACCATCTCACTGGCAACATTCCCAATTCCATTGGAAAATTTATAATGATGCAAGAGATCTATCTGTCCAACAACAAAATCTCGGGGAAGATTCCAGCCACCTTCGGTAACATGTCAAAACTTAGTATTCTTTTGTCGAATCAAAATATGCTAGATGGAAATATACCTGTTTCTATGGGTAATTGTGTGAATCTACAAGAACTGGATCTTTCACAAAATCGCCTTACCGGCATGATACCCAAACAAATTGTTGGACTTCCTTCACTCACTCTAGGCCTCTCTGTAGCTCAGAATTTCCTAGCAGGACCACTACCATCAGAAGTGGGTAGTATGAAAAATCTTGGGCTATTCGATGTTTCAGAAAACCAACTCTCAGGAAACATTCCAAGCACTCTTGGTGATTGTCTAGTGTCGGAATTTCTTTACATGGAGGGTAACCATTTTGAAGGTACTATTCCACCATCTTTCAAACAATTAAGAGGCATTCGTGAACTAGATCTTTCAAATAATAATTTGTCTGGCAAGATTCCGAGTTTTCTAGGTGATTTTTCTTTGATTCAATATCTCAACCTTTCCTATAATAAGTTTGAGGGTGAAGTTCCAAGTAAAGGAGTGTTTAGCAATATTAGTGCATTCTCAATTGGGGGAAATAACAAGCTTTGTGGAGAAAATAAAGCGTTGCAATTGCCTGCATGTCCCACAAAAATTCCAAATAAACAGGGAAAGCACTTATCCAATAAAGTACTAATTATTGCAATTAGTGTTCCTGTCTGCATCATTTTGCTGCTCGCATGCATTTGTGTGACTCTGTATTGGAAAAAAAGGTTGAAAGTGAAAACAACTTCAACCTTGTCTCTTGGGAACCAGTACCCAAATCTTTCTTATGCGGAACTTCTTCAGGCAACTGAAGGATTCTCCTCAAGAAATTTGATTGGCTGAGGGAAGCTACGGTTCTGTGTACAAAGGGATTCTCAATTCTGAAACTATAAGAGCAATTGCAGTCAAGGTACTCAATCTTCAAGTAAGGGGAGCCAGCAAGAGTTTCTTGGCAGAATGTGAAGCATTGAGGAACATCCGACATCGAAATCTTGTTAAGATAATCACTGCTTGCTCAAGCATAGACTTCAAAGGCAATGAGTTCAAGGCTTTGGTCTTTGAATACATATCCAATGGGAGTCTTGAGAGCTGGCTACATTCTAGATCAGCGAACGAGGAGGACTCCAGGAACTTGAGCCTTGTTCAAAGGCTTAATATTGCAGTTGATGTAGCCTCTGCATTGGATTATCTTCACAACCACTGTGAAACACCTGTCATTCACTGTGACTTGAAACCGAGCAATGTTCTTCTTGATGATGATCTCTCCGCCCGTGTAAGCGATTTTGGTTTGGCAAGAATTTGTCTGACCGAGACCAGTGCATCCACTCATACACACAGCAGTACTTCAAGTAGAATTAGAGGAACAATTGGATATATGGCTCCAGGTAATTTTATGAATTTTATAGTTCTTTTGTTAAAGTTCTCACTCTAAATTGTGTTTTACACTAAAAGGATCAGTATGTGTATCAAACTATGCGAATTCAGTTACATTCTTTGAACCTCGTATTTGGAAAAGACTACCTTTTACATAACGAGATTAATCAGTATTCAATTGCAACTGCAATTAAATTGAATATACTAAATTTTCATGTGATGTCAAAAGCTTTTTAATCTGTCAAAATACTGATCTTAGAATTTTCTGGAAGTTTAGCCCCTTCGGCAATTTTGATCCTCTCTATTGCATGTTAGTAATGGAGAGGCTCCATTATATTATTTAACGGTAAGTATAATGATCTTTCCATAATCATAAATTTGCGTTCTTATTTTATAGTCATTAGATACCTAACGGAAATCTTCCATTACATAGGATCAAAGTCGGGTGTTGTTATTGGTTTATTAGGTGTTTCGTGTTTTCATTTTCTAAAAAACAGAAAAAAAAAATATTTTGCTAATCGTTTCTGGAAATTTTTCTCAAAAAACAACCAACTTTTTGGACAACACCAAAAGGTTATTTTCGAATTTTTAAAAAATGTTAATGTACAAAAATTAAAAATATGATACGAAAATGAAGAAAACAAAAATAATATCAAACTGTTACGAGTGTTTCTACTTGCAGAATATGCTGTAGGTGGGGAAGCATCAATAAAAGGTGATGTGTATAGTTATGGAATTGTTTTACTGGAGATGTTCACGGGAAAAAGACCAACAGACAACATGTTTACAGACAATTTCAATCTCCATAACCATGTTAAGATGGCTGCTGCTGAGCAGGTGATGGAGATTGTTGATCCCTCACTGATATCGGAAGGACCAACTGAATCAAATAGGACTACTGGAAGCAGCAGAGGCAATGTTGTTAGGACACTGAAGTGCTTGGGATGTATCCTTCAAATTGGAGTTATGTGTTCTGCAGATTTACCAAGTGAAAGAATGAATATTGGTGATGCTCTCAATGAACTGCAAGTAATTAGAGATGTTTATCTCGGAAAAAGAGAGATGAAATAAACAAGATGACAAGATCATCATTGTAGTTTTCTGTTGTGTCACTGTATTCATCTCAGTTATGAGTAAATTCTGAGATACCTGAATAACATAATTGTATAATTGTTTCTTGTTTGATGCAGCTTATTTATGGAAACTTCTCGCTTAAAATAAAAATCAGTAAATAAGTAGACATTTTGTCTTCGGATGTAAGGGATTTTGAATTTTGATGGTGTATGCAAGAAAAACTTATAGGCCCAATGTTATGGACCTATCTGATCATCTTTTGCATTTTGTTCAGTGATTTTTATAATGTTTTGTGCTGCCATATTTCAGTTCTGAATACACGCTGATTGAATTCAGCTCAAGCCCAAGTTACTATAGCTTAAGTAATTTGATCATGGTTCCCCAAGACTTTAGGAGTTGATACACAAAATAAATATCAGCATCGGAGAGACACAAAACACAAATAAAAATAAGAACAAGAAACAAAATCAAGCTTTTAAGAATTAAAGGCTACAAAAGTGTAAGGCTACTTTAATTCGGATTATCTAGAATTGCAATAAGTAATTTAAATATAATCTTTATGGTACAAGAACAGCAAAATTGCAAAGAAATAAAGAAATAAAGAATAAATGGGAAGAACACAGTACAATGATCAGCTCACTAACTAATGACTATTATTTCTCACAACACTGGTCTCGTTTGGGAACATGCTATTTTAGAAACTTTTTAGTTTTTTGGTTAAAATATGAGGTTAAAAAAAATTAGTATGTTTAAAATGACTTTGATTTTTTACGAAAATATGTGCAAAAAGTAAAAAGAAAAAGGAATCTTTGACTTTTTGGTATATGTTATTGGCTTTTTAATTTTTTTAGTCACTTTTTTACTTTTAGGCCAAAATAGTGAGTTGCCAAACGGGGATCAACCATACTTGCATGCTAACAAATCCAACAAAAAATTAAAAAAGGGAAAATGTGTAATTTGGGAGTAGAAGAAGATTTGACACCAAGAAAGCATCAGATGTAATCAAACAGTACATGTCTGGATGGTACCCTTTCAAGCATAAGATGGAGCCAGACATTCGTCAACCATATCTACAAGGTTGGGATTTTCCAAAGCGGCTGCCACCCGTTCTTTATCATTCAACTGTTTATTCACTGTCAACAGAAAGGTGCACAACAAACATCATAAATCTTTTTATAAGATTTAGGATTACAGAGTGACGCAGCATCATAAATTGATAATCACCAACTCAGATCACATTGCATTCAAGGTAGTTAAAATCGGAATCCTACGTAAAATCGGTACGAGGGTCTCATGGATTGGATCAAGGATTGTAAGATACTACTTTTCATTAAAAATAAGGTTAAAATACAAATTAAGATGATAAATATAAAAAATAATGCAAAAAGTTACAAATCTAGTGATCCTACTTAAGATCCTGCATGATCCCATACGATCCTACACAATCCTACTTCCAATCATGCAACAACACTAATCCTACAAGAATTTGGATCATTTTAACAATTTAGGAGATCTTACAATCCCAATCACAATTTTGATAACCACGATTGCATTAAATACATTAAGTTAATGATATTGCTCTTTAGGAGTAGATGCAGGAAACATTACGGAGAGACAGCCTCCACTTGGTCAATGAAGCTTAAAGAAACTTCATATTCAGTTAAAGATGGATTGTGTAATCACAAAGATGGAGGTTATATGTTTAGTTTATCTGTTTAACAGGTAGATGATAGATTGAAGGCGTTCCACCAAGGAGACCTGAATTGATGTCTCAAAACTCTTTACAAACTTGAATTCAATCATTGTTTGTTAAGTTTATTGTGCGATTTATAGAGGCTAAGATAGTAAGATCCAATACTAATTACCTATTAATGACCTTGATCACTAATCACTGCTCTTAAATCTGCCCAAATCTTATAGAAACATGTAGAGAGAGAGAGGCGTGGGGTCTCTTTCACCTGAAAATGGGAAGGAAGAACAGCCGCCGCCTCCGCCTCCGCCGCCGCCGGTGAGTGAAAGAGTGCTTTGACTGTGAACAGTGGCTCCTCCTCTGCTTGATGTTCAAACTTATATGGAGAGCTTCATAACCCGACCAAACTTACGGGTCCAGACCCGTATGAGGCGCAACACGTGTTCGGATCTTGATCACGTCATCAAATTTCATTATTCGGTTCGGGTTCACACCATTGTTTTTGGACAAATTATACGGTAGTTTCTATATTTTAGTTTGTGTAATTTTGATTTCTAATTTTAGGTGGCTCAATTGTGACTCTAAATTTTTTATTTTATCTTAATTTGATTTAATTGATTATAATTGTTAGTATTTTTTTTATGAAAAATATGCTAATAAACTACATGCAACATGTTTTAAGGATAAAATTATAAACTTTCTTAACTCAGTAAGTTAACTTTAACCAACTTAGTCCTTGTTTGGCATGAAAAAGTTTGTGGTTTTTTTTTGGCTAAAATAGTTTTAAAAAGACAAAATATCACATCTAAACCATAATTATTTCATTTTTTCTCTCATAAAAGTCAAAAAATTAAAAAGCTTATCCTAAATAAAACTTTTTAATTGCAAACTAAAATAGTTAAAAAATAAAAAATTTAAAAATCAACCCATAACTCAAGCGAAGTCTCAATGAAAAACTCTAACGACTAACATAAACATCATTTAAATGAACAATAATACTTGAGAGCACTAATTAGTGTTACCACTAATGATGTGATAGTGGGTCCTACTCACTGTCACAGTGTGTGTTGTGTCTTGTTTTTTTGTTTATTTTTCACATCACTAGTAGTAGATTTAGAGCTCATTATTTAGAGTTCTAAATTATTACTGTTAAATGAAATGAAAATAAATAAAAGATACGTGTCTCAATTTGTGTGTAAAATAAGTTTAAAAAATAAAGACTATAAACTATTATAAAAGGGTCAATTTATGTATTTATTCTTGTTATTAAAAATATTAAAAAAATTATAAAATTTACTAAAATCTTGTAAAATTAATAATTTATTTATACTTGTTATGAAAACGAGTTTTTATTCTTTATTCATTATTTTTACCATCTTCAATCACTAGACACTACTCATCGGCTTCACCACCAACAACTACATCCAATCACTACCAATCTCTGACTACTATTGTCGATAACCTCTTCTAGTAATTACCTTTAATCGTGGTTGATAGTGGTTACAGTGTTGAAAAAACCTAAATGTAGAATACAACCATGGATTACATTAGGGTCACTTTTCCAAGTTCTAATCATGTGATTGCACTCAATGCCGGCCCCCGGGCATAGACCTACCAGGCCATGGCTTAAGACCCCTCAAAATAGACAAAAAAAAAAAAAGGGGTCCTGTCCTATTATAATTTAGTATAATATATCGATATGTTTTAAGTAAAAAATAAAATTAAATTAAAAAAAGCCCAAACTAACTTAAAATAAATTGATCTATTAAAAATTAAAAGACTCATTTAAAATTAAAAGGGCCAATTCTCTCTCGCTATCTAATTCCTAACCCTAACTCTTAATTCAATATTCTCAAAAATTTGAGAGAAGCGGCCCAATAGAGCACTAAAGAATATCTCAAGAATTCAGAGCGGCACATCACAGGTAGGTCTTTTTTTCTATTCAATTAATTAAATATTTGTCTTGTCTTTTGCTCAATTGCTATTGTAATATTGGTATTTATACAAATCTGCATCATCAAGAAGAATTAATTTTTTGCTACTTGTGCTAAATTTTTCGTTGAATGAAAAAAAATA
This sequence comes from Camellia lanceoleosa, assembly GCA_025200525.1. Classification (NCBI taxonomy): domain Eukaryota; kingdom Viridiplantae; phylum Streptophyta; class Magnoliopsida; order Ericales; family Theaceae; genus Camellia; species Camellia lanceoleosa. The sequence goes on along the minus strand of CM045771.1, from coordinate 110,868,641 downwards.
TATATTTGAAGGACCTCAAATGATCTAATGATATGTATTAGTTGATTATCGGCTTTAGGCCCAAAAAATCTCAGGGTCAAGCCTGGTTGCACTATTACAAAATGTTAAGGTTATGTTTGATTCATGCATTTGAAGAGAGATTTAAAAAAAGAAAAAAAAAAAAAAAAGTAAATAAAAGAAGAGTAAATCTCAATGGATAGACTTAACCCAATGAATTCTATCAAACAATTAGGTTTGTTACCAATTTTGACTATAACTATATTCATGATGGGCATACTTTTAGTGGAAAAATTATTTAACAAAGAATTAAATCCGAGATGACAAAGTATACACCTTCGATGTATATTGGTAGTGTTCCACCAACAATTCAGTGCAAGTTTGCTGTTAATATGTTATGAGATAACATAATTAATCATTTTACATTATAAGATTAGTACATAGCAATGGAGTAGAAAACTAGGTGCGAGAATACCTCCTCTTTTTCTCTTTTTTAATATTAAACAATGACTTTGGGCATATCTCAACAAATTAAAATTTCGACCATCAAAAAAAAAAAAAAAAACTATGGAAATATTTGTAATTACTCACAAGTCATAAATACTGATTATTTTTTTTTTTTTTTTAAAACAACAAAATTAATAGTGTGATTGATTAAGCTAAAAAAAATCAAAGACGAGATTTTAGTTTATAGTACACCTTATGAAATGTCTTTTTCATTTTTCATTTTAAAAAAAAAAAAATTTCTAATGTTTTTTATGTTTTTTTGAGGAAAGTATTTTTTTTGGTTAAATAGGAGAGGAGCCTGTAGATCTATAAATTCTTATGCTATCAGATTTTTTCAAGAAGAGGGATGCATGGGAACAGTTTACTCATTAATGTTTCTTCAATTTTTACAGTTGATTGCTTGCCTTTATTTTATTTTTATTAAAAAAATAGTCAATTACATGGTATTTGTGTTGGGATCCCATGTGATAATATATATGGTTGATTTATATATGTATTAAGGTTATGATGGGAGAATTTAAAATTTATTGGAAAACTTAATATGCATAGGATTTGGTTATTTATATTAATTGTATAAGAATAAAATTTGGAATAGGTAGAATATTATAAAGGAAAATGCCCCAGACCCCAGAGTGGGGGTGACCCGCCACCACCCCCACTAGTTTTTGATTGGTTCAAATTTATTATTATTATTATTATTTTTTCACAGCAAGACATGTGGAGCTGCAGGTGCTGGGGGTCACCCCACTGGGGTCCCAGCACTGTTGTATTATAAATAGCCATGGAGGCTATAGAGTTTTTTTAAGATAAAAAGCACAATGAGAAAAAATAGAGATGTAAAGGGTGACATAAAAATACCGTGAGTTACCAGGGTGAGCAAATGCTCAACTACCACGGAACATAGGATTTGTATAGTGATGTGAATTTTTGGTATTTTGATTGTATTTTTTATTTTATTAATAGCGGTGTCTTGTGTCACTTTGATTCGATGTGCTTATTTAATCTGCCAGTGCAACTCGAATGGATTTGCTCAGGTTGAAGATTTAAGGGTTGGTTTGGGATGTTCTAAAAAAGTATTTTTTTTGACTTATTGGTGGGTTTGGGTTGGGTTTGAGTTGGGTTTGATGTGATGTGTTAGAGAGATGATGTGATTTAAATAAGATGATGTGACTTAAATAAGACAGTGACTTTTTGACTTTTTGACTTATTTAGATTATGCCAAACTAGCCCATGTTGGGATATTTACTAAAAATAATATTATATTTAATGCATTCATGCTATTAAACATTATTATAAAATTAAATTTTATATTTAATGTGTTTAATTTCAGAAACTATTTTAACATTTATATTATAATAGTGCACTTATGTGGTTTGGCTAAAAAAAAACACACCTATATTATTATATAATCGTGCACTTAGCCCGCCCGGACATCCATTACAAAAGTATTTTGCATAAAAACTTTGTTGAAAAATATTCTTTTACTGTTGAAACAAATAGAGCGTAACTACGAGACTAAAAAGTTGCATAGTTGTGAATCGGGTTGAGTCTTGCGTAAGTTACATTGTTTGGTTAGTTTGCAAAACTTGCTTTTTGAAAAAATTAAGAAATTAGCCTCACAAAAATAAACATTACAACAGATATTTCTAACTTTTCAAAAAATATTTCCATCCCAAAAAGAGAAAATCATAATGCTAATATGCCTGTATGTAAATCAACCTTAAATAAATTTTTTTTAAAAAAAAAAAACAAAAAAAAAAAAAAACAAACAAACAGAATAGTAGGTTTGTTATGAATTTTGGCTATTTAACTTGTACCCTTCATCTCATTTCCCATTCATCTTATAAAACAACAAATGGAGCAGAACACCATGCTTTTGAAGCCACTAAGTTGTTCCTTACTCATTTTCTGTTACATCCTTTTTTACATGAACTCTGTACCCACTTTTGGTTTCACAAATGAGACAGATATGCAAGCTTTGCTAGCCATCAGGAATGGAATACAGGAAGATCCTTTCAATGTCTTTAGCTCATGGAATAATTCTCATCATTTCTGCAAATGGCAAGGAGTTACTTGCAGTCATAGGCATCACCAGAGAGTGAATGCTCTAAACCTCTCATCACTTCAATTATCAGGTTCCTTGTCTCCTCACATAGGAAACCTTACCTTCCTTCGAGTGATCGACCTCGTGGACAACAACTTCCATGGAGTGATTCCACAAGCAGTTGGTCGATTGTTCAGAATTCGGTCACTTTATCTTGGAAACAACTCTTTCAAGGGAGAATTTCCTGTTAATGTGACACATTGTTCAGACCTTAGAGTCATTAATTTAATCAAGAACAATCTCAGTAAGGTTCCTATTCAGCTCAGTTCTCTGCCCAAGCTTGAATATTTAGTCCTAACTCAGAATCACTTTATTGGGACAATCCCACCTGCACTTGGGAACCTCTCGGCTCTACGTTGGCTTTTCTGTCAACCAACAATTTACAAGGCCAAATTCCAATTCAACTTGGAAAGCTCTCAAACTTAGAAGTGCTTCAGTTGTCTGAAAACAAGCTGACTGGTACGATTCCTTCTGTTCTTTTCAACATTTCAACAATCCATTATCTATCTCTAGCCTTAAACGAATTCCATGGAAGCTTGCCCCCTAATCTAGGCCTTGTTTTTCCGAAACTTGAAACAATTTTTATGGGAGCAAACCGGTTCTCTGGGACCATTCCTGGCTCGCTGGCCAATGTTTCAGGTCTTGTACAGATTGATCTTGCTCAAAATTCTTTCACTAGGGGCATACCACAGAACTTGGGTGATCTTCAACAACTTGAATTTTTACAGTTAGGGGGTAATCCGCTTGGGGCTGAGAAACCGAATGACTTGCACTTTCTCACCTCCTTGGCTAACTGCACCAATCTCAGATGGTTGGTTCTGTATGAGAATCAACTTGGAGGTGTGTTGCCCACTTCGATTGGTAATCTCTCCACCAAGCTCGTAGTACTGAATTTGGATCAGAACTACATATCAGGAAACATACCTCCGGAAATTGGGTGCATTGTCACCTTGGAGGTGCTTACATTAAATGACAACCATCTCACTGGCAACATTCCCAATTCCATTGGAAAATTTATAATGATGCAAGAGATCTATCTGTCCAACAACAAAATCTCGGGGAAGATTCCAGCCACCTTCGGTAACATGTCAAAACTTAGTATTCTTTTGTCGAATCAAAATATGCTAGATGGAAATATACCTGTTTCTATGGGTAATTGTGTGAATCTACAAGAACTGGATCTTTCACAAAATCGCCTTACCGGCATGATACCCAAACAAATTGTTGGACTTCCTTCACTCACTCTAGGCCTCTCTGTAGCTCAGAATTTCCTAGCAGGACCACTACCATCAGAAGTGAGTAATATGAAAAATATTGGGCTATTCGATGTTTCAAGAAACCAACTATCAGGAAACATTCCAAGCACTCTTGGTGATTGTCTAGTGTTGGAATTTCTTAATATGGAGGGTAACCATTTTGAAGGTACTATTCCACCATCTTTCAAACAATTAAGGGGTATTCAAATACTAGATCTTTCAAATAATAATTTGTCTGGCAAGATTCCGAGTTTTCTAGGCGATTTTTCTTTGATTCAATACCTCAACCTTTCCTATAATAAGTTTGAGGGTGAAGTTCCAAGTAAAGGAGTGTTTAGCAATATTAGTGCATTCTCAATTGGGGGAAATAGCAAGCTTTGTGGAGGAAATAAAGCATTGCAATTGCCTGCATGTCCCACAAAATTTCAAAGAAACAAGAAAAGCACTTATCCAATAAAGTACTAATTATTGCAATTAGTGTTCCTGTCTGCATCATTTTGCTGCTCGCATGCATTTGTGTGACTCTGTATTGGAAAAAAAGGTTGAAAGTGAAAACAACTTCAACCTTGTCTCTTGGGAACCAGTACCCAAATCTTTCTTATGCAGAACTTCTTCAGGCAACTGAAGGATTCTCCTCAAGAAATTTGATTGGCGAGGGAAGCTACGGTTCTGTGTACAAAGGGATTCTCAATTCTGAAACTATAAGAGCAATTGCAGTCAAGGTACTCAATCTTCAAGTAAGGGGAGCCAGCAAGAGTTTCTTGGCAGAATGTGAAGCATTGAGGAACATCCGACATCGAAATCTTGTTAAGATAATCACTGCTTGCTCAAGCATAGACTTCAAAGGCAATGAGTTCAAGGCTTTGGTCTTTGAATACATTTCCAATGGGAGTCTTGGGAGCTGGCTACATTCTAGATCAGCGAACGAGGAGGACTCCAGGGACTTGAGCCTTGTTCAACGGCTTAACATTGCAGTTGATGTAGCCTCTGCATTGGATTATCTTCACAACCACTGTGAAACACCTGTCATTCACTGTGACTTGAAACCGAGCAATGTTCTTCTTGATGATGATCTCTCCGCCCGTGTAAGTGATTTTGGTTTGGCAAGAATTTGTCTGACCGAGACCAGTGCATCCACTCATACACACAGCAGTACTTCAAGTAGAATTAGAGGAACAATTGGATATATGGCTCCAGGTAATTTTATGAATTTTATAGTTCTTTTGTTAAAGTTCTCACTCTAAATTTTGTTTTACACTAAAAACATCAGTATGTGCATCAAACTATGCGAATTCAGTTACATTATTTGAACCTCATATTTGGAAAGGACTACCTTTTACATAACGAGATTAATCAGTATTCAAATGCAACTGCAATTAAATTGAATATACTAAATTTTCATGTGATGTCAAAAGCTTTTTAATCTGTCAAAATACTGACCTTAGAATTTTCTGGAAGTTTAGCCCCTTCGGCAATTTCGATCCTCTCTATTGCATGTTAGTAATGGAGAGGCTCCATTATATTATCTAACGGTAAGTGTAAAACAAAAATAATATCAAACTGTTACGATTGTTTCTACTTGCAGAATATGCTGTAGGTGGGGAAGCATCAATAAAAGGTGATGTGTATAGTTATGGAATTGTTTTACTGGAGATGTTCACGGGAAAAAGACCAACAGACAACATGTTTACAGACAATTTCAATCTCCATAACCATGTTAAGATGGCTGCTGCTGAGCAGGTGATGGAGATTGTTGATCCCTCACTGATATCGGAAGGACCAACTGAATCAAATAGGACTACTGGAAGCAGCAGAGGCAATGTTGTTAGGACACTGAAGTGCTTGGGATGTATCCTTCAAATTGGAGTTATGTGTTCTGCAGATTTACCAAGTGAAAGAATGAATATTGGTGATGCTCTCAATGAACTGCAAGTGATTAGAGATGTTTATCTCGGAAAAAGAGAGATGAAATAAACAAGATGACAAGATCATCATTGTAGTTTTCTGTTGTGTCACTGTATTCATCTCAGTTATGAGTAAATTCTGAGATACCTGAATAACATAATTGTATAATTGTTTCTTGTTTGATGCAGCTTATTTATGGAAACTTCTCGCTTAAAATAAAAATCAGTAAATAAGTAGACATTTTGTCTCCAGATGTAAGGGATTTTGAATTTTGATGGTGTATCCAAGAAAAACTTATAGGCCCAACGTTAGGGACCTATCTGATCATCTTTTGCATTTTGTTCAGTGATTTTTATAATGTTTTGTGCTGCCATATTTCAGTTCTGAATGCACGCTGATTGAATTCAGCTCAAGCCCAAGTTACTACAGCTTAAGTAATTTGGTCATGGTTCCCCAAGATTTCAAGAGTTGATACACAAAATAAATATTGGTATCAGAGAGACACAAAACACAAATAAGAATAAGAAGAAACGAAATCAAGCTTTTAAGAATTACTGCAAGAGATTCGTTCATTATTTTTTGGTTTCGGTAAAAGAACAAAAAAATAAACGCTACAAAAGTGTAACAGGCTACTTCAATTCGGATTATCTAGAATTGCAATAAGTAATTTAAATATAATCTTTATGGTACAAGAACAGCAAAATTGCAAAGAAATAAAGAAATAAAGAATAAATGGGAAGAACACAGTACAATGATCAGCTCACTAACTAATGACTATTATTTCTCACAACACTGGTCTCGTTTGGGAACATGCTATTTTAGAAACTTTTTAGTTTTTTTGTTAAAATATGAGGTTAAAAAAAATTAGTATGTTTGGAATGACTTTGATTTTTACGAAAATATGTGCAAAAAGTAAAAAGAAAAAGAAATCTTTGACTTTTTGGTATATGTTACTAGCTTTTTAATTTTTTTAGTCACTTTTTTACTTTTAGGCCAAAATAGTGAGTTGCCAAACGAGGATCAACCATACTTGCATGCTAACAAATCCAACAAAAAATTAAAAAAGGGAAAATGTGTAATTTGGGAGTAGAACAAGATTTGACACCAAGAAAGCATCAGATGTAATCAAACAGTACATGTCTGGATGGTACCCTTTCAAGCATAAGATGGAGCCAGACATTCGTCAACCATATCTACAAGGTTGGGATTTTCCAAAGCGGCTGCCACCCGTTCTTTATCATTCAACTGTTTATTCACTGTCAACAGAAAGGTGCACAACAAACATCATAAATCTTTTTATAAGATTTAGGATTACAGAGTGACGCAGCATCATAAATTGATAATCACCAACTCAGATCACATTGCATACAAGGTAGTTAAAATCGGAATCCTACGTAAAATCGGTACGAGGGTCTCATGGATTGGATCAATGATTGTAAGATACTACTTTCCATTAAAAATAAGGTTAAAATGCAAATTAAGATGATAAATATAAAAAATAATGCAAAAAGTTACAAATCTAGTGATCCTACTTAAGATCCTGCATGATCCCATACGATCCTACACAATCCTACTTTCGATCATGCAATAACACTAATCCTACAAGAATTTGGATCATTTTAACAATTTAGGAGATCTTACAATCCCAATCACAATTTTGATAACCACGATTGCATTAAATACATTAAGTTAATGATATTGCTCTTTAGGAGTAGATGCAGGAAACATTACGGAGAGACAGCCTCCACTTGGTCAATGAAGCTTAAAGAAACTTCATATTCAGTTAAAGATGGATTGTGTAATCACAAAGATGGAGGTTATATGTTTAGTTTATCTGTTTAACAGGTAGATGATAGATTGAAGGCATTCCACCATGGAGACCTGAATTGATGTCTCAAAACTCTTTACAAACTTGACCTGGCGAGTTTGTAGAATTAATAGTGGGCCACAAGGTGCTTTTCATATAATTAGATGCATACCACAGAGATGATAGCAACACATACATGTCTGAGAGAGAGAGAGAGAGAGAGAGAGAGAGAAACCTGCAGCTTCAGTTGCATGAGTTCCAGGTGCTACCCTGATATCCACCTGGAACAGTAACAAGAGATGTGAAGAAGGAGTAAGACAACCTAAAACTGAAGGCTGTATTATTTATTATATTGAAAAGCAAAATTGAAGGCTGTTTTATATTGTTAATTTTACCAAAAGCATCACTTGTTGGATTTTTCAACTGAAGTTTCAGACAATTTTTGCTAATTCAATTTTTGGGGGAATTAAAATGTCTACACATAATATTATTAAGAAAGAAGGTAACATTTAAACCCAGAACTTCGGAACTTTAAGCTTAACATATACTGTGTGTGTATGTGTATACACATGCTTTTCCTGCTGCGGTAAGGCTTTGGCTGCAGAACATGTTTCGTGGCCTGGAGTGATTATTAGGCGGTGAATATGCTATTCTACTGCCTACTTTTCCCTTCCTTACTGTTTATTTTGACACCCACCCACATCCCACATATCCAGGTATAACCCTGAGAACCTTTAACCATGAAAAGCCTCTCATACACCAATCTTTAGAGGTCTGTGCATTGCTATTCACCTACTCAAATGAGAGAAAAAAATAAATAAATAAATAAAATAGGGGTTGCACATGCAAGAATGGTACATAAGCTCCAGCAGTGCCAGTCAGCTTGTAATCAAGTCAGAGAAGGGAGTTTCTCTGATCAACTTTCATCCTTACTTTCACATATATTCAGGCACAACAGCACTTTTGACTACTGGAATTGGATTAATAACTTTATCGACTCCCAAGTCCCAATGTTCTCTGATGGTACTCATCTAAATACGTAATTAAGACCCATGATGTTGTTAACCAAGCTATCCATGCTAGAATAAAGGTCATACCTTATAATGCAAAGGCAGGCTGCGCATGAGTTTCACTCGCAAGCAAAGGCCGATCACCGTTGCCATACTGCAATGTTCAACTGTTGGAGTGAATGTCACCCTGAATCAGAGAACCATTTTTAATTTAGATGACTGGAGAATGAGACCCAATATGAGAATAAAACACTTCAACAATACAGGGAATTTGTCTCTACCTCACACAGTTATGCTTGTCATCTACCTCAATTGCATCTTCTGTTATAACTTTCAGCTCTTCCAGTGAATAAGGATGCTCAGGATCTTTTATGTCTCTAAGATGATTTGAGAATGTTAAGAAAATCTCAGAGTTCCAAAACTACTTAGCTTCCTTGTACAATTTGGTTTGGTACTATACCTCTCATACTTATATGATAAGGCTTAGTGCCTAATCATATTTCAGAAACAAACTCAAAAAAAAAAAAAAAAATGAGGAGAAAAACAATAATACAATGCCAAAAAATCTACACTTATGCTTCCAAGTTCCAACCAAAATATACACTTGTTTTATGCAATATGTTCACATATATACTGGAGAAATGTTTGTGTGTGATTCTTAGATATATGTCCCTACTCCCTAGATGGGCTGAATGGGGAAGAAAATTTTGCGATAATTGACCCCAAGTGGTTTAGATGCAGGCCCCGTCAAACAGAGTTGATGAGTTTATGCATAAATACACACACACACATAAAGCTTTACAAGTAAATATGATGAGTGGATAAACCTTTCCAATTTCCACATTTTGCTTTTGAAGCCTCTCTCAATAAAACATGCATAGACATGTCTATATATATGCACAATTGCATGGAGCTTAAATCACAAACAGAGAGAGAGAGACAGAGCACCCCATTGTTACAAAATTCAAGAACAACACCTCAGAGATGCTGCTATTTCTAATTAAATTTGTACACTGTTTTAGAATAAGTACCTAAACCACTTCAATGCATGTGCTTGCAGTAGAGTAAACTTTTTGGTCTCCTCGTATTAGCATCACAACACTTTAGAGGCATTTTCCTCATTAATATTGTGAAACTGGAATGCCACTCCAAGGGGTTCAATTGAAACTGAATTCTAATAAAAGCTCCTTGAGAAATACAGGTCAAATAAAGACAACAAAACTGAAGACGGATCACAAGAGTTTGACCAACACAACTAAACTACAGATTCCTTTCCAGAACATTTCTATACATGTGAATTTCAATCCCAACAAAGCTTAGCAAATAAAGCTATGAATTCCGAGATATAAAACCAGGAAGACACAGTGGACATTACAGAGCATCAAATGTAATCAAACTGAAAGGATATCAAAAATTTCTAGTTGGTCAATGGCCTCCACAGCATACTCATCCACATCACCAGGTTCAGTTCTAGCTCGGCGTTCCTTCTTTTCATACACAATGGGATTGGCATTGATTAAACCAGAAACCATTTTCCTCAATCAGCTTGCTGAAAGTTCACAGAAATATTACATTAGACATTATAAACTTCTGTTCCAACAAATCCTCTTTATACTTGAACTTCAAACACAATCTCAACCACACATAAATATCTCCAAATGAAAGTACCCCACAACGAAGAGAAGACATCCAACAACTTATATTTACTTGTAGGAAAAAAGAAAAATAACTAAAGAAAGAAACAGAGAGAGAGAGAGAAAAAAAAAAAAAAATCATTCAGGATACAAAATAGGAATATCATTCTTTACCACAAAATACAAATATTTCTTTCCACGTTATTCTCTCCTATTATATATGATTATTTATTTATTTATTTATTTTTGATTGGCACTGTGGTGTCTGGATCAACGCCCCACTAACTCCCAAAGGTGCATAGCCCTCAACAAGGAGTTTTCCACAAGTGCACCACGGTCAATTCAAGTATTTTCTCCCAATCCGATGGCTCCAAAGAATTGTTAGCATATAAGAGATTTCGATCTTGAACCTTGGAGGGGAGCACACCCCAAGACCCAATATGATTATTGTTATTATCTTTGTCTAAATTGACAATTCAACTGCTACAATGTTTTAAAAACAATCACTAGGCAAAAAATTATACTCCATAAGACCATCTCCAACGGTTAATCAAATCCAACACCAAATTTAAATTTTGATGAAAAAGGCCCCTTTTCATGCTCCAATGGTTTCATCAGATTGATATCAGAATGAGATTTCACCAAAAAAATCATCAAACTGAGAACCAAACCCAGATTTGGTGAAATCACTGTTACTGACCGTTGAAGGAGCGACACCGGTCAACCAACCGGTTGCCCGGCCGGTTGACCAACCGGTCACCCGGTTTCCTTTATTTTTGGTGGGTTCAAAAGGTTCAAACAGGTAAAAAAAAAAAAAAAAAAAAAAATTTAGCCTACCCGGTTGACCGGCCGGTCAACCAACCGGTCACCCACCTGCAAACAGAAGGTAATACAGTGGACGTCCTTGCTGAATCAAAGAAGCAGATGGAGCATATTCATTTCATTTCAAGCAGGGCCCACAATCGATCAAAAGAAGCATTATATTTTTGCACCTGAGTATCAAAGAATGGGGGTACAACCAATCTGCTACCATCAATCTTTGGACTACCATCAATCTTTACACCAATCTGCTACTTTTAAAGCTGCGAAAAAAAAAAAAAAAAATTTATTCTTACCGGTCGACTGGTTGGTCGACCTACCAGATTTGATACGAGATTTGATGCACCCGTTGGAGCGAGTGGTATCAAATTTGATGAAATGGGTCATTTTTTACTCAGATTTGGTGAAAAATCTGAGTCACCGTTGGAGATGCTCTAATACCCTAACTTAGACATAAGAGATCAAAGTAAGCATTAAAGTAACTTCCAACTTGAAGAACATGGGTTCAAACCACAAACATCAACTGAATAGACGCCTGTAATAGAAGCTACATAACCACAATAAAACAACATAAAAATATACGAGAATAACACGTACAAAAGTGTGTGAATTTTGGTTTTCCGAAGCTAATTGAGGAGGGTAAGTGACGATAATTTTCTACAAAATTCTGGGCGTCTTTAAATTCACGAGCTTTTGCCTTGGAAACAAACCGATGGGAATTTCAGGTTAAGAGCTCTAATATATATATATATATAGACAAAATTGTATGCAGATACATATTTTACCTTGAATCGGAAGCAAACAGGAAAAACAGAATCTCTTGAATTTGGCGCCGTAAGGAGAGCGCGAACCGCCTAATTGAGGAAGAGACAGTGATGATGCACAGGGAAATCAAGTAATAGGGCTCCTGTCATGCTTCTTCAAAATTCCAACAAATTTGTCTTAATTTTGCCCCCCTTTTTTTAATGAAAATATTTTGATGAAAAATTATTATAAAAATGTGTAACTATAATTAAAAAAAAGGATTATTTACCAATAAATCCCACTTCACAATCTGTTATACCAAATAGTCCCACTTGTTTTCTTTTATACTATTTAGTCCTGTTGGTGGGTTGAATTGGTCCTTTTTATTATTTTTCCTTACTTTGGTATTATTTTTTGGACTGATGTGCCCTTGGTCAACGTGTTGGTGTCGTATTGGGGTCAGTTTTGTTTTGGAAATGTTTGCCCTTCGTGTTCCATTATTCGATTACACATTCAGAAACTGTTGGAGGTAGGGTTTCCGTATTTTTTTGAAGTCTGTGCTGACGGCTGTGTGACATTGGTCTCAAAGAACTGCAGTGTGTACGCCATTTTTGCCATTTTTAATCTGGTATGTGTATTTGTCTTCTTGTTCGTTCTGCTTTCATATTGTTCACACGTTTGTTCCACTGTGGTATGTATATTGTTTTTTCCCCGCCACCGCTGTGTGGTTTGGTTATTGGATTTGGCCGATTTCGTTTTTATATCTTGATTGTGTGTCGGGGGAGTCGTCTTCCATGGCGCTGTAACATGTGTGAGTGTTAGCCGATTTTAGTTTCCAATTACCACTGTGTGTCGGGCCAGTCGTCGTTGACGGCGGTGTGAAGTATGAATGTTGTGATTGATTCCTTTTCGGTCTTAACCCTCGTTCCACTTTGGTCTGCATTCGTGGTTTTTTTCCGTAACACTGCGTGGGGGTTATTGGTTTTGGCCGAGTTCGATTTTCTATTCGTCAGTGTGTCGGAGTATTCCATGGCGGTGTAATATGTGTGAGTGTTAGCCGATCTTAGTTTTACACGTACCACTGTGTGTCGGGTGAGTCGTCGTTTCCGCTGGTGTGACGTATGAATGTTGTCATTGATTCCTTTCGTTGTTAACCCTCATTCCAAAATTGACTGACTGACGCAGGTAAATGTGTTCCACATTACACTGGGGAAGTCATATTTTGGTCTGTGTGTCTTGCATCGCTTTGTAATGGTTTTACATTTTGTAACATTCGCAGGAGGATGGACAACGGAATTATGCTAATATGTTGTTACGGTAATGTCAATGTCGCTATTAACTTACAAGTTCCATTTATATTCGACGACATCGTCCGTGGTGTGTGTGACAAGTTCGAAGGGATCACACCTGCCGAATCATGTTTTTACTTCAAGATTCCCGGTTACAACAATTTCATATTGCAGAACGATCTCGATGTGGCGAACATGGTGTGTCTCGCACGGTCTTTTCAATTGCACTGCGTTGACGTACTAATTGAAGTACGTCGTCCACAAGTCGGCGACAATGCAAACATCCAATTGCAGGCAGCTTCTTGTGAGCCGCTCGATGTGCCTGCCGAGTCGGACGTCGACGACGAAGAGGATTTATTGACGAATTACTGTCCTCATGTTGACAAGGTGTTTCTGTCTGCGCACTGGGCTAATGGGATTCAATGCATTGGCCAAAGTTTTGAAGGAGGAGCGGATGATTTCCGGAATGTTCTTCGCAAATATGCTGTCGAATGTGGTTTCCGTTTTAAATATGTCAAAAACGATTCTCATTTAATCATCTTTGTATGCATGATGACGGAATCTTAGGGATGCATGTGGTCGGTACACGCACGCGTTATGCATGCTAACGGATTTTTTTACCTTCGAAAATGGACTAGGGAGCACACATGTGGTGTAGCGGTTCGGACCCCGAAAAACCCCAGGGCCGGTTCAGATTTGGTGTCCGATATTATTTCTGAACGGGTACGTGACAAGCCACTCACGCGTCCCACAGATGTAGTTTATGACCTCAAGAAAGATTATGGCTTGGAGGTTAGCTACCGGGTTGCATGGCTAGGTGTCGAGAAAGCACGGGGGGAGATGTTTGGTGCGCACTCCATTTCGTTCGACCAACTGCGGTGGTACAGTGCCGTTGTAAATGAGACCAACCCAGGAAGTTATGTACACATTGACTGTGACGAACTCAACAACCGTTTCCTAAGGTTTTTCATATCATTCAAGGCATGTATTGATGGATTCAACCATTGCCGTCCATTACTGTTCTTGGATGGAACTTTTCTGAAGGGAAAATTCAAGGGACATTTGCTAGCTGCTACTTCAAAGGATGGCAATCAAGGTACTATCACACTGTTCACACAACCCAATTTATTTACACAAGTGTCGTTTCAGTTTTTATTCATGGCACAATGTTCCCATTCACATTCAGTCAATCACATTTTAATTGTTCCCACATACATACCACCCACACAATTGCAAACTAATCTCACAACATCACTTTATAGGTCTTTTCCCCGTAGCCATCGCGATTGTCGATTCAGAGAACACCGCAAACTGGGCATGGTTCTTGGGACATCTTGCAAATGTTGTCAATAGTGACCGGACCCTCACGTCAGATTCGATCGACATGCAGCTTGTTGGAATCAATACCCAACATATTTCCCACAGCCCACCACGCTTTCTGCCTACAACATTTACAACGTAACTTGCAACATAAATTGCGCTATGTAAACACCTCATACCGAGCTGGAATGTTGACAAAATTCCGGGCTTGTGCTTACGCACCCACTGTGGCCTCATTCACCCAATGCGTTGATGAATTCACCAAATGTGGCCGTAAGGTTGTTCCATCGTTCTTAAAAGACTTACCCCTTCAATATTGGGCAAATGCTTACTTCCGGTACGTATTTTAATCATCCCTTTTGCCATTTTCACGTTTTTAACATTTCCTTCCCATTTGCCTACATCCTCATTAATCTCATACTTTTCCAAAACCAGAGGTTCACGGTATGGTGAGATGAGTTCCAACGCCGTTGAATCATTTAACTCATGGATACGTGAAGCACGACACCTACCGATAACTCAATTGGTTGACAGTATTCGAGTTAAGATTATGCGCCAAATGTCAAAACGCAAAATAAAGTCACAAGCATGGCCCGGTGTTATTTGCCCAAAAATGGAAGCTCGTTTGGTTGAAGCATACAACAAAGGTAGAGCATGGATTGTCAGCCAGTCCACTGACACAGTGTTCGAGGTCCACTCTTTCCCATCCGTCATGGTTGACGTTGCCAATCATACATGTTCCTGTTTCAAGTGGCAAATAAATGGATTTCCATGCGCCCATGCAGTGGTTGCTATTCGAAATAGCGGCCTCGACCTGTACGAACTGGTTGCAGAATTTTACCACGTCAGTACTTACCGCAACTCCTATCAACAAAACATACAACCCATTCCTACTGTGGAGAAACCAGCATTCAATCCTGACGATTTTGTCATACAACCACCATCGGTAAAACGACCACCAGGCAGGCCTAAAAAAAAAAGAATACTTTCACAAGGTGAAGAAACGCAACAAATTCGATGCGGCCGGTGTCAACGCATGGGTCACCACAATCGGACAACGTGCAAGGAACCAATTTAGTTTCTGAACACACAACTATCCCCAATATTTCACTTGTTATCTTCATTGCAATTGTTTTCATCTAAATAAGTGGGTATGCCGCAGCCATAACCTACATGAGTTTGACATTCAAGGTTACAGTAACCATTTCATACATTCCAGCTTATTAGTAACGTGTGAACAATTCATTAGTTTTTCCAATTAATAACTTCTGATCTTGTTACATTTAATTTGTAACACATGGGTTGTCAGTTCCTTAATTCCACTACAATCTGTGTATGCCACCAACACTTTCTTAATTACACATGGCTCCTACGTACCGTTTCACCAAATCATACTGCACAACCATTACTGTATTGTCAATTAGTTACTTTTTCCTTTCCTAAATTTTCCCAACATTTAATAACATTATACAGTATTACGTGTAAGTTGTTAACATATTCAAACTGTAAACATGGCACACTCACATATTCCAAGTCTACGACTTTAACCACACAGCCTAGTACGTTAACAACACAGCGTCCTCATCACACAACAACACACACCCACCCCATACAAAATTAACAACCACTTCTGACAGTCACAATCCACAACCACACACACCAACCAAGTAGCCAATTAAACACTTACCATCCTCGAACAAAACAATATCAATTGACAAATTTAACCATACGTTTCGAAGGTAAACATAATTACTGCATCACCATTCTAATTACATTTCAAAAACAAACACTCCAAAATTTACCATACGGCTGTCCAGCCCAAAAAAAAAAAAAAAAACCCCAAAACAGTGTTTCAAATACCAGTCGTCGGTTACCAGCAAATTAATTACAATGTTTTTCTACGACCAATTCACCATGACTTCATTCCTTCAGACCACGTTTTGGATCATTCACAAATGCCTTCACCATATTTGCACGTAGTATGACGCAATTACTTCCATGCAACGAACGTTCCACGTCAGCCCGGTGCACATACTGGCGCATAATAGCACACACAATCACCCCACAATCAAGCCTGCAGAAACACAAATACTTACATCTCATCAGCCAAGCGCACACTACAAACAACCTCAAACAATACAGTACCCACAGTCATGGTCCATGCAACAGACTTACGTTCCAGGTTTCTGTTGCGGACACCTTGTCACAGCTTCAAGCGAGTTGCTGAAATTCGTACGTATGCTTTGCTCATCCAACCCGAATTCACGCAAAGTCTGTTTCATCACATTAGTCACTCGTTCTTTCTGCAACAACTCACACATCAAAGCCACACTATATTCATAAGTCTGACCCAGAAAAAAATCCTACTATCACACCATAAACTACACAAAATGAAATCAAAAACGTACCAGCAAAGTAGCTACATTGTGATGCGCATCATCCCTGTCTCCACGTTGCCTCATAGGATTGTAATGTTTCCAGGTCCCATCTTCCGTATCATACACAACAAGTGTCCAATGTCCGTCATGACACATGGGAAAGTGTATGAATCTACAATCGGTCGCAGCAGAAACATTCGCTCGAACAAACTTCTCCCTAGCCCGGACGTCCTCACTTTTCACCATGTCCTGCAAAAGCAACAACACATGAGATAAACACACAGACACACAAACCCGATATCATCAAGACATAACAAGATAACTCACCAAACACACACTGCTAAAAAAATACGACTTGTCCGCCAACTCGTCAGCCCCATACATCCTCACATGTTCGCTTTTCAGTAGCTCAACATACCCGTCAATCACCTGCCAACAAACGTAAGCCAATAAAACACAATCCACCCAACCTACGTACATTGTCCGACAAAAAAAACAAACCCCAAACGTAAAAAAAAAAAAAAATTCATACAAATACAAACAACTCCTCACATTTCCACGAAGGCTACTCTGTCGTATGAGGTTTTTCACATCAGTAAAGTCCACTACCACACCAGCAACACTATCTTCCCAAATGACAGCCCTACAAACACCAGCAACTATCAACTCCCACAAAAAAACAAATCAGGCTAACAAGTAATAACATAATAAAAACAAAAACATACGTACCGATCACCATGCCTATCATATTCTTGCTTGATTTTGCACTTCTCCTCCATCGTCATCATCTTCCACACCCCCAACCTGTTGTTTATATCAAAGCCAGACCACTTACTGCCCTTCACGACCACAGCGTCCACATCAACAATTACTCCACTGCTACCAAAATCAGCACTTCGAATCACGACGTCCGCGCCAGCGTCTGACTTCTTACTACGCCCATTTAACATGGGATACTCGAAATCCGCAATTTTTCTCTGCTAACTTTGTTTTTAATGTTACGTACAAACGACGTTTGCCCCACAGCAACAGGTAACCCATCATCCATATCACACAAGTCAACTTTGAAAATTCCACCAGCTGTTAACCCATGTTGCTCACCATCCGAATCGCTAACACCAAAACCTTTACCCGGCCCCACACCCTCATTACACACATACGCACCCCCCATACCAGTCCTAATCGGCGACACGTTACACACAGTTTCACCTCCGATCCTAACCCCATCGCCACTACCTCCGCATTCGTCACGACGCACCTCCACTTCCCGAAAAGCCTGCGTCACAACATGCACGTCACGATCAGCGAGCTGATCCTCCAGCACTGACAAACTCCTTCGCAACTCTATATTCTCTTTCTTTAACCTATCCACCTCGTTATTTTTAATTCCCAACACACACTCAAACCCCCCCACAATGTTTACAGCTTGAACCTCCAGCTTCCTTTTCAACCCATCAACTTCTCCCTCAAGCAACGCAATCTTTTCATCTTTTTTTTTATTCTCCAATTCCAGCTTAGCGATTGCAGTGCCATATTCGTCAACTCTACTGAATTTCAGTCCCTCATTGTCATTCACAAATGTGGCACCACGCAACACAGTTGCCTCATTCCTCCCAACTGGAGAACGTACTTCTCGCCCTTCCCAAGAACTGCACTCCTCACGTACATCATCAAATCCAAAATCCAGGTCATCCTTACGCACTGCATCGGACATGTGTGTATCATTAATTCCACATTCTTCCACGAACGCATCATCACCCCCAGCACACTCAACCACGTCTGCCTTAACATCTCCAAACTCGACAACCTCCGCACCCAGCATTTCACGTTCATATTCAAACGACCTCAGTCGGTCTACTTTAACCTACATTGACAAACATATTACTACCACAAATTACAAAAAACAACAACAAACACGTTCATAAAATAACAACCACATCCAACACACATACCTGAAACTTAACTGGTCCTGACAGATCAACCCCTTGACCTTTGATCAGCAACTTCCCAATGTCCCATTTCATGAACACGGGAAACATGTTCTCCGTTTGTGGCTCAATTATTGACGAGTGTTCACATAACCAATACTACACATGACAAGAAAGGAAAAAAATTAGCAACATAATAAGTCAAACACCCATGCTTGTCACAACGATTAATTTCCTTACACAAATGCATACCAGCAACGCAACCACACAGCCTGTCACTTTCCACGGCATTTGATGAAACTCCTTTACAGGACCCATTAGTGCTGTCACTATCGCGCCAAATCGGTCATCAGACATCCAAGTCGTTCATATATCGAACAAATGCCCAACCGATTGTCTCACCTAATTAGAAAAAAGCAGTTTCACACATGTACAATCCCAAAAGCTTGGCCACATCTTCCTCATCTTGCTTGGTCCGCCCTTAATGACTTCATAGAACAAATTTTTCACAAGTTTCGATGTTAACCTCGAGGTGTCACGACACCTGCGCTGAATGAAGTCTGTCACTGGTCGTTGACCCGGGGATAAATCCAACCGCCTTTTCCCACATTGCAAACCAAAAATCAATCTCACATCACTACTAGCAAGTTTCAAACTAGCCCCACCAATGTGAAACGCATTTTCACGCACATCGTATGTTTTTATAATTTTAGCAATCAGATCATCACACTTTCTGAATTCGTTGTGGTTCAACTTGTTGACGTGGATCGCCTCGATCATAATCCAAAAGGGGGTCCTCTTCAACTGGTTCATATGTGCCTCCGTCAGTTTCACAGAACTAACCAGTTTGATTATACCAAAGAACGTTTGACACATCAATTAATCCTTGTGTGTGCCACCCGTTGTGGGGAAAACTTAACTTTACTCACATTCTGTCCCACCGTATTATGGACCACTTTCGTTTGTTTAAACAGATCGTCCTCCATTTTCACACCAACATTGTGTGGCTTCGACCCAGTTGCAGCCTCAACCCTTCTCTTCTCACACGATCGAGTCCACGGACTACGCACTGCATTTCTATCTGCAACACCAGACATGAACCAATTCAAAAACAAATACAAGTACTCCGTCGATTGAATAATTTCATACACCCACCCCCCCACAAAAAACCACCACTGACCCCATTACAAAAAAAACAAAAAAAAAACATCCCCATTCAAGGACTGACCTCATTCTATCACACCATACGACATCATCCCAAGAACCACACCCCACACACACCAATCTTCGACTTCCCCCACTACCACCATTACATAAACAATAATACAACAACACAAACAGAGACACACACGCACCTACATGTCCGTGACACTGTGTGCCCCCACTAAACGACACATAAAAAACAAAAAAAATTCAACATAACACAGCCAAAAAATCCAACAACCCCAAAAAACCAAAGCGGACACATAATTTAACCACAACCCCACACACCCGTACAAAACCCCCATCTTAAATCAAACACCCACAAACCAGGTACAAAAGCCACACACACACAATCAGTTCCGTGGTCCCATGTGCCCCCACTAAGCAATACCACATCAGATTCTAACGCAACCCTAGTCCCTTTCACACAAAACACATCCTTGGCCCACAAATAAACCAAAAAAAACAAACAACACACAGTCAAAAAACCCACACACTCCCAAAACCCAACAAAAGGTGTGGTCCCCAACAAAACATGTCCCCCTCAATCGCTTTCGTCAACCACTTACCCCCATAAACACGACCACAACCCAGAACACAACAAACACACAAAGCAATACAAATCCCAACCATCACAAAAAAATAAACGACGGGCCACACTAAACACCGACGTACCACAACCAGTCAAACTCACAACCTAAAAACCCCAACAACACACCACGCAGGAAAACAACTAATATACACATACCCACATGCAGCATACTTAATCGACTCAGAACCACTACTACACATAACGAACGAATGCGACAGGAAAAACAAATAAACACAACAAACCACACCAACATCAAAAGGTACGAAACATACCCATCCCGTCCACGAAAAAACTACGTCACGGCACCGTCGACGAATTAATCGACTCAGGGTTCCTTTAACGGCAACTTCTTCCAACGCAACACCGTCCGATCGCCACACCGTAAACTCGTCGCAACTAGGGTTCCACACAACAAACAATTACAACCCACAACGATTCAATACATATAAAGTTCCACAACGGGTAAACCTTGAACGGGTTGTGTGGATGTGGGCCTTATCCTAACCCCTAAACACACCAACGGAGCCCAAAACTAAAAAGCCCTTATAGTGATTTGGACAACTGTGACCAACACGCAGTGTATCACGTGCAGCCCCAACCCAACTCCAACAACGGTCACATGCGGGGTATTTATGTCCCACACAAATTTTTGGGACTAAGTGGTTTACTAGAATAAAGATGGGATCAATTGGTACATAATTTTCAAATATGGGATTTATTGGTAAATCTCCCTAAAAAAAAAACATATATAATAAATCACAAATTATAATAAGGGCTGTGCTACATCTCCTAATTTTTGACCCCCTAATCCTCCTAAATTTCAAACCAAGGCAAAAAACAAAAAAAAAAAAAATGCCAAAAACGACGTCATTTTGGGCATTAGGGGATTAGGGGGGCTTTTTTAGGGGGGCAAATCATTTTCCTTATAATAATTATGTCATATGTTTTTACAAAATACATAATAAGGTGTATATTGCATATACTACTTTTAAATAATGAATTTGAGAAAACTTGATGATCTGAATTATTCATTTTGTAAGAATCTCTATGTATGTCATCAAAAAAATTTGTGTTGAGAATGGTATGTTTTTATTTTATTGTGCTTATCTCAAAAAAAAAATAGATGATCACTTTTTAAAACATACTTGTCTTTTATTTTTTTTGAAAACCAACATGATATACTTTTCGATGTACCCAAAAAAAAGAAAACCAAAATGATAAAAGAAAAAAAATTACGAAATTTTTAAAGATATTACATGTCAGTGTATTTATTCCTACAAAGATAATTATAAATGAGTGAAAAACTTTATCTAACATTAGTAATTAAAGTTATAAGTTTTTTTAATGATTATGTAATTATTTTTTTGACATTACATTAGATTGTAATTTTTTCTATGAATGACACTACTAGTACTACACAAATGGGAATTTCAAATTTGAAAATTTTATTTTAAGCACTAAACGTATGTTTATTATGAAATAAAATAAAATGAAATTATGCTTTTTTATGAAATAAATATTTTGATGAATTTCAAACACTAACCAAAGAGAATGATTGTTGAGTTGAGAGAGAGAGACTGAGAGCAGATTTGGAAGAGCACCTTGAAATGGCCTCACAGCAGAGCACAGGTACACTCTCTCTCTCTCTCTACATACTTGTGTATGTATATATCTTGGGAAATTCTCATTTACTAATTCACATATATAACACATGGACATAGGTATATTGTGGTACATAAAGAGATTTTCTCATTTATTTATTTATTATTATTTTGGTAGAAATTTATTCCTAACTAATGTTCAAATTGAACAGCCTCAATTGATTCGGTTTCTTTTCTTTCCTCAGCAATTATTGTTATTTTTTTGTGGGGGTTGCTCATAAAACCGAGATGTGAAAGAAATAATACTTAGAGCTAGGAATTGTTGCTTTGAGATAATTTGTTTAACTTTTTACTTGTTAGTTTCACTTCCTTTTCTGGCATTGCTCTCTGCTGCTACCAAACAGATCCCTTCCAAACTTGTTAATTTTCTGTCCTCTGTTTGGTGGCTAAGAAAACCAATTTCAAGAATTGGAAGTGGGTTGCCTAGATTTTTATTCTGCCCTGTGACTTAATTGGATTAATTTGTTCTTGATCTTTGCCTTAGACCATCTCCAACGCTTTAGCAAATTTGATATCAAATTCAAATTTTGATGAAAACGGTACTATTCATGGCTCCAACCGTTCACCAAACCTGATATCAAAATGAGATTTCATCAAAATTTTCATCAGATCGACGACGAAGTAATGAATTCATCAAAACACTGTTCCTGACCGTTGAAAAGAGGAGCCGGTTGACCAACCGGTTGCCCGGCCGGTTGACTAACCGGTCAACCAGTGAAAGGTTCAAACAGTTCAAGGAAAAGAAGTTCAAACCGTAAATAAAAAATAAAAAAATAATAATAATAATAATTTGCCTAACCGGTCGACCGGCCGGTCAACCACCCGGTCGTCCCGGAAAAAGTTCAAAAAGTTCAAAAAAAGTTCAAAAAATTCAAAAAAAAAAAATTTTTTTTGCCTAACCGGTCGACCACCCGATTGTCCCGGGACACATTTGGTGAAAGGTGAACCGTTGGAACATCTGTTAAAAATTTTGGTGAAATTAGTCATTTTTTACTCAAATTTGGTGAAAAATTTGAGTCACCGTTGGAGATGCTCTTAGACATTGGCTTTAGTATGCCCCAGTAGCTGAGTTTAACTATCCATAAAACTCTCATTTTATCATAAGAAAGACAAAAGAAGTATTTAAGAAATGTGAAATCTAACCATGTCTTAGTGTCTTTGTATATGAGAATTAGATGAACCCAATACAAGCTTATGTAGTAAAAAATCAGTCTTTGAAATACATCCATAATTTTCCCTCTAAAAAAAACAAATACATCCATAGTTCCATATTGTATCAAATAAACATAATCTACATACGTGTCTTCAAATAAGATGTCGTCGCTATGTCTGCCTCCTCACCCGGTCTTTGAACATGAACTAGTACATTTCTAATCCTATGTAGTTCCACGAGAACATCTTTAATTTCCATTCGTTCTCTTGGGCCTTCAGCAGAACAAGAAACTCCAATTTGAAATATTACTTTGCCTTCAGAACTTTGGCCGGTCTTATTAGATCCGTGTTCCTCTTCCATTATGATTTGTGAATCAACAATTTCCATCACTCGATGTGGGAGAATCATCTTAGCATAGCTATGGAGATTGAAATTGTCTGTAAACATGTCGTTGGTTGGTCTTTTTCCTGTAAACATTTCTAGTAAGAGGATTCCATAGCTGTACAAATCACCTTGTGTTGATATGTCTCCACCCATACCGTATTCTGCATTTTAAGGAGGAAAAAAAGAAGAAAAGAAATATAGAAAAGCCAAGGAAAAATAAGAGCATGAACTTATAAACCTCTTCAACATATCCAAACTTATGGTCTTTTTAGGGACTAATTTCAAGTACACATGGAAATGACCTGACTAAATAGCGGTGTTATATCTCCAACATCATCACTATGATGCTTTAGATTCATATGATACTAACTTATTGTCAGAAGAGAAATTGAAATAATGAAAAGGACAACCTGCTGAACAAGGCTCCTGCTAAAATGGGATTTGGGAGGGCAAGAAAAATTGAAACAATAATAACAATAAATTCAACCAACACTCCTGGGAAAGAAATTAGATGTACGAAATTTAAGTGGATCTTAATTACCTGGAGCAACATACCCAACTGTTCCTCTAATCCCAATTGAACTGCTTTGTGCGTAGTTGGAGTTTCCTGTGGCAGCTAAAAGAAATCTTGCTAGGCCAAAGTCACCTACATGAGCATAGAGGTTGTTGTCAAGAAGAACATTGCTTGGCTTTAAATCACAATGAGCGACTGGTATATCATAATGATGATGAAGATATTCCAATGCAGAGGCTACATCGATTGCTATGTTGAGCCTTTGGGTTAGGTTCAAGTTTTTTGTGTGATTCTGCTCAGTTGAACTTGGATATAACCAGCTCTCTAAACTTCCATTTGACATGAACTCAAAGACCAAAGCTTTGAAATCATTGCCTTTAAAATCTAAGCTTGAGCATGAGGTGATGACCTTGACTAGATTCCGATGACGGAGGTTCCTTAACGCTTCACATTCTGCCAAGAAGCTCTTGTCTGCTCCACTTTCTTGAAGGTTAAGGACTTTCACAGCAACAATTTGCTCACCGGAATTGGGAATCCCCTTATAAACCGAACCATATCTTCCCTTTCCGATCAAGTTCTCTAAAGAGAATCCATTGGTAGATTGATGTAGTTCTGCATAAGAAAGTTTTGGATGTTGGTTTTCCTCTGTTGACACCAGAGAGGGTTGTTTGGACTTTCTTGATCGATAAAGAACAGCACAAACACATACTACCAAGAAAATGATGGAAACTCCAATGGCGGTTGCGACCAATATCACTGTACGTGTAGAACGCTTTTTTACCCTTTCTGTGGGACATGCAGGCAATTGTAGTTCCTTGACCCTTCCACATAGATTTCCATTCCCTAGAACTGAAAATGAAGTGCTGTTTTTGAAAACTCCTACGTTTGGCACTTCACCCTCAAAATTGTTGAAGGAAAGATTGAGATCGACAAGTAAATTCAACTGCCCAAGAAACAATGGAATATTCCCAGACAAATTGTTGTGTGAAAAATCCATGAATTGAATGGCTTTCAAGTTTTTTAGCTCTGAAGGAATGGTTCCTTCAAAAAAGTTGTCTTCAAGGTTTTAAAAAGCGGCCGCAACCGTTACGTAACGCCGTTACGTAACGGTTTTGGCGGTTACCGCCACCCGTTACGGCCGCTTTTGCAGTGTGATTGAGATTCACAGGTGTGTCGGTCGTAGCGGTTGCCATAGCGGTCGTAACGGTGCCGTAACAGCCTGTTATGCACCGTTACGTAACGGTTCCAAATTGTTTCTTTCAAAAAAACACAAAAAAAAAGGGCTGAAAATGGGGGATGAGAGATAGAGAGAAGAGGGAAGATAAAGAGAGAAAATAGAGGAGCAAGAGATATAGAGAGAGAGAGAAGAGGAAAGATGAAGAACATGTTATTGATTTGTTGAAACTATAAGACCTATGCTATTCTATTCAGCTGCTATCACTAAACCATTTTGTTTGTGTGCCTATCTATATATTGTTTGAAAATAATAATAATAATAAGTGTGGTCATTATCTATTTGGCTTGGTTAAAATATGTATATATATATTTAGGTTTTTATTTATTCTCTTACTTTTGTCGTTATTTATCTTATATATAATAGTTAGTGATTAATTTTTTATAAAATATAAAGTCATTAATTATTAAAATAAAATGTAAAAAACTCAGTTTATAGTGATTTACAAATACGAAATATATTGGATCACACTTAAAAATTTATAAAAATTGATCAATATTTATTTTTAACCCAATAAATATGATCATGGAAAAAAAATATGCGTATCGGTAAATTTTTTTTAAAATTTGCAAAAAATAAAAAAATTCACGGTTACAGTTACATAACCGTTACACTACGCTTTTACACCTCAAGAATCAACATCAACGCGTCACCGCCACCGTTACGGCGACCGCAACCGTTTTTCAGAACCTTGGTTGTCTTCCATATGCAGGGAGTTCAACATCAGACAGTTCCCAAGAGCACTCGGTATTTCACCAGACAATTTGTTTTCTGAAATATCCAGTGATACCAAATTCTCCAACTTGCCCACTTGTGATGGCAATGGTCCTGTTAAAAAGTTCTGGCGTACGATGAAACCGAGATAGAGCGAAGACAGGCCAATGACTTCTCCAGGTATGCCACCGGTTAGGCGATTTTGCGCAAGATGGAGTCCTTGCAAGTTACTGCAATTACCCAAAGAAACAGGTATGCTTCCCTCGAGCATATTTTCTTCTAAAATAAGAGAAGCTAATCCAGTGATGTTGCCAATAGAGTATGGAATTTCCCCAGAAATGTTATTTGTGAAAAGGTAGAATTCTTGTAAATTGGTAAGTTTGCCAATGGAATCAGGAATGCTACCTGTGAGCATGTTTGTATCGATAGTGATGTAAGATAAGCCAACAAGCTCTGTAATCTCTTGAGGTATGTTTCCAGATATGTAGTTCTGATCCAACCATACCGATGTGAGGGTGCTGGAGAGATTTCCGATCGAATTGGGTAAATTTCCACCAATCTGAATTCTAGATAAACTCAGTACTCTTAGATTGGTACAATTAATCAAGGTGGTTAGGAAGCTGATATCATTGGCCTTATCGGTTCCAAGTGGGTTACCGGCAATATGTAAAACTTGCAGATATTGAAGGCTTCCTAAATTTAACGGTATTGGCCCAGTCAAATCATTGTCTCCGATACTTATTTTGACGAGGCCTGAAGCATTGGCTAGTGATGGTGGAATGGGCCCAAAAAATTTAATTATATCGGCTAAGAACAATTGGAGTTTCGGAAGGGTGAGGCCTAAATTGGATGGAAAATTTCCACTCAATGAGTTGTTTGTGACCGAGAAAATTTGGATTGTGGAGATGTTGTAGAGCTGATCAGGAACCATACCAGACAGATTATTCGAAGACAATTGGAATACATATAAATTTGAGAGGTGTCCAAGCTCGATAGGAATGGTTCCATGAAGGTTGTTGTGTGCAAGGTCAAGAATTTGAAGAGCAGAGAGGTTTCCAAGTGGAGGTGGAATGTTTCCAGAGAAATGATTTCTGGAAAGACTCAGTTGATAGAGATTAGACAAAGTGCCTAACTCAGGAGGAATGTTACCTTCAAGGTTGTTTCCTTTCAAATCAATGACACGGATACGTGGAAAATGAGTCAGATTGGTCAGAATTGTCCCTTGGAAAGAGTTGTTTGCGAAAAGAAGATATTGCAGGCGAAACAACCTGCCAATTTCTAGAGGGATTGTGCCTCGCAAGTTTTTATTTTGAATATTGATATCTTCAAGGCATGTAAGGTTACCTATGTGAGGAGACAGGGAACCAGACAAGTGAAGTGATGACATGTTTAGGACGGTTACTCGTTGGTGTCGACTCCCACATGTAACTCCGTGCCAGTTGCAAAAATGAATAGAATCGGTCCACGAACTAAGAAATTGCCAAGGGTCGGATGTTACTAGATCTTTAATGGCAATCAGAGCTTCGTGGTCGGTTTCATTTGTGAAACCAGAAGTTGGTTTGGCTAAAAAACCGATGGAGTGAATGTAAAAGAGAAGATAAGAGAGAAGGAAAGTGAAACTTACTTTCCTGGAAAACATAATTGTGTGCAGCATTAGACATGAGAGTAATGATTCTAATTGTGTGATTTTATATGATATTGGGTCAATCTGTGTGCAAAACTCTGGTTGAGTTACGGTATTATGGCACAATATGATTGGATCATATAGTCAATACAGCACATCCTAATAAAAAAGGTGCATCCTACAGATTTGACTTAAATTATTTGAAGTGAATGAGATGTTGGGAAAAATAGATGATTTCTTACAAGTAAATTAATTAATGGGAATAAAAATTAATGTGGAAAAATTGAATCAATAATGATACAAGAATTTTTATGTTTCCTCAATGTGAGGTACGTCCACAATTTCACTATCAATTAAAGAGTTTCTAAATGATTACAAACGTGGTCTCACAAAACCACACATAGGTGAATTCCAAATAATCGCAAATAATCAAGAGAAAAGATCTCACCAAATAGACGAACGAAAGTCTTCAAATAAAATTATAAAAGACCCAAAATAATATGTCCAAATCAACTTCAAATCAGAGGCAACAATAGCCACAAACAAAGCACAATCAACCCACTGAAATTGATCAAATAGCCGCTGCTATCCACTAAGCAAACCCACCGAATCAGCAAGCATTAATCTCGCCAACAATAATGATGACCATGGCTGCTCACCTTTTGAAAAACCAAATAATAGGGCAGCTGCTACACCCATATATGAAGAATAAAAATAATATATATAAATATGTTGTTGATCTTAGACTTTTTATCAAGTCCTAACTGCTATTAAACTGATTTTAAAATACTTATTAGGTCGCTACACCCAAATTCATAACCCAAATATAGCCTTATCGAATAGTTCCTTTCTAGAATTTAGCCTACATATATGGGCCTTAAAACGTCGTGCATAAGTATTCATTGTTACTGGCCTAACTTGTATTACTTTATCATTGTTTTTCTTTTCTGATTGAATAATTATTTTACTTTGATAACATTTCTTAATTGAATTTATCTTCACCACTTTACCTTCATATATTATAATATATGTTACATGAATTTGGAGATGAATATCGAGTGCTGGTATGTCTAAATCTATTATCTTTCTAAAATTTGAGTGTAGAAATATGTATTTAAAAGTTGTGTATTGATATGCAGACACGCCTAAAATATTTAAACATTTTGCGTGATGTATGATATTTTGATATAAAATGTATTAAATTAATAGTTATATAATTGAAATTATATGGGATTTCTCTCTCTTATCCATGTTAGAGAATAGAAACTCTTTTTTACTAGCAAATGTGATTTTTTTTTTCCTTTTTGTTTTCGACCATTGTAAAAAAATTAGAGGATTCAAGTGCCTAGTTTAGGTACGAGTGTCGAACATATATCCTATACGCTTGCTCTTGTCATTTCTTGTGGACACATAGAGGAATAGAATAGGACTAACTATGATCATATGTACATCATTTCTGAATTTATAGTAGTTCTTTATCTTCCTTGTTCTCAAAACAATTTTAAAAACCTCCTCTTATAACAACATGAACATGAAATAAATAAATCAGCAGAACATGTAACTCCAATTTGAAGGATAGACTCCAAAGCCTCCACTATTCTACCAACATTGTCTCTAATGCTTGCACTAATCTTTGTTTGTTGGTGTTTTCTTCATAAACATCACTAGTGAAAGAATTTCATAATTGTACACATCACATTTTATTGACACTTCCCCCACCTATAGCATACTTTACAATTGCAAGTTGAAACAATTAACAATTACCAATTACGGCATGTTAGGTAATGTTTAGATTTACATTTTTTTACTAATATTTACAAAATTTTAGAAATTATAAACAAAAACTAATTTGATATCCATTTTCGTTTTGAAAAACTTGTAAACAATTTACTAAATTTACTAAATTTTTGTAATAAAAAAGTTGATTTCACTTTTAAGAAAACATATTTTCATTTCTTCCTCCTCTCACTCTTTTCGGCCACAACGCACCACTCATCACCCCCACTGGCCACCCCCACCTTCAGCCACCATTGCATGTGATTTCCTACAACAACCACATCCTACCGGTGGGCACCTACCACATCAAGTTGAAAATCACCTTTGACCACCACTTACCGTCGTAAACCACCATCGGCCATCACATCTGGCAGCTTTAGCCACCATCCTCTATTTGCTTGCTAAGAAAACCAAGGTCAAGAATTGAAGTGGATTCCCAAGAATTTTTTTTTTCTTCCCCTTTTCGCATCTTTTTATCTTTTCATTTGATGTTAACCTTAAATTGCTAATCTTCCTTTCCTACCATCCCCTTGCACTCCATCACATATCAAATTGGTAATTTGCTTGTACAAGGTATTTTGTTTACACTCTTGACTAGTTCACGACTAGCATTTAGGCTGGTCTTAAATTCTTCTTTCCCCCAATTTTTTTTCCCCCTTCTCTTCTTTTGATTGAGCCATTGGTACTAGTGTATTTCAAGTTTCAACCCATTTTTCAGGCCTAGGCTTGGGCTCAGACAAAATTTCCAGAAAGGCTGTTTAATTGATAAATTCTTCTCTAGGACTTCTAAATGCAGGCACAATTATAGAAATCTCTCTCACAAGATAAGTTCGTTTACTATTCTGATGAGGTATGTGGTAGATGTCATTTTGTAAGCTTTCAATATATATTATACGGACACTTCGAAATTTTGTAAAGTACTTACTCGTATTGGACACTTGAGTAATGGTATAAGATGTGTTTGGCATACACTCATTTGGTATGCCTAAGTAGTTGAGTTTACGATTTTAATAAAAGTCCCATTTCATGCATGCAACACTTTATGTTAGTTTATAAACACTGTTTTATCCTATAAAAGTACTTAAGAAATATGAAATTTAATAATGTCTAAGTGTCCTTGAACATGAGAATTAGATAAAACTGAATACCCCATATGAGTTCATGCAACATAGCTTTCAGGAGTCGAACACCTAAAACAGAGGAATGGAATACATGCAATTAACAAAGCTTATATAGCATATCATATTTATAAATACATCCATAGTGCCACACTATTTCAAATAAACATGACATAGATAGACGTGTCTTCAACTGAGAATTATTCTTTATATTTGTCTCTTCTTCCTTTCCTCGCCCTCTCTTTAAACTTGAGCATTTACATTTCTAATCCTTCGTAGTTCCTTGAGAACATCTTTAATATCCATCCGCTCTTTTGGGCCTTCAGCAGAACAAGCAACTCCAATTTGAAGTATTGTTGCCAAGCATTCCTGCGTTACATTGCCTTCAGTATTTTGGCTGATCCTACTAGATGTGTCTCTCTCTTCCATTATGATTTGTGGATCAACAATTTCCATCACTCGATGTGGGAGAGCCATCTTAGCATAACTATGGAGGTTGAAATTGTTTGTAAACATGTTGTTGGTTGGTCTTTTTCCTGTAAACATTTCCAGTAAAAGGATTCCATAGCTGTACAAATCACCTTGTGTCGATATGTCTCCACCCATACCGTATTCTGCATTTTGAATTGGGGGAAAGGCAAAGAAAAAGAAAAGAATGAACTTGTAAGCCTTTTCAATATTTCCAAACTTATGATCTTTTAGGGATTAGTTTGAAGCACTCATGGACATGACATGACTAAATAGTGGTGGTATATCTTCAACATCATCCTATATTCACATGACACTAACTTATTGTTAGAAGATAATTTGATATAATAAAAAGGGTGACCCTATGAAAGAGACTTCTGCTAAGACGGGGCCTAGGAAGGCAACAATGTACCCAACTGTTCCTCTAATCCCAATTGAACTGCTTTGTGCATAGTTGGAGTCTCCTGTGGTAGCTATAAGAAATTTTGCTAGGCCAAAATCACCTACACGGGCAGAGAGATTGTTGTCAAGAAGAGCATTGCTCGGCTTCAAATCACAATGAGCGATTGGTATATCATAATGATGATGAAGATATTCCAATGCCAAGGCTACATCGATTGCTATGTTTAGCCTTTGCGTTAGGTTCAAGTTCTCTGTGTCATTCTGTTCAAGTGAACTTGGATATAACCAACTTTCTAAACTTCCATTTTGCATGAACTCAAAGACTAAAGCTTTGAAATCATTGCCTTTAAAATCTATACTTGAGCAAGAGGTGATGACCTTGACCAGATTCCGATGACGAAGGTTTCGTAATGCTTCCCATTCTGCCAAAAAGCTCTTGTTTGCTCCACTTTCTTGAAGGTTGAGTACTTTCACAGCAACAGTTTGCTCATCAGAATTGAGGATCCCCTTATAAACAGAACCATATCTTCCCTTTCCAATCAAGTTGTCTGAAGAAAATCCATTGGTAGATTGATGTAGGTCTGCATAAGAAAGTTGTGGATATTGGTTCTTCTCTGTTGAGGACGAAGAGGGTTGTTGTTTGGAATTTCTAAATCGATAAATAACAGCACAAACACATACTCCTAATAAAATGAGAGAAATCCCAATGCTGATTGCAACCAATCTTACTGCATGTGTAGAAGGCTTTTTCCTTTCTGTGGGACATGCAGGCAATTGTAATTGCTTGACCCCTCCACATAGATTTATGTTCCCTATAACTGAAAATAAACTGATGTTTTTGAAAACTCCTTCGTTTGGCACTTCACCCTCAAACTAGTTGAAGGAAAGATTGAGATCGCCAAGTAAGTTCAACTGCCCCAGAAACAATGGAATCTTTCCAGACAGATTGTTGCGGGAAAAGTCCATGTATGCAATGGCTTTTAAGTTTTTTAGCTCTGATGGAATGGTTCCCTCAAAAAAGTTGCCTTCCATTTCCAGGGAGTCTAACATCAAACAGTTCCCAAGAGTACTTGGGATTTCACCAGACAATTTGTTTTCTGAAATATCCAATACTGTGAGCTTGTCTGACTTACCCACTTCTGATGGCAATGGTCCTGTTAAATAGTTCTCACGTACGATGAAACCGAGAAAGAGGGAAGAAAGACCAATGACTTCTCCAGGTATGCCACCGGTGAGGCGATTTCGTGCAAGATGGAGTCCTTCCAAGTTACTGCAATTACCCAAAGAAACAGGTATGCTTCCCTCAAGCATATTTTCTTCTAAAATAAGAGAAACTAACCCAGTGATGTTGCCAATAGAGTATGGAATTTCCCCGGAGATGTTATTTATGAAAAGGTAGAATTTTTTTAAATTGGTAAGTTTGCCAATGGAATCTGGAATGCTACCTGTGAGCATGTTTGTATCTATAGTGATGTAAGATAAACCAACAAGCTCTGTAATCTCTTGAGGTATGTTTCCAGATACGTAGTTCTGATCCAACCATACCCATGTGAGGGTGCTGGAGAGATTTCCGATCGAATTGGGTAAATTTCCACCAATCTGAATATTAGATAAACTCAGTACTCTTAGATTGGTACAATTAATCAAGGTGGTTAGGAAGCTGATATCATTGGCCTTATCAGTTCCAAGTGGGTTACTGGCAATATGTAAAACTTGCAGATATTGAAGGCTTCCTAAATTTAACGGTATTGGCCCGGTCAAAGCATTGTCTCCGATACTTATTTTGGCAAGGCCTGAAGCATTGGCTAGTGATGCTGGAATGGACCCAAAGAATTGATTTTTATCAGCTAAGAACAATTGGAGTTTCGGAAGGGTGAGGCCTAAATTGGATGGAAAATTTCCACTCAATGAGTTGTTTGTGACCGAGAAAATTTGGATTGTGGAGATGTTGTAGAGCTGATCAGGAACCATACCAGAGAGATTATTCGAAGACAATTGGAATGCATATAAATTTGAGAGGTGTCCAAGCTCGATAGGAATGGTTCCGTGAAGGTTGTTGTGTGCAAGGTCAAGAATTTGAAGAGCAGAGAGGTTTCCAAGTGAAGGTGGAATGTTTCCAGAGAAATGATTTCTGGAAAGACTCAATTGATTGAGCTTAGACAAAATACTCAATTCAGGAGGAATACTCCCTTCAAGGTTGTTTCCTTTCAAATCAATGAATCGGATATGTGAGCAATGAGTCAGATTGATAGGAATTTCTCCCTGGAAAGAGTTATTTGCCAGACGAAGATTTTGCAGGCGAAACAATCCACCAATTTCTTGAGGGATTGTGCCACGGAAGTTGTTTCCCTGAATATTGATCTCTTCAAGGAACGTAAGGCTACCTATCTGAGGGGACAGGGAACCAACCAACTTAAGTGATGACATGTTTAGGGCGGTCACTCGTTGGTGCCGACGCACACAGGTGACTCCATGCCAGTTGCAAAAATGATTAGAATCATTCCATGAGCTAAGAAATCGTGAAGGGCCCTCTGTTACTAGATCTTTAATGGCGAGCAAAGCTTTGCAGTCGGTCTCATTTGTGAAACCTGAAATTGGTTTGGCCAAAAATGCAATGGAGTGCATGTAAAAGAGAAGGTAATAAGAGAGAATGAAAGATAAACTGACCTGCCTGCAAAACATACATGTGTGCACCATTTTAGTATATGAAAGAGTATGAATCAAAAGTTTCTGCCCAGATTGGATCTAACAAAGGTATTTGGCAAACAATTGGCAACTATATTTGTGAAGACAAATCTTCAATCCTCCAATAGTTGTGTGACCAATAGCCAACCTTCTAATTACCTATGATTGTTGGGAGAGAATACATTGAGTCAGGTCCACACATTGACATTGAGTCTTGCTATACTCTGTACAAATGTGACCGTGACGTAATCTTACAGCTTCCAGTCCAACGATCATTGAATGAGATTATGCATGGTTGTGGTATGTTTGCTTAGGGTTGGATAAAGGACACAATTAAGGATAGGATTATTGTTTGGAGGATTTGGTTAAATTTCTCTCATAATAAAACTTTAATGCATTAAGGACTAGTATAAAAAAAATTTCTTGAAAAGTCCAACACATACTATTTTTATCAAAATATTAAACTTTAAAATAATATAACTTTTGATGTAAATGTTGATTTTTAATAAAATTAATATTTTTAAAATTCTCTCATCAAGATTTATCAAATAAGATCAATGTTGACTATGAAATTCTTTAAAAAAAAAAAAACAAATATTACTGTCGAAATAGTAACCTATTATTCTGTTTAACAGTTACTCTGTTTGACAGTAACATATTACTCTAACAATATTGTCCAAGAAAAAAAAATAGATATTTTATTTTGTCCTTACTCAATTATGTATTTTCTCCTTAGGCGGGTTATAAAGCAACATAAATTGGACTGTTCTTTTTACTAAATAAAGGTCCAATGAGGGGTTTTGGCTAAATTTTCCTTATTATATGTTACTCTTCCATAAAATTTGGGTGTCTCTCAGTGCCCAAACCCATTTTTAAGGTAAGAGTACATATATATACTACACAAAGGTTTCATAAAAAGCCAATGTGAAGTAAGTTTAGTTAGCATTATTGATATTTTGAGAGCAAAAATGCTAGGGGTTTCAAAAATTTTATTAAATTTTTTATCAAATGTCTCACATGGGTGTGGAATCTATATGAGATCTATATTGTGTGATTCTCATATCATATGAGACATTTGATAAAAATTTTAATAGAATTTTTAAAATTTCTAACATTCCTCTTGTGAGAGTTAATTTTCCGTTCACTTCTAAATAAGTAATATATGTTAGTTTACTCATAGTAGGAGATTTCTTTACATTGTAGATCTGCTTTGACCAAAACATTAATTATTAAAAGGGTTAATTACACTAATAGTCCCTATAGTTTGAGACTTGTGTCACTTTGATCCCTTTGATCCCTGACTTTTCAATTGTGATACATTTGACCATGAATTTTGAATTTTGTTCTAAATAAGGATAATTGAAAATATCATTAGATTTTTCAAGGATAAAATCATCAATTTGATAAAACATAAACTAATTTGACAAAAATAAATATCAAAAAAATATTTTTAATTTTTTTAAAATTATTTTTATCCACCAATGATAAAATTATGTAAAATTAATAAAAATTACATGATTAATTTTTTAAAATTAATTTTACATGATCATCATACAAACACACAATAAAAATTAATTTGGTAAAAAAAAATAAATAAATGTCTAAAAGATTTATCAATTTTACATAATTTTATTTTTAATAGGTAGAAATAATTTTTAAAAATTCAAAAATATTTCTTTGACATTTATTTTTGTCAAATTAGTTTATATTTTATCAAATTGACAATTTTACCTTTGAAAAATCTAATTATATATTCAATTGTCTTTATTTGGAACAAGATTCAAAATTCAGGGTCAAATGTGTCACAATTGAAAAGTCGGAGATCAAAGTGACATAAGTCCCAAACTATAAGGACTGTTTGTGTAATTTACCGTTATTAAAACTACTTTTGAACCTTTTTTTTTATAGTTGAATGAATAAAAAATAAAAAATTATTCAGAATATTGGCTATTTTCCATTTGATTCTATTCCATAATAATATCAAACAGGAGACTATTCAACATGTGAGGTCTAGCTTGGGGTGCTAAATGAACCAAGTTATTCGAACTTGACTTATGCTGGACGTATGAAAAATTTGTTCGAGATTTACTCGTTTTGTAAACAAGTTAAATTTAAACACAATTTTAAGCTTAATAAGTTTTCAAGTTGAACTTCAACAATCTATTACTCGACTCGATAAACTTATATAAATTATAAAAAATCAAACTACTCGAGCTTGATTCGTGTTCGGCTTGTTAAAAAAATCGTTTGAATCGATTCGTTATGTAAATAAATCAAATTTAAATATAATTTTAAACTCATTAAGCCTCCGTTTGGGAAGTGGGTTGGCTTTTTGGCTTTTTGGCTTTTTTGGCTTTTTTAGCCTGGGCTTAAAAGTTTGGTTTGGGAAGGGCTTTTTGGCTTTTTGGCTTTTTTGATTTTTTTTGTGAGAGAGGAGTGTAATGATTATGGGTTGGATGTGATGTTTTGTTTTTTGTGGCTAAAAAAGCCTATTTTGTCTTATATGGCTAATTTAGCCAAAAAAGCCCACAATCCCTCTTGCCAAACATAGGCTAAGTTATTAAACCAATTTAAACAATCAACTATCCAGCTTGACTCAACTCATTTTCAGCCATAGGTCTAGCTGTCACCTCACTCCTTATTCCCACTAATCTCGCCATCAAATAAAGCATATTACTCCTTTCGTCCCAAAATAATAGTCCTTTTTGGGAAATTTAATTTTTTTTGGTAGTATAATTATTGCATTTGGAAAAAGTTGGTTTTCTAAAATTATCTTTTTGATAGTACATTTTTTGGGAATATCAATGTCATAATTGTACTTTTTTATTGTTTATTAATTTAAAAGGACAAAATAAAAAATTTATATTATTTTTGTACTTGATTTTTGAAGAGGGACTAATATTTTGGGACAATGAAAAATGGAATAATGGGCTAATATTTTGGGACAGAGGGAGTAGTATTATTATTACTTTTCAAAAAAAGATTTTTTAATTTTATTTATAATGATATGATGAGTTTAACTTACATCTCTTGTTATTGTGAATAAATTTAAATATTTAAATTATAGAAATGTCTAGCATTCTTCTATCATTTTTCCTCTCTCACTTCTGTCAAGTTTTTTTTATAGATCGGTCACTTCGTCAAGTTTGAGTTGGACAATTTTTGATTAATTTTCTTTTTTAAAAAAAAAAAATCTACATCTATTTTATTAAATCATGTACTTGAAATGTTCGAGTGCATGCAATTGGAATTTTTTTATTTTTTTATTTTTAAAATGACCCTACATTTATTCAAAGAAAAATATTTTTAAAAAATATTATATTTTTTAATGTTTAATACAATAGAAAATAAACATATTTTTGGCATAAAATACTTTTCACTTTTAAAATGTACAAAAATATATTTTAGACTAAAATGTTAATGCCACCAAACTACTATTCCCTACCATCACCTTCACTTCACCACCCCACCACCACCACCAGTATCATTACCGTCACAACCAACACCACCACCACCACTCCCACAACCTTCACCACACCATTGCCACCATAATCGTTACTACTACCGCTACGACTGCAACCACTATTGCCATTATTACCCCTTATCTACTGCCATCATCCCAATGTTAGAAAATAATAGTTTTTTGGTGACTATAATGTAATATTAAAGTGGGTGTCAATCCTCAATTGAGGTAGTAGAGTGGGTTTAGATTCTTGGTAATGAAATCTTTACATTACAAAAAAAATGACCAAAAGTATTAAGATTTGAATGAGAAATTGACTCATTAATTTGGCCTTATGAAAGAGATGTTGGGAAAAGTGTATAACCTTCTATCCCACATTGATTATAGAAGAGAGCATTGATATGTATTTAAATCACATCTTTTGCCTAAGGGTGTAAGCCCTTTGGAGTATCCAAATTTTCCAAAGGAAGGAAGTTATGGGGATTGAGACGCCCCAAAATTTGAGGACATCATAATAAGATTTAAAACTTAAAATCAATTTTTTTAATTAAGAATCCTCATCAATGTTGCCACCAAATTTACCATCATCCATTTTGATTTACAATACCGAAACTAAAAGTTTTTAAATTACAACTCCAATCAAACTTAAAACTTTGTCTTAGTACATGAAAGAAAACTAGAGAAAAACTTAGAAAAAGGGTTCATGGAAAAACTAGAAAACTTAGAAAAAGGATTCATGGAACTTTGTCACGTTTCAAGCTAACCAGGGCTGAATGTTGCCTTCTAACACCTTGGTATTTCCTTCGGTTTCTTCGGTATCTGGCATGAAACGCCAGGGCAACGGGAATGAATGCCAATGAGCGACGAGCTCAGTAAGATACCACAACTCGAAAATATCCACCCCAATAATAATACTCACAATTAATGAATAATGTGTAGTAACAGAATAACAAGTAGCATAAGCATAACAAGAATGCTATCAGTTGCAATAATAACAATAGATAATAAAAACAATGGCAAATAGAAGCAGTGATTTATCATAAGGAAAATGTCAACTTTTCTTTTAAATCCACATAGGCTTAGTTTATCATGTAAGTCTAAGTAACTCCCTGCGGAGCACTATTTCCACTCAACTATTAAGCAATGGCCATGGGCAATTCTGACTCTCCTTTGGTCAAATATTCAAATGTCACTTATTGTAACTACCAATGATGCCCACGCACCAGGGTTACGTACCCAAGTCGTAATATCATGGTCTGCCCCAGGAGAACAGTCTATATTGTGACACCCGCACCATATACCGATAAGAGCCAAAATACCTTCCCGTGCCATGTTAGGGTTCGCAACTTCCTTGCGCAAGACTCTAAACTAGGCTCACCCTATCACTTTTAAATTTTAATGTATCATCGGTTCAATTTCGTGTTTCTTTACTTCGTTGAATTCACACTTTGATGCATGTGCAAGTTTTAGTTTCAAAACCACAGTGAGATAATGTTTATATAGCACAACACAATCATGTATGGAAACCAAAATAAATATGATAGAATGTCTTAGGAATTATCACAAATTTTTTTAGGAATTCACACACTTCTTTCAACACTGTACGGTCAGACAAAAAAATATGAAACTCATACCAAACGAAGTTCAACCATTACAATATTTTAACTGGTGCTAGTTCATCGAGTTAGGAAAATATTTCGTGAAGAATACCAGGGCTAAAAATGATTTTAAAATGGAGAAATAAAACTTGGAGAAAACTAGTTTTTCTGGGACAGTGAGTTACAGTAACTTCCAGCACAGGTAATTTGTGTTTGAAAAATAGAAAGGGGCCTCAAACAGTATCAAAAAGAGATATGGTCAGAACGACTTGCTAAATATTTGAGTTTAGAACATTTTTCCAGAAAATTTTGAAGACTGAAAACCAATGGAAGATGGTCAAATAATTTTTCTAAGAAAACTGGACAGATTCTGTCGCATTTTAGTAAAACTACAATTTCTC
This sequence comes from Camellia lanceoleosa, assembly GCA_025200525.1. Taxonomy (NCBI): domain Eukaryota; kingdom Viridiplantae; phylum Streptophyta; class Magnoliopsida; order Ericales; family Theaceae; genus Camellia; species Camellia lanceoleosa. The sequence continues at coordinate 110,828,953 of CM045771.1, read as the reverse complement.
CTTTTAGACCAATCCATTTTTTGTGAAATTAGTGGTAAATGAAATATAACTCTTATATCTAACTATCCCAAGTGGTTGTGCAGAAAAACACCATTTGTAGAGAAAATGGGACCTGTTTGAAGTCACTGTTTCGGCTGTGTAACGCCCTCGAAATAAACCCATAATACCATACATTCAAGATACGAGAAAGAGATATTATATTACAATCATCAGAGTATTCTTACAAAATGTATTACATGTTGACAACGAAAGTAACTTCCCTATAGACTTACAACTTTCCAAGTCAACACTTGGTTACAAAAAGTGAGTACTAACTCGATTACATATTAAGCCATTGGCTTGAATTTACATGTAATACATCAAAGAAAGCAAAACAACAAAACAGTCTGTCTACCTCTAGCCTCCCAAGCTATGTCCTTGGAGGTGGCATACCATCGATATTTAAAAATAATGTCCCATATAGGGTGAGCCACAGCCCAGTAGAAACATACTAAACCAACCATAAACAATGACTAAAATAATAGCATTCAATAGATGGTCCACACTTATATTCCAACTTATATCATATTACAGTTTCATGACAATCGTGTCTATGTTATATTTCATCTTCCATTCCTTATTCGACATTAATTTTGAAAACAAGGCTCAGAGTCTGGCCAAATAAATTAATGAGATTATAATTCATCACTAAAATACTTTCGAAATTCATTATGGATACACATTTTGGTGCTGCATTAATAACACATAAAACCACTTTCATGCTTCACAAATGATAATGATATACATTTTAGTACTATATCAAATCAAACAAACACTTCCATACTTCACAAATGATACACATTTCAGTGCTGTATCAATCTCAAACAAAATCCGGTTTAGAGGTCCATCCCCCATCTTCCAATAAACTGTGGAGTACATCCCCCATCTCCTCCCACACAATACAATGTATATAAGTGATTATCATATACAAATTTAATCAATCAAGACAAGTGATACACATTTTAGTACTATATCAATGTCAAACAAAACACTTCTATAATTCGCAAATGATACACATTGTAGTGTTGTATCAATCTCAAACAAAATCCAATTTAGAAGTCCATCCTCCATCTTCCAATAAACCGTGGAGTACATCCCCCATCTCCTCCCACACAATACAATGTATATAAGCAATTATCGTATACAAATTCAATCAACCAATACAACATTTGATGTATTATACCAACCGTTATATTCGATAGCATTCCCAATGGATTAGTTTTAGTTTGCCTAATCATCATGCATTGTCTACAACAATCAAGACTATCCTCCACCGATAGCCCAAATTAGTTATTTCTAAACAGAAAATAAATGCACCAAATGAATAAAGTATCAACATTTTATCTAGGTGAGCGATAAATTAACCCAACAACACCCTTTGATCGCGTACCTTTCCAATTTGAATATTTCCTATTCAATTTCTCATTTTCCTAAATTAATTACACAAATTAATTTATCATAACAATTAGGGCTTTTTCCCATAGTCACAACACCAACCCTAAGGTTCCGTTTCCCATCAATAATCCAACATCAAGTCCATTTTCCAATGTATTACATACATAAAGGTTTATATGTTTGAAACCCCATCTTTTAAAAATTACACAAAGACCCCAAAACCTTCTCAAAATTTACCCAACAACCCCCAACATATCAAAATGCCAAAATTTAAAGACAAAGCTCATAAGATGGAGTAGGGTATCCCTATCTCGAAGTTAGAGTTGAAACGAAGAAGAAGACCAAACTCAAAGTGCTCCAAACTCAACTTTTCGGATCAAAACGTAGCCCTCGACAATCAATACACTTTTTGTAAAGGCCAAAGGGTAGGAGAACACTCTAACTAGATCAATTCTAAGAGAGAAGGGAGAAAGTAGTGAGAGAAGCTCTCAAAAATGGCTTTTCGGAAAAGTAAGAGAGAGAGTGTAAGTTGAAAAGTGATTCAAAATGCCCAGCTGCCTACTGATATACGCATGATCCGCTTAAGCGGAGAATATGACACTCGAGTGTCAAGCACAAAAACTGGACCCGCTCGAGCGTGAAGGTTACCCGCTCGAGCGCCAAGACACAACTGCAAAACACACCCGCTCGAGCGCAAAGAAAAGGCCGCTTGAGCGTAGATTTCCCCCTTCCAGTACTTTTACAAACAAAGAACCACCCACTCGAGCTCCAAGATACCCGCTCGAGCGTAAGAAAATCCGCTCGAGCATAAAAAAACCCACCTGCAGAAGTTTTGCAGAGGCACGAAATACTGAAAGTGTGAAAATCCCGCTCGAGCGCAAGAATACCCGCTTGAGCGGATAACCAAAAATCAAACTCCGCGCTGTGCTTGAGCGTACCACTAAAACTTTGGGCAACAAGGAATGAGACCAAGGCTCAACCAACCTGTTCCAAACCTGCCCATACCATCCTATAACTCAAATAACAAGTATTGAATGATGGAAACAAGATATAAACAACAATCAACAACCACGGAAACAAGTTCGGATCACTGTACGCAAAGGGGTAAAACCCGGGATCACTATAACCTCCCCCACTTAAAGAATTTCGTTCCCGAAATTAAGAACACGCCAAAAGAACAAGACCAACTGATCACACAGTACCCAACACTCGGGTATTAGGAAGGGTCCTAACCTCACAAAAAATTCTCAATTTACTCCCACAAAAGGAAGGGCTTACCAAGTGAACACGTTCCGAAAGAAAACAACACTCTGGCATACAAAAAAAACTCCAACAAAACCAAACCCTTCCCAAGATAAATCACCAAAATGCCCGGCTAGCACTCCAAGCTAAGTCGCTACTCAACAATCAAAATTCAAATAGAACAACCAACAAATTTTTTTTTTTTTGTAAATATGGGAAATTTTTCTATGGTTCATGAGGCATTTCTCAAGATAATCAAATTTTTAACGTTGACATTCCGAAATAAATTTTGCATTTTCCATGCGAAAGTTAAAATACATGGTTCATAATTCCATATCATAGTCAGTGTTCATGATATATTTCTAGTTCTCCAATACATTCAACATATGCAATGTTACATTAAACTTTCATTTCAAGGCAAGTTTCAAAATACTTCTGTGAACCAAAACATATGCAATGTTTTTCAACTTAAGACATATTCAATACTTTTAAAGTTTAACAATACAACAAAAATACAACACATGCTCAAACATCCCCAAATAGATTCGGATATTTCTCTTGGACCTGAAATCCACTTACCCAAGTGGTTTTTCCTAACCCCGTCACGTTCCCACAACACCTCGGTTAAAGGAAGAGTCCTGTTCTCCAAGACCCGATAACAATGATAATAGTAAGCCACACGCAACCACTACAGTGTTTTGAGACATCCTTAATGTCTCGACTACCAACAATACCCAAACCAGTATTTAGTACTTACCACCCCAACATAGGAAACATGAAATCATTCATACACAAGGCTTCTGGTCGACTTTCACAAAACAGGAACGCAAGACGAAGCAAGGGTAAGGAACAACATTACGGTACACTTATACCCTAAAATTTCAGGGTCTTACCAAAGACACACAATATGTAACCAGCAACTCAGGCTAGGTCAAATCTAACTTCCCACAAAATATTCCATTCAGGTTAAAGAATCTGCTTTATTTGCTCCGTTTGTTTCAAGGCACTCGGTTTACCCCAAAGGTATTCAGACTTATACCGTCACCACTTAAACACGTCATTTACAACTGGCCATGGCTGAACTCAGAGATTCCCCTCAAACTCTTTCCCGAAAATAAGGATCGCAAACTCACATTTTAATTCAAAATCATTTTAGTTTACGAAGAGTACTCAATGTCCCTCAAGCGAATCACAACGTAACCAACCCACAAAACCCGCCATACTCATAGTAATGACGCAATTCTCAAAAGCAGTACTTTCACGATAGGAACTCCTAAACGTTTGAAATTCCCAACAACGCAATAACATAAAGGATAACTTTATACACCTCGCGCCTTACACCGCACAGACAAGACTGAACAAGTCGGAACGACTCTAACAGTGTGCCACATTCACTTTACACAATTTCGCTACCTCACTCGTATTACCACTATCCAAACTGGGCGACGGACACTTACATCAAAGTGACCTAGCTTTACCAAACCTCAAACCACGCGATTCCATCAGTAATCACACTATAGCCTTACCAAGGCATTCAGTTGGGATTCCCTAAATTAATCCCCTTCTACACATCATCTAACAACAACATACGAACCACACACTATCACGCATCGCACTATGCAAAACTCCCTTATTTAGAAATTTCATTCACCACCTCGATTGAACTCGTAGTAACAGAATTTGCATACCCCTTCCCTCGTAAGGAGTTAACTGACAAGGTTTGCTACACCACGACATTTAACATTGCCAAGTAACTGTTCATACCGAACACAAGCAAACATAGCACCTTCATCCGCCAACGACCCATAGGGTCCACCTTTTATTCCACATCCTATTTGTCACTCGTCCCGAGAGTACAACCAAGACACCAGGTCTCCGTGCCCAACAACCAGCCATTACTACTACCCAAGATATAGCACCAACTGCTCACAACACACCATTTCCCGGTGCCAACAACTACACCCTTATATAGGGACTAACACTCCCTCAATCGAAACGACCAATCAGTACATATACAAATCTGGCAACGTTACCTACCACGAAGGTACAAGTCTATTCCTAATAAGATTATGCACTATGCCCTCGTAAAATACCATGTTTAAATACATACTACACCTAGTATTAATCGCACACTTCACATCCCCTCGAGGAGTTCCCGCGACAGTAGATCAACATTACTTTCATGCATATAAGATTAATTAGATAACACTAATGAAATTCCGAACATCCGGCAAGTATAACTGTTCTTGCCCCCTTGTAATCCTGATTAAGGTATGCATCCCTCAGTAATCCTTCCAAATAAAAAAAAAAGAAACATGGCTCATCAGCCCTCATTTTTCCTAAACCAAATCGCACGCATATAAATGCATTATTACCAAAAATTTTATGGTCTCACAACAACTCACTACACTAATAAAACTTTTCGAGCCACTACATGCTCTAATCTGCCCATTTCAAGAAAATAGATAAGCACAGGCACACAAAACTATATATATATAGAGACAAACAACCCTGATGTTCCAACATTTCCAAAACACATTGGTTACACAACAGAACCCAATGATTACAAGATGATAATTCACCGATTACAAAACGGATTAGTCAAAACAAAACCACCCCATCGATATTACCACCACTATTATCCCTCGCTGGACCGCTAAAGTTGGTCATCCTCAGACCCAAGATATCCTATGAACTTACAAGCCACGGACAAGAACTACTGATGTGCCCCATCCGGCCACACTTGGAACAACTGTGAACTTCCTCAACTAGGGCTTGGGAACTCGACTCTCCTGAGGCCCTCGAAATCTGGCTTGATTGTCCCCCAAAATGATACTGCCCCTGCCCGGTCGAATAAAACTGAGCCCGACTAGGTTGCAAAACCCCCAAAGAAGCCCCTGGCTGAGTACAGAAACGTCTGAGATGACCCGGCCGATTACACACCCAATGAATAAGCGGCACCCTAGCACAAGACTGGTTCAAAGTCTGAGCTGATGGAGACCCCAACAACTGCTTGAAACTCCATCTTTTGAAAATATTATACCAACCACTATATTCGATAGCATTCCCAATGGATTAGTTTTAGTTTGCCTAATCATCATGTATTGTCTACAACAATCAAAACTATCCTCCACCGATAGCCCAAATCAATTATTTCTAAATAGAAAATAAATGCATCAAATGGATAAAGTATCAACATTTTATCTAGGTGAGCGATAAATTAACCCAACAACACCCTTTGATCCCGTACCTTTCCAATTTGAATATTTCCTATTCAATTTCTCATTTCCCTAAATTAATTACACAAATTAATTTATCATAACAATTAGGGCTTTTCCCATATTCACAACACCAACCCTAAGGTTCCGTTTCCCATCAATAATCCAACATCAAGTCCATTTTCCAATGTATTACATACATAAAGGTTTATATGTTTGAAACCCTATCTTTTGAAAATTACACAAAGACCCCAAAACCTTCTCAAAATTTACCCAACAACCCCCAACATATCAAAATGTCAAAATTTAAAGACAAAGCTCATAAGATGAAGTAGGATATCCCTACCTCGAAGTTAGAGTTGAAACGGAGAAGAAGACCAAACTCAAAGTGCTCCAAACTCTAAACTTTTCAGATCAAAATGTAGCCCTCGACAATCAACACACTTTTTGTAAAGGTCAAAGGGTAGTTGAACACTCTAACTAGATCAATCCTAAGAGAGAAGGGAGAAAGTAGTGAGAGAAGCTCTGAAAAATGGCTTTTCGGAAAAGTAAGAGAGAGAGTGTAAGTTGAAAAGTGATTCAAAATGCCCAGCTGCCTACTGATATGCGCGTGATCCGCTAGAGTGGAGAATATGACACTTGAGCGTCAAGCACAAAAACTGGATCCGCTCGAGCGTGAAGGTTACCCGCTCGAATGCCAAGACACAACTGCAAAACACACCCACTCGAGCGCAAAGAAAAGGCCGCTCAAGCGTAGATTTCTCCTTTCCAGTACTTTTACAGACAAAGAACCACCCGCTCGAGCTCCAAGATACCCGCCCGGCTCGAGCGCGACCCGCTCGAGCGTAAGAAAATCCGCTTGAGCGTGAAAAACCCACCTGCAGAAGTTTTGCAGAGGCACGAAATACTGAGAGTGTGAAAATCCCGCCGAAGAAGAATACCCGCCGGCGGATAACCAAAATCAAACTCCGCCGAAAGAAGAGACCCGCCGAAGGCATTACTAAAACTTTGGGCAACAAGGAATGAAACCAAGGCTCAACCAACCTGTTCCAAACCTGCCCATACCATCCTATAACTCAAATAACAAGTATTGAATGATGGAAACAAGATATAAACAACAATCAACAACTACGGAAACAAGCCCAGATCACTGTACGCAAAGGGGTAAAACCCAGGATCGCTATATGCTGTGTTGTGAACAACACTTAGGACAAATATTTATTTCGGTAAGAAAATAGTGTCCAATGATTTTATAAAAGTTTACACGCTTCTACTTATATATATATATATACTCCCAGTACCAACAGATTTTTGACACAAGTTATTTTCAATTTATTAAAGCATTTTACCTTTGACAAAATCTGAAACAATGAAGAAAATATAAGTTTCGAATAAAAATGAACCGACCCTATCTCATTTTACCCCCATGCAAGATTATTTCAAATAATAGAAAATATTTGAACATATAAGAAGATAAAATTAGTAGCTAAACCATCTAATCTATGCTTGCAAGACGGATAAAAATCATGTAATCATGAACTTATCATTCTGTCAAAATGTAAACATGTATTGAGCTATTCTTGTTATGTGTGTATTAACAATGCACACTCTTGCATATTTTTAATATATAGATTTAGTTTTAAAAAAAATATCTAAGGGAGGATAGATGTTGAGTATTCCTACCTCAAGAGTTTTTACAAACTATTCTTAAGATTTGTTTTGAAATAGTGACCACTAAGCACCCTCTCCTCTTCTTCTCTTTCTTTTGGGCAAATTACAAACACCCCCCTCGAGGTTTGATAAAAATAAGATTCTCCCCTGAGATTTGAGAAATTACAAATTGCCCATTGAGGGTCAAATTTTCATAACAAATTAGGAGGGAATCTATATGAAAATAAAAACATCAGGGGGCAATTTGTTATGGAAATATAAACCTCAGGGGGGCGGGATGTAATTTCTCAAACCTCAGGGGGGAATTTATATTTTCACCAAATCTCGAGGGGGGTGTTTGTAATTTGCCCCTTTCTTTTCTACTCTTTCTCTCTTCATTTTTTTTTTTTCTTTGCTCAGCCGTGGAAACAAAAAGGGATGAATAGTGTTCTATATGTAGGAGTTTGGAGACAATTATTTATTTATTTATTTATTTTATATATATATATATATATATTTTTTCTTCTCTTGGCTTGGGGACTATTATCTACAAGGTAGGCTTAGTGTGTAGATGCATGCATGCCTTAGCATGCCTTGTCAGTAGCTTCCGTGGGAGAAAAGGCAGCCGAGTGCTCTGTCCAAAATCTAAATTTTAAATTTTTTTTTAAATCATTATTTATATATAACCTATTCACTAGATGTTTTGTTCCTTACTGTCCTCTAACTAACTTAATTATTATCTGCCTACTCATTTAGTTTCCACAACTGTATTTAGATATAGAAATTTAATCACAGAAAAATAAATAAATTTATTTAAAGGAGTTTAATATTGGTATTAATTATGATGTTATTAACATTAAAGTTTAATAATTTAATAATCACTATTAATTTACTTAATATTGTTATTAACAAACTAATTAATTGTGTAAAAATTCAGGTTCTTACAAGGATGCTTCAAGGATGGACTTGGGCCAAGACTATGGGCCAAGTTGGTTATGCAAAAATTGTCATACGCCCGCCTAGGCCGGGTCCGTGATTTGTGAATCTTGAGGCTTAAGGCTTGAGGCTTGAGGCTTGAGGCTTGAGGCTTGAGGCTTGTTGGATTGGATTCAGTGTGGAAGTTGGGTCGGGTTTCTTGGCCCACTTATCTTAATCTTTTTGGGCCAAACCATATATGTAGCTGCAGTATACACAATTTACATGTGTGTAAAACCTGGTAACTCCTCTATATTTATGATGCATTAAATCCATCAGTTTTACAGAGTTTAATACTGCATTTGTGATGGGCCATGATGGCAAAAGCCTCTTCCTCTCTCCCTCCGTATGTATAAAAGGAGGCCCATCTCCTTCAATTTTCCACCTCCAGAAATTCTTGCTCTTTAGTTTTCTCCAGTTTTATATTCTTCGTGAGAGAGTGTTGCTTGAGTTTTGTTCACCGAAGTTACACCGTAGGTGCTTGGTTGTACTTGGTCCAACCGTCATACCTTGGAAGACATACGTCGAACAACCTCCAGCATCCCAATCAATGAAGCGGTGAATTTGTTTTAAGAAAAATGTATAGTGTAGGTTTCAGTTTGCTTTCTTTTGCCATTTTATTTGATTATGTAGACCACTAATACATTAATTTTAAGGACACAACTAAAAGTAAAAAAATATTTTTTATAACAGAAAATATTTTCTAGTAAAATAAAAAAGAAAAGAAAAGAAAAGAAAAGAAAGCCATGGAGTCAACTGTAAAAATTGAAGAAACGTTCAGAGGGAAACAAAAATTACTTTTTCTTGCCTTCTCTTCTCAGCTGCTACCTAATTTGTGTTTTGAAGGTGTGTACTATATAAAACTGCAAATGAATAGAGTCGTTCGTGAACAGATTCAACCTCGGTTTGCTAAGGGCTCGCTCGAACTCAGTTGGTTAAATTTTTATTGCGTTTGATTTCGAGTTCGAACTCATTAAAATCTTAATAAATAAGTCCAAATATACTAAAGTTTGGCTTGTTAGTTTGGCTCACAAGCTGACTCATTTGACATTTATTTAAATAATAGAATAAATATATTATTTGTATATTAAATAATGTAAAAATATGTATATAAAACAAGATAAATATGTTATTTATAAATTTAAATAATATAATATAAATAATATTTAAATTTAGATAATACATATATATAATAGTAGTGGTAAATATTATTATTTTGGTAAGATATTGACTTTTTTTTTTAAACTATATTTATATATATTGTATATATAATTGTATAATTAAAATTTCTATTGTAACTTTAATCTCATACGCAAGTATAAATTTATAATTTCTTTGATTCGTTAAGGGTCATAAACAGACTCGAGTACAAATCAAGTCTAAGGCAACTCAGTTCGAGCTCGGTTCGTTAAATTTTTATTGAACTCAAATTCGATCTCGTTAAAATCTTAATAAACATATTATAACATAAAATTTGACTTGACTCGTTTATAGTACTGCCATATTATAACCCTTCAAGTAATGCTACATATATAAATATTTTATTTATAAACTGACGGGAAAAGTTTAGCTAGTTTCTATTAGGATAAATTATAATTTTTACTCTTTATAATTTGATTAAAGTTTTGTTTTAATTTCTATTATTTTAATTGGGTAAATTGTATTGGTAGTCTTAGTATTTTTGTTCTCGTATTATTTTGATCTCTTTAATTTTAATTGACTCAATTTAACTATAAATTTATAACTTTGTCACAACATATATATTTTTAAATCAAAATCAAATTTTATATTTTATAGATGTGAATCACCTACTAGTATATATATATATATATATAGAGAGAGAGAGAGAGAGAGAGAGAGAGAGAAAAGCATACATGCACAAATAGTGTATATACATTGGGAGAAGACTTCGACAGTCCATACTATTGGAAGTCCAGACTTGTGATATTTCATTCATTTTCCACAAAATGTAGAATATAAACCTTCTCTGCAAATTGTGTGTAAATAAAGGACTCCAACGTTTTCTGTCGTTTAATGTTGATGGCTTCAGTCTATTTACTAAAAATAAGCTAGACCCTTTGAACGGAGACTACATTTCATGTCCATTCAAAAATATGATGATAAATATCTTACAAATGAAATCACCGCTTACAATTGTAATTAAATAATCATTTTTATAGGAGATTAAAGAATGATCATTCAATTCTATTATATTTCCTTTCGGTGAATCAAACACTACGTTAATACATGAGCAAAGTCACGATTAAAAGGACTAGGTGATCCGTTAATGGAAATTAATCAAAATTGCCAAAGAAATTACACCAATAATTAGCAAGTAAATGGAATAACTAATAAGAAAACCTTACTTTAGCTGGGGTCCTGGGAGCTTCTATTTGCACCCCAAAAAGTAGGTTGGGCACCCTATTACTTTGAACACTACAATATTAAATTGGAAATTTTTTTTATTTATTTGTTTGGACTCTCCAAATACTACATATTCTAACCCTAAAAACCTTAAAACCCTATACAAATCTTCTTTGTACACCCCATTACCCATAAACAAATGAACGAAATCCAACCACATTTGGGGTCTTTGGAAGTCCAAGAGATGAAAAGAGATTTCGAGTTCATTCGAGACGAAGCGAGATTCCGGGACAAAGGTCTCCCACTCATCAGTTAATCAAAATATATTTGCTTGGATACTTAATTCCGAACCTATGAAGTTTGTTCGGATACTTAGTGCCGAATACAAAAAAATTGGTTCCAATTGCTTCATATGGATAGTCAGTGCCGAACAAAATATATTTGTCCAAATACTTAATTCTGAACCTATTAAGTTTGTTCGGATACTCAGTACTGAACACAAGAAAATTGGTTCCAGTTGTTTCATATGGATACTCACTACCGAACAAAATATACTTGTCTGGATACTTAATTCTGAACCTATGAAGTTTGTTCGGATACTCAAATACTGAACACAAGAAAATTGGTTCCAGTTGTTTCTGTTGGACAATCTTCACTGTATTTAAAAAAATAAATTATGTTTGTGTACTTAACAATAAACGGAATACAGAAGATACAAAGGAAAGGAGAGAGTTTGTTTGATTATAAAAATCAAACCAGAAAATAACATAAAATAAATAAAACAGATTTTTATTTTGTTACAAAAACAAAATCAAAATCTAAAACATAAAAAATAATAAAACAGATAAGTAAATTAATTGCTTACCAAATTAATTTGTTGAACAACTTTTCTAATCAAGTCCAATGTTTAACACTATGTCCTTAAGACAGATTCCTCCTCTCCATGGTGTTTTCAGATTATAGACGTCTATCTCCCAAGATAAAATGATCAACAGTGAATAGTAGCAGCACTACACACTATTCACACAACGAACACACTTTGTGTATATACTCTTTCTTACAGAAAATTAATGTAATTAATGCAGTAAAATGCAGAGATTAATGGCAGCAGAGAAGAACGAAAATTGAAGTGAAAATTCTAAATAAGGGACTGCCTTTATATAGGAAAATTCGTGGTTGTATGGTTTGAATTAAACAGGTACAAAACCTATTTGAACAAGTATGTTACCTATTCGGTTTGAATGAACAAATACAAATCTGTTGGGTTCAAATTTTGAACAGATAAAAATCGTATTAAACAGATTTGAATCTGTCCGGGTGGGAAAAAAAACTGGAGCCAATTTTGAAATTAATTTTCGAAACTCAAATTCCAAAAAATTAGAATTTTATTTTAGAAAAAATATAATTCAAATATTTTTGGCCCAAAAAGATAGGTATTGGGCCGGACAAGCCCAACCCAACTACACACCCAACCCGCCCGACCGGGTGGCGGCTGCACATGCGTGTGCTTATTTTGGGTCTAGTGGGTCTAGCCCACTTTTCCCATAATCTCCATCTCTACAAAACTTGGGTGCCCCTTGGGGCCTATTCTAAGTTCCAAACTCAAACCTTATAAACCCACTCAAAGTATGCCTACCAAATCAATGTGGAATAAGCCTTAAACCACACCTTTAAGAAATTTCCACCAAAACTCCATTTCTATGGAGCTCACTTTGGCTTCAATTTTCCATTCACCCGATAATAGTTTTGAGCAACCAAATATACTACGTGAATCACAACACGGTATAGAACGCGTTACCACTTAGACCCGCCAACTTTGCCGCATGGGTCCCACCTAAAAATTAGACCAAAGTTGAAGAAAAATTCTGTTTTTCCAAAACTTCAAAACCCATTTCTAACAGTTTCATATGGATACTCAATGCCGAACAAAATATATTTGTCCAAATACTAATTCTGAACCTAAGAAGTTTGTTTGGATACTCAGTTCCGAATCAATCTGGAAAACCAACCTACGAAAAATATGAACAACAATTAATAGAAGATTGCTTGGAAACGTGTTCTTTATTGTTCATCGCTGATTTCAATATAAAGTAGAATGCAAAATTGATGGATTAAAGCAAATAAAGTTGGATATGAAGATGCAAAGTGATGAATGTAGAAAGAGCAGGGAGAAGGAATGTTGGGGATGATGATAAATGGGGTGTCCAAAACATTTTTATGTACATTTTTTTCAAGGGTAAACTACCAATAGGTCCTACTTTTGGGACTTATTACCCATTAGGTCCTATTGATAAATTTATTAATTAATAAAGATAAATTTATCAGTTTTTTATTTTTATGAATAAATTTATAGTGATAAATTTATCAGTCTCTTTGTTTTTATGAATAAATTTGTAGTGATAAATTTATCAGTCTCTTATTTTTATAGTGTTAAATTTATTAGTTAGGACCTGTAGGTAAATAAATTTAATTAATAGGACTGATTGGTAAGTATTCCTTTTTTCAAAGTCAAATACTTTTTGATCATTTTAAATAGAGACTAAATATTAATAATAAAAAAAATATCATTAAATTGGGGTGTCCAAAATGTGTGTGTGATGGGAAAAAATAGTGACGTTACACACCTTGTAAGAATCTCACACACACACATATATATATACTAGTTAAAAAAAGTCCCTATAAAGTACGGGTTATTATTATGATATATTTAAATTTTGTAGTTTGATAAATTTTTAAAATAAAAATATTGTTCTAGGAAATTGAATAGAATAAATCATTAAACATATGATAGAATTATATAAATTGTATTATAAATAATAGAAATTAGAAAAAAAATATAATAAGTCTTTCAATTTTAACATAATTATATTTTTTCCTTTTTCAGTAAAATTAAAATTTTAGAGGAGTCCAATATAATTATATCAAATTTGTATAAGTTAATATATTCTTAACACTCAAGTGTTTGTTCATAACCACTTGTGCTATTGTCTAAAGTCATATCCACTTCAAATAGTCACCAAACTAATTATTTAATATTTTTTTGTTTTATATAAGTGTTTTTTGGGTTAGTTCATTTTGTTATTCAATACTTTATACTTATTTGATGTAGTGAGTTCCATTAGTAGTGTTTAGTTCACTAAAATGAAAGTGGAATGGAATGATCAATTAAAATGTTAATTCTCACATATGATGAAAAATGTATTGAAAATGGATTCTTATTCATTATTATAAGGAAATGGTTATTCTATCGGGAGACTATTTAATGATCATTCAACCTTCATTAATCGTGACTTATGATTTTGAAATTGACACGTCACCCTTTGAAATCTTTAATCGCATAACAAATTACCTATTTCATTAATTAACCAATAAGTCAATTAATAGTTTTTAATAATGTTATAAATATATTTTAATTAGCAACTCTAGTGATTTTATTGTTGTATAGGAAAGTAATTAGGAGTTTTATTTTTTCTGTTAAGTTTGGCAATTTGTTACACACCTAATGATATAGAATCCAACTCCCTCGTCACATTGTTGAAAAATGTTTGAAACCTTCAAAAGCTCACACAATCCGATCTACAATTATGTGGTATAATATGTATCCTTTTTTCATTTGTTATACACCCAATGATGTAGACTTCAATTCTATTATTATATCATTGTCGGTGAATTTATAAGTCTTCAGAATTTATAAAAAAAAAATTATGATATATAATTTTTCTCAACAGATAAATATAAAATAAATACAAAATAATTCACTAAACTAATAAAGAAACGGAAACAACGTGAACAGTCAAAATCACAGACGAAACAAATAAAATATTCACAGCAAAGGGGGTAATTTCAGTATGGCCATAATGCAAGCCTTCTCTAGTTTAAAATTGTAAAATAACAATTTGAAAATAAAAAAAATTTAAATTTGTCAACACTTAATTTTTTAACAACCAACTTTTCAATTTAATAAATTAGCTTTTAGTCTTTAATTTTCAGTTTTCAATTTTCAATTTTCAATTTTATATGGTGTTTGATCTTTTTTTTTTTATTTTGTCAAAAATTCAACCATGCTAAAGTTAAAAAAGAAATAATTTGACATGTAGAAAAACCAATTTAAAAAGTGAAATGTTACATTCAACAATGAAAACAAGTTAAATGAATTAAGTTTGAATAAATTTTGAAATTCGAAAAGTTTTCAAATCAAACTTGAATAGTTAAATTAACCAAGTTTGAACAAATTTTAAAATTCATAAAGTTTTCAAACCAAACTTGAATAGTTAAAATGTTAGTAAAGTTACAATTAATTTTTTTATACGAATTTAAGAGTTTTAGGTCTGAGTACGGATTCTCTAAAGTAATTTTGGAATTTTTTTTTATATGACTGATATTTAATTGTACAAAAATTAAAGATACAACAATCAAAAGTTGAAACTATAACAACCATATATACAATCACTCTAACATCACTTTTTAAAAATAAATAAACTCAAAAAAATCTCTCCTTTTAAACTATTAAGCTAATAACAATGAACCAAAATTTCTTACATAATTTTCAAAAGCCCACCACCCCAATTACTTTACGGATGATTATTGGATAGTCCCAGAGTATGACTATGTAGTATTCCATAGTTTTGTGTTTAGTGAGAAGGTGGAGTATTATGATTTTGTATTAGGTAATTGAGAAATATGAACGGGCATGATGAATGTTGATTGGTGAAAGAGTATGGACATGTGATATTCCGGAAGGAGCTAATAATTTTCCTTATTTCGCTAACCAAGTTAAAGGACAAAATAAGAAATTCAAAAACAAGCTAAGGACAAAATAGGCAATCCAAGACAAATCTTCCCAACTAAAGCAACCAAAATTTCTTACCTAATTTCCAAAAAGACACCACCCAAATTGTTTCACCAACCAAACTAATGGGCAAAATAGCAATTTCAAAACAAGTTAAGGAAAAAATAGGAATTAAAAAAACAATCCACAAATAGGAAATAGATTCTTATATATATAAACTAGTTTAAAGAGACCCGTGCAAGGTACGGGCTATTATTACAGTATGTTTAAGTTTAGAATATTGTTCTATGAAATTGAATAAAATAAATCATTAGATATATGATAGAATTATGTGGTGTGATATGTATTATTTTTTGACTTGTTATACACCTAATGATGTAGACTTTAATTCTATTACTATATCATTTTGGGTGAATTTATGTGTCTTTAACATTTCTCTTGAATTTATAAAAATAAAATAAAAAAAATTATGGTGTGTAGCTTTTCAGATAAATATAAAACAAATACTAAGATAATTCTCCCATCTAAAAAAAATCACAAAGATAATTCACTGGACTAATAAAGAAGCAGAAGAAAATACATATATATACAAACGATTAATTTTATTAATATATAAATCATTCTTACATAACAAATGACAAATTTTATTAATAAGTAAATCATTAAGTAAATTAATAACTTTTAATGATATGAAAATTATTTTTCAGTTAACTATTTTATTAATAAATAAATCATCAAATTAATTAACAGTTTTTAATTATATGAGAAATATTTTTCAATAAATAATTTTGATAATTTATTATTGCGTAAGAGAATAGTTTTTTTTTTTTTCTCTGGGTATTGTGTTAAATTAAAATTTATAACAAACGATAGTTATAATTTCTAATATTATAGGACCGATTCATATTTTAAACAAACCTTATGGGTGTATTTATAATTTGTTAAAAAATAAAATATTTATGTTTCATAATTGACCAAGAATATTGCCATAATTACGAAAAAAAACCTGTTTCATAATTGATCAAGAATGTTCACGTAATTATGAAAAAATCTGTCGCATAATTGACAAAAAATGTTTACGTAATTATAAAAAACATCCGCTCAACATATAGGCCACCATTAGTAAATTATTCAAAATAAAAAGGCAAAATCAGAAAGAAAAGACAAACCTCAAGCAGCTAAGCAGTTCTTATATATATACTAGTTTACAATGGCTCGTGCCTTATTGAAGTTTTGTATTTTGATAATTTTTTAAAAATTAGAATATTGTTCTATGAAATTGAATAGAATAAATCATTAGATATATGATAGAATTATGTGGTATGATATGTATTATTTTTTGATTTGCTATACACCTAATGATGTAGATTTCAATTCTATTACCATATCATTTTGGGTGAATTTATAAGACTTTAACATTTCTTCCGAATTTATTAAAAAAAAAAAAAAAAATCTATGTACGGAACTTTTCTCAACACATAAATATAAAATAAATACTAAGATAATTCTCTCATCTAAAAAAACTACTAAGATAATTCACTGAACTAATAAAGAAGCAGCATAAAATATATCTATATATAAATGACTAATTTTATTAATACATAAATCATACCTGCATAGCAAATAACCAATTTTATTAATCAGTAAATTATTGAGTAAATTAATAATTTTTAATGATATGAAAAATATTTTGCAGTTAACCATTTTGTGAATAAATAAATCATTAAGTCAATTAATAGTTTCTAATGATATGAGAAATATTTTTCAATAAACAATTTTGATAATTTATTATTGCGTTGGATAATAGTTTTTTTTTTCCTGAGTATTGTGCTAAATTAAAATTTATGACAAATGATAATTGTAATTTATAGTATTATATGACTGATTCATATTTTAAACAAACTTTATGAGTGTATTTGTAATTTGTTAAAAAATAAAATATTTTTGTTTCATAATTGACCAAGAATATTTGCGTAATTACACCCAAATTATTTCACCAACCAAACTAAAGGACAAAATAACAATTTCAAAATAAACTAAGAGCAAAATAAGAAAAAAAATGTCAAGCCACAAGCAGCAAACCGCCTCTCATGTATAGATATATACAGAGAGAGAGAGAGAGAGAGAGAGAGAGAGAGAGAGAGAGTGTTGGACTGTCTATTCTCAAGATTTCAGATTGGAAGTCTATAGACTTTTCATTCATTTTCCACAAGATTTCACAAATCTTACCTTAGAGCAGCCAAACCCTATGAAACTAATTACGCGTCATGTAAAGGAAAATTATATTTTAGAGGAAAATTATATTTTTGCTCCAGCGGCAAACACAGCTGCTACCGACTAAAATTTTATTGACAAAAGCAGTAGCACCCACCACTTTTATGTGTCTTTTTGAAAGACAATTAGTAATATTCGAAGACCGCTAAATAACTTCTCTCATATAAATCACTAAGCTCCTGTAAGAGCTTTTTGATATGTTGAATTTGATACAATGAATGAAAAGTCTTGGATCTGAGCCAACTTTGAAATTTCATAGAATTCTGTTTGCACCTATCTTCGTAAATTTTCTATTGACGAGTGGATCAATTAAATAATGACACATAACAATAAAGTCAAAAGTAATAGTCTTTCATTTGATCAAAGAGACACAAGGCAAAAAAGAATTATTTAAGTGCATGAATTGTTAAAAGTAGTCATGGAGCAATTATTAAATAATTGTTGGTCTAGTGGACTGATTTGTGTGAAATCATGGAGGCAGTTGTGGAGCACTTACAAGTTACAGTCAATTGTTGGCTTAGTGGGCCAGTTTGTAGGGAAAATGATTTATGAATGAAAGGTTTTCTCTGTCAATTTAGTGTTCAAAATGATGAGGAGCATGTGGTAATATGGAGCACAGTTAGTTTAACAGGAAATATGAAGAATTGTTAAAGGTTTGAGAGCCTAGAAGTCAAGAAGCAGTTGCAGCAGTTACATGGCAGCAGTTGCAAATTGAGGAGATTATGGAAGCGTGGCAAAGAAGAAGTATAAAGGCAAGAAGTTTGCAGAGAGAGGGGCCCTCTACAACAACATAACAACTTAGTTCTTAGACTTAAGAGTAGTTCAGATTGTAGCTTAGGAGTAGTTCTTCCACTATAATCTGTACTTTGTAATTGGGTGAACTTTGGTAATTTCAGTCTGAAATTACTTCTATTTATTCAAATCCACTTGGCTACCATCAGTTGATATAGAAAGTGTATTCTTTCTTCTTATTTACTTTGTTACCATTGATCCAAAGAAGTCCTCATTCTTTTGAGGCATTTGAACCAAAACCACAATTGCCTGATTGTTCCTGTTTAAATTGTTCAGTTTGAATTATTGCTTAGTTGTTGTCGATCCAACCCCAGTATAATTTTTACTAACAATTTTTGGCACGCCCAATGGGACAACATCGTAACTTGGAACAATGGAAAAGACGAGGAATCAAAGCCAAATGAGTGGCCCTTCTGTACTCCCTTGTAGCAGTTTGATTTCACAATTAAAGAAGGCTCTTGCATCTCTTTCAGTTGAAGAAAAATAGGTGCTAGTTGGTGAGTTAAGAAGTGTTATTGATGATTTTTCTAAAGGGCGGTGTCAAACAATGGTGGAGGTCCGCAAGACACCTTCAAATGTTGGTGTTGTTACTCCATCGATTGTCATGGTTGCAAAATCAAAAGGCCATGAGAATCAAAACTCCATGGCGGGGGGCAATTTCACAAAGAAATATTTTCTAGGTGTTCAAAAAATATTTCTAACACATTAATGTGTGAAGGAGAGAAGTGTGATCTTAAGCCAAATATGGCTGAAAATGATGAACAACCATATGTTCACGAATTTAAAATTTTTGACATTATTCAAGATGTCAACATGTACGAGTTTTTAAGGCCATATATGATTTTTGTTATTCAAAATCTTTTTTGGATTCGTGGATCCCACCCAAATCCAATTTTAGTAAAGTGGTTAATGCACCAACATTGTTTGAAAAATATACATTCAGAAAATTTATATAAAGCAAGTTAGACAATGCCCATTCAAGTATGGCCTCTATTCTGACTTTGAATCTTTGAAGTTATGACAAATTAAGCAAAAGTGTGTTTTCACTGTTGAACACTAACAGTTGAAAGCATGTGATCAAATTCTCAGGTGCATGATGAAACATTTTTAGTCTAAATTGTATTAATGAAATATGAACACAAGACCAAAGGAAATTGCAGCAGTTGTATTTGCGCAAAGATAGTGTGTTTGTGGAAGGTGGTTCTAATTAGCTATTTGCACATCATATACTTGAAATTTTTCTAATATGCTCCATCAAATAATGTAGTCAACTTGGATTGAGTTGTGATTTTGCCAATTAAGTAGCATATGATTATTAATAACATCAACATCAAATTATCAGTAATTTTATTTTGGCATATATAGGGTGTTTAATCACCAGATTTCTTAGCCCTAAGCATATTTTTTATAGATGGTTGTTTGTTGAAAGGGTTGCTGCCAATTTAATTTTTTATACAACTTTTCAAAGATTTAAGACTTCTATTCTTAAAGAGTTGGGGAGCATTATTTGCACCCATTTTCGTAAATTTCCTATTGACAAGTGAATCAATTGAATGATGACACATAGCAATAAAGTCAAAAGGAAAAGTCTTTCATTTGATCAAAGAGACACAAGGTAAGCAAGAATTGTTTAAGTGCATGAATTATTAAAAGTAGTCATGGAACAATTATTAAATAATTGTTGCCTTAGTGGACTGATTTGTATGAAATAATGGAGGCAGTTATAGAGCGCTTACAAGTTACAGCCAATTGTTGGCTTAGTGGGCCAGTTTGTAGGAAAATTGGTTTATGAAGGAAATGTTTTCTCTGTCGATTTAGTGTTCAAAATGATGAGGAGCATGTGGCAGTATGGAACACAGTTAGTTGGACAGGAAATATGAAAAATTGTTAAAGGTTTGACAACCTAGAAGTCAGGAAGCAGTTACATGGCAGCAGTTGCAGATTGAGGAAATCATGGGGGCAGGTCAAAGAAGAAGTATAAAAGCAAAAAGTTTACAGGGAGAGGGGACATCAACAACATAACAACTTAGTTCTTAGACTTATGAGTAATTCAAATTGTAGCTTAGGAGTAGTTCTTCCACTGTAATTTGTACTTTGTAACTGAGTGAACTTCAGTAATTTCAATATGAAATTACTTCGGTTTATTCAAAACTATTTTGCTACCATTAGTTGACATAGAAAGTGTGTCATTTCTTCTTGTTTACTTTTTTACCATTGATCCAAAAAAGTCCTCATTCTTTTGGAGCATTCGAACCGAAACCACAATTGTCTAATAGTTCCTGTTTAAATTGTTGAATTATTGTTTGATTACTATCAATCCAACTCCAACATAAGCATAATTTTTACCAACAAATTCTCAAGTGACGTTTACAGCAAAATCAGGAGACATGAGGGTACATTTATACCAATGTCTATTCTCACATTTAATTCATTTAAAAAATTATTCTAAACAAAATTCACTTAAAAAACTAATTATAAATTATTATAAATAAAATCATCACTCGCTCCATAAAGAAGTTAAGAAAGGACCATTCTATTTCATTGTACTTCCAATGAATCAAAGACTATATTAATGCATCAGAAAAATCATAATTAAAAAAGGCCATATATATAAGGCCTATCTGATTCACTAAAGTTAATAAATCAAAACTGCCACAGAAATTACAGCAATAGTTAGCAATTCAATGTAATAACTAGTAATACAACAATACTTTACTTGACAACTTAATCATCAGTTTTCTTCACTATTTTTGCAAAGGCCTATCAATCAGTGAACATGCCATATTCAATAGAATTAAGAACATTTTGTTCCATATGTTATGGATAAATTTAAGCTCAATTCTTACCAAATTATGGTATCATTGATGAGAAAAGAAAATGGGTCGTGACAGACTACTTTAACGTGTGTTAAGATTACATCCCGATGAAAATCTAAAAAACCATGAATGAAATAACCAACAATCAAGGAATCAGCTTCTGCAGAACTGCTGCCATAAGGAGTATATATTGCACAGCCCATTCATTGCACGAAGCTGCAGACCCAAAAGAGAAGAGAGTGACCTCTTTGACAAGGCAATTGATGTAGCCAAACAAAAATTGCTCAAAATGATACCCTCTCGCCTTTTCCAGCCCAACTCAACAGCCGCTCAAATCAATTATTAAGCACATGCAATGCACTCTTCTTGCTTAGGAACTCAACGAGTGAGACAACTATAAGTATTTGACCATACCGCGACCCTCCACACTAAGTTTTGTAGCTTGAAGCTGCTTCTTCTTTGGTGCTTTCAGCTGTTGCAACTTCTTTTGCATCTGCCAATAAACAGAGAATGAGGAAAAAGAAGCCAAGAACACATTTCCAAAATACAGACATGTGCACAAAGCCACAGAATGGATGACAACTCAAGGAAAGCAAACCAGCATGAACCTTCTAAGGAACTTATCTAAAAGTAGGTCAGAATATAATTATTTATTTTTGCTGATGTACAAGCAAAACAAATTGAACTTTTCGCCAAGTATTCCATTAATGAACAATATTGAAAAAGCATGAGAGCTGTCATGAATTAGTAGAAGATCAAGTTTAACCGATAGCTGTATCAACTCCAAATGAACTTACAGGTTTGGCATCCATGCATAGTTATCCATTTCAACTTCGATTTAAGTGGAAAACCAACCTTTAAACGGCGCTGATCTTGCACAATGTGCTTAGCACGGGCCCTGATTTCATCTGGATCAATCTTAGATTGCGGCCGAACCAAAAAATCCAGTGGCATTGCTTCAGGCCTTGAAGCATGTGTCCTGGAAGATGACTGGCCAGACTTTGGTTCCCTGAATTTCCCTCATAAATTTAGTGTTTGAATGAACACATCCAAAACATAGTGCAGAGCACATGAATAACTAATCAAACTTGACTGCCTGACTAGGAACCAACAGATATATAATTGGTTATGACATCTTACTGAGAAAATTCGGCCAAATCCAGATCATCATCTCTAGATTCCATTCCTGAAGATTTATTTGATGGCCTATCAAAAAATACCAAGACATCCCCCACATTAAGCAAGACTAAATAAAAATATGATTATGTCACAATACATGTAAAGAAATTGAGCAAAGATAATATGTACTTTTTCACTGATGGCCTCCGAAAGGGAACCCTCTCATCATCAAAGTTTCTCATGTCCTCAAACCTTGTGCTCTTATTGAATATTGGTCGACTCTGCATTTTTATTTTCAAAATTTAAATGATGAGGAAAGGTAACAGAAACAGTGTTCCACATATAGATTATGGTAAATTCTTAAATAGAACTCCAAAAGATGCCTATATTTAAGAAAAGGTCCATGTACAGAATAAAAATTGTTGGGAAGAAAAAATAAAAACTTGAAGTTATTCCACTGAAATAGATCCCCATGACCAAAATAAAATGAAACAAGAATGGCTTTGGGTTTCCAGGACATTTTTTTTAATAAGCAGCCTTTCAAGATAAATTTTGATCAACTTTCCTTTTTCTTTGCAGATAAATTTTGTTCAACATATTGTTGAATGAATCTACACAATGATCTCAAGGAGGCAAGAAATCTACCATATGCCACTTGTATACTATATACTGTGGCATCAAATACCGTAAAAAATTTCAAGGTACAAAGAGGAACCATGAACAATGATTGATACATGCACAGATGGAAAAAGTCAAAAAAAAATTTATTACATTACCCATTTATCAACCAAATCTTTCGCAAGTTTTCTGTTGGCTGTAGTCTCCTCATCAGATTTTGACAAAAACATAATAACCTGCAAGGAACAAAAAATCAGTATGCAGTTGTTCCTTCTACTGCCAAGCCACAAACATAATTCATGTGCAACCATTGCCACATAAGTTGAACCCTGACCTTCCCAAGACCACTCTTCTTCAGTTGTTCTCTTCTATCATACTGCTCTAAATCAATTGGGAACTGCATAGAGAACACAACAAATCAGAATCTCAATAATTTTCATACAGAACCAATAAGCAATTCTATCTCACTGAAGAAAATGGAGGTAACATTGTGCTCATACATCAGTTAAGATCCTCAATACTGCTGCACGAATATTTATATTTGGTAAGCTGCCATCTGGAAGGGGTTCGAGCCAATTTTTCAGAAGGGTTAATACTCCATGATCTATGAATTCTTGTTGAAGCTGCTTCCTACACCGATAAACAGTTGAAATGGGGAACAATATGAGAACCATACATAAACAGGACATCGACAAACAAATGAGGGAGACTCATCTTACTTTGAGAGAACCTCTGTAAGAAGAGGTAGCTTTTTGAGTTTATTTATAGCAGGTTTTGACTGTCTATTCAATTCTGCATCTTCTTCAGCCACGACTTCCAGCTCAGCCATAACATTTTCAACTAGCAACGCTACCTCTGCAGCACTTTTCTCATTTTTCTTCTTTTTCTTTCCCATCTTGAAGAGGTTATTGATCTCATCATCATCTTCACCCTCTTCCGCCTAGCAAAATTGCAAAAAGTATTGTAGGTTTCCAAAAACTTTTGACATGCTGTCATGTTAAAAAATCAAATACAAATGGATTTATCTTGATAATATTGAAATCTGAAGAAGGATAAAAACCTAACCTGAGGAGCATCACCAGGAGACCGTGGCTCATTATCACTTCCATACCGGTCAGCAGGATCAACACCAGTGTCATCTATAAAGTTATCATCGTCGAGGGTTCCAACACCATCTTGATCTTCCTAATCCATTTACAAGTAATGTTGCTGGGTGAGCAAGTTATTCATCAAAAGGTACAAAGGAAAAAAAAAAAAAAACTGAGTTATGAAATCATACAAACCACAGGGGAAAAAGGCATCAGCTTTATGTTGATTATAAACACTTCATGCACATTAACCATGTATTTAACATAATCAATGTCCAAATAATCACCACAATCAAATGGTGATAGAATCAAAAATTAAAATGAGTTGCATTTTTGTAATTTACACTACCCAGAATGGAATCACTGCAAGACAATATCAAATTAAGTACTAAAAAAGAAACCCAAGCAAGCAAAATCACAGAATTTTCAAACAAGTTAATATCAATTGTTAACGAAACTTCAAGGGAAATAAAAAGTAGAGTACCTCAGAATCACCTCCTGCAATAGTATCCCACATCTCTTTAACCTCTTCTTCACCATTTTGGTCCCTCGACCGCCCCCCCGACTCCCCCGCTTCCTTCAACTTGAATTTCGACCCATCTCTCCCCTCCGACTTCGACTTCAGTTTCTTCTCCCTCTTCCTACTACCACCACCACCATCTTTCTCAAACTTCTTCCTCTTCCCACCCCCGGAATCATCGTAGTCCGACTCTCCCCTCACAAAATCCCCAAATTCTTCCCCATCATCCTCTTCCCCAATTCCAAAATCAGGGGTGCTCTCCTCGGCCGTCGTGCTCTTCTTGATGAGTCGCTTCCGAGGCTTCGACTTCGCATCCGAATCGTTGTAAATTGGGGTCGGAGACCTCTCTCTCCGACGCCAATCGTCTTCTTCTTCGTCATCGACCAGATTGCGATCGTCTCCTTGGGGTTCCGTATCAGACTGAACGTCTTCATCGAAGTCCATCAATGGCTCTCCATCTTCATCAACATACCTAAAAAAAACACCAATGGGTCAAATTTACGAAACCCTAACCCTAATTTTCTACAGATAGAGAGAATTAAAGAGAGAGAGAGAAGACTTACGGATCGTTTTCGTAACCCATTGGTGATTGTTGGTAGTTTGCAATAGGCGCAGCAAGAGAGAGAGAGAAGCTATATAGATGTATATATGTATGTATATATAGATATAGTGAGAGAAAGAGAACGAAGAGAGCTGTTTGGTTTTCGATGGAGCTCAGATAAATATGACGAGGAAACGATTGATAATGAAGATGAGAGAAACAGAGAGAGAAGACAGAGGCTTTATATATGTATGACGGTGCTAAATCCTTGTTCCCTCGTTTGGTGTTGACAACGGCTAATCATTTCAGTACACGTGGCGAGAGGACCCATTGAAAGGTTGATAACGAAAGTTTGCTTTTTCGTTAATTAATTTGTGATTTTATAAATATTACATAATTTTATGTGTTGCTACGTATTATAGGTAATTTTTACATAAATTAAATTAAATAATATTTTTTAGGTATTTTATATTATATTATTTTATATTATATAATAAAATTAATTAAGTAAAAAATAAATAAAAAAGAAAAACGAAATTGAGGTCGGCACAGCCGACCTCCTCAACTAATATGTATATATATATTATATATTATATGTTAGGATATTTATTAATAAATTATTTTAGTAATTTTTTGAATTTTTAGCTAAAATATGTAATTGTTAAACGAGGCCTAACTACTAGTTTAAAATTATATTAAAATTAATTTTTATTTATTATTAGTAAGTGATTTGTGTGATGTATGAGAATTTAGTTTTAAAATAAAATTTTGATTTGAAATGTTAATACTTTATGTGTAGAAAATTTTAACATTAAATATAAATAGATTTGTAAATAGTTTATGAAAAATTTTGTCATTGTGTGTATAATTATATGTAAAAAGCTAATAAAAATAATTTCTTTCAAAGTTAAAAATAAAGAAGGTGCACTCTCAACCTGAAATCAAATTCTCATTTTTGTTAATTAAATTTATTGAAAATCATGAATTCCACCTATATCAAAATATTTTTTTCTAAAAGAAATAAAAATATTAGAAAATTCTATAATATACAAATTATGACTTGGTTATAACTTAAAGCATCTCTAATGGTTTGCCATTAGAGCTGCCAAAGCTATAATATAACAGCTTTGAGGAAAAAGGATTTTCCAATGGTGAGATATAGCAGCCGTTAAAAATGACAAATGTCAAAGTTGTTGCCAAGTTTGACAACAACTTTGGCAAATGGCAAATCTGCCAGCTCACCCAAAACCAACTGATTTTCTTCCTTCCCTCCCTTCCTTTCTCATCCGTTTGTAGAAATACTCAAACAAAAAAAAAATTAATTTTTTCATTTTGCGAAATTCACAATTTTTTTTTTGTTTGTTTTTTACAACAATTTTTTTTTGTAAACAGAATTTCACTAAAACAACAACAACATTCAAGCAAAAATTTTCAAACAACAACAACAACATTCAACAAAATCAAAAAAATTCTCAGAATAACATCCAAAAATCAATTCTTTTGTATCTTCATTAGGATCGAAAAGATTTGATTTTTACTCTAATAGATTGATATAAAAAAATAAAAAATAAATATATTATACCTTGATCGATTATTGAAATCGAGAGTCTTAATCGGTGATTGAAACCGAGAGTTGATCGGTGACTGAAACCGAGAGTTAATCGATGATCGGTGACTGAAACTGAGAGTTGATCGGTGATCGGTGATTGAAAGAGATATATATATATATAGAGAGAGAGAAAGAAAGAGAGACGAAAAGATATATATATATATATAGAGAGAGAGAGAGAGAGAGAGAAAGAAAGGGTTTAATCGATGGAGACTGACAGAAAGAGATGGAAAGAGATATAGATTGGTGACTGAAACCAAGCTTCGGCTTCATCGATGAAGACATAGAGAGATATAGAGAGAGAGAGAGAGAGAGAGAAGGGGTTTAAGGGATGAAGCGAAAAAGGGTTGGAGATGATGAAAATTCATCAAAAGAGGATTGGAGA
This sequence comes from Camellia lanceoleosa, assembly GCA_025200525.1. Taxonomy (NCBI): domain Eukaryota; kingdom Viridiplantae; phylum Streptophyta; class Magnoliopsida; order Ericales; family Theaceae; genus Camellia; species Camellia lanceoleosa. The sequence goes on along the minus strand of CM045771.1, from coordinate 110,801,519 downwards.
TTAGAGAAAGAAGGTCAGAGTAAAGGAGACAAAGGCAACACTTGCTACTCTACAATGGAGAGAGAAGAGAGTTGTTATCTGAGAGAGAGAGAGAGAGAAAGAGAGAGAGAGAGACAGACAAAGACTGAGAGGGAGAGGGAGGACGAAATGGTGAGAGAGACAGTGAGAGGGAGAGGAATAAAATGTTGGATGATTCTACACAAATCATCTCAACCGTTGATGACCAATACGTAAACGGTGGTGATGAAACCAAATAGAGCCATTATGCTCTGTTTGGCTAAAAATAAAAATAAATATAAAAACAAATACCAGCTTGTGTCAAACAGTTATCTCTTCAAACGGCTATTATATTGAAATGATAATATTTTGAATTTTAATAAATAGAAACTCTTCGTCTCAATTTTATTTCACAACAACCATTTCACATTTCATTTTTCTTTTCTCTTCTCTTCATCTCAATTTGATTTCACAATAAACTTCTGAAATTATTTTCTTTTTAGTTTTTTTCATACAATCATTATGGAAGTTTCATAAAAAACAAAGAGGGGAAAATCTTTCAATACTGAAGAAAATGTGGCAATTTGTAGAGCTTAGTGTCATATTACTGAAGACCCAATTGTTGGGAATTCGCAATCTCATGATCATTTTTGGGGAAGAATTTTTAAAAATTATTGCTCAATGCAAAATGATCACTCAAGAACACAAGTGTCAATCTCATCTCGATGGGGTGTAATCATGAAATATTGCAACAAATTTTGTGGATATTTGGCATAAGTCGAAAATTTATGTTAGTTTATTTATTTTGTCTTATTTAAAAATGAACTAATTAATTAATGTAATAATTTATTGATACAAATGCTTCAAGCAAAACTATTATACCACAAAGATGAAAACAAACATTTTACTTTTGAATATTGTTGGCCAATCTTACAAAATAATATTAGATGGTAAGATACAGCTCCTACAAATACAGTAAAGTCAAGGATATGTACACCATTTCCCCCTAATTCAGCCGCCGATTCTCCTGTGGATAACTGCATTTCTCTTGAAGATGACACCAATCTAAGTGTTAATAACAATCCAATTGTTGGTGAGAGTAGTGTCTTTGCAAGGGGTAAAAGGCTTATGGGTAGGAAAGCTGCAAAAAAATTATTTCGGAGAAATCAAGTCGTTGAAGCTGAAGTCCAAAAAATGAGCATATAATTGGAAACATTTAACCAACACCTTGCTGAGAAAGAAAAGAAAAAAAATGAAAGAGAAAGAAAAAAAAAAAAAAAGATTCAAGCACTGTAAGAGTTGAAAGAACTTGAGATGAAAAAACATGACTTTGAAATCAAAAGATAAGAACATGAGATGAAAAATGTAGAACATATGATAATGACTACGGATATTTCTCATTTGGGTCCTTAGATGAAAGCATATTATACAATGCGAAAAAATGAAATTTTCGCCAAGCGGTCCTCAAATGTTAGCAGCCCAAATTACTATTTCCCCTAGTCTCCTGATGAATGATTACGGGATAATGTAATGTCATTTTTTTATTTCGTAATGAAATTTCATTTTTTTTAAAAATTTTTGAGTATTTTCCAGAAAAGAATGTAATATTATTTTTGCAATGTATAATGTTGACTATTTTGTAGTATAATTTAAAATTTTCAATAAAGTATAATGAAAAAATAAATACATTTTTTGAAATGGAGGCAATAAAAAGATGAATATTGGGTGAATGATGCATGATTGTTGGTAGGTAATTAGTGATTGTTTATTTTTTACATGTAGTTAAAAAAAATTATTAAATATGTAGTGATATGTTTTTTTGTGGGGTGAATTATATTTATTTATTTTTTTCCAATTTTTCAATTTTTTTTTCATTTTTTATATTTGTCTAGTCAGGAATAATACAAATATATAATTTTTTTTTGCAAATAGTTAAATAGTTAAAAAAAAAAAAGGTCACAAAAGACAAAAAATAAATAAAAATAAAAATAAAATCACAAAAAAACTTATATCCAAACTGTAACGCCCTCAAAATAAAGCCACAATCAAACATTCAAGACATACTTAGACATAAGATAAATAAGCATAATTGCATTTCATCAGAGTATTCATTACAAAATGGATTACATGTTGACAACAAAAGTAAATGCCCTATAGGCTTACAACTTTCCAAGTCAACACTTGGTTACAAAAGAAAGTACTAACTCTACACAAAATAAGCCCTTGGCTTGATATACATGTAATACAACAAAAATAACAAAAGAGTCCAACAGCCTCAAGCCTCCCAAGCTACGTCCTTGGAGGTGGCATACTACCTGTACCTGAAAATGCTAAACATAATATGAGCAATAACTAAAATATGAGCATTTGACAGATGTTTAACTCACATGAATCAATTCATAACCCATTTCAAATACATGACAAATGTGCCCATGTTTCATTTCATTTCCATTACTTAACCAGTTTCTCAATTCATAATCCTGACTCAGAACCTAACCATATACTTTTAAATGAGATTACATCTCAAATTAAACACATCACACTTAACCAAAGATACACATAATTGCTGTATCAATCTCAAACCAAACACTTCCATACTTCATATATGATATACAAATTTGCTATATCAATACTTCAATAGATACACAAAATTGTTGTATCAATGGAGTCCATCCCCTATCTCCTCCCAAATAATATCCGGTTTAGGAGTCCATCCCCTATCTTTCCCTAAACCATGGAGTACATCCCCTATCTCCTCCCACACAATACAATGTATACAAACACATATCATATACATAATCAATCAATACATAAATTTAATGTATTATTCCAACCGTCATATTCGATGACATATTCAATTGATTAGTTTTAGTTTGCCTAATCATCATGCATTGTCTATAACAATCAAGACTATTCTCATCCGATAGCCCAAAGCAGTTATTTCAAAACAGATAATAAATGTCTCAACAGATATATATTCTCAACATTTTCAAAGTGAGCGATTAATAAATCCAACTCCACCATTTTAACTCATAATGAGCCAATTCCAATATTTCCAACTCAATTTCACATTTCCATAACAATTGTCATTAATTATACTAATGACCCAAATATACCCAAACATGGCATTTTTCTCCCTTTTTTACAATATTGACCCAAATGCTCAAATATTAACAACAACATCAATACTATCATTTTAAGACCCAAAATACATATTTATGAGCCAAAATAACAACACTCCTCTTTTGAAAATAACACATTTCAAATCTTAACTTTCTAAATCAACCCATCTATACAAATAACTCAATGTCTATGTTAAAGCACATAAGGATGAGTAGGAATCCCTACCTCAAATTCAGAGCTTAAAGGAAGAAGAAGACCAAACTCAAAGTGCTTCAAACTTCAAACTTTTCGGATCAAAATATAGCCCTCAACGATCAATACACTTTTTACAAAGACACCAAGGAAGTGGATCACTCTAGCTAGATCAAACCCTAGAGAGAAGGGAGATTCTAGAGAGAGGAGCTCTCAAAATCGGTTTTGGAAAAGTAAGAAAGAGAAAGGGAAATGAAAAAATGATCCAAAAAGGTGAAATCCCGAAGTTATACTAGTCGCTCCGCTCGAGCGTAAAAACCCCCGCTCGAGCGTCAGACACAGACTCACGCTCGAGCGTCAAAAGCGCCGCTCGAGCGTAGATTACACACTTCTAGAAGTTTTGCAGACCATGGTCCCCGCTCGAGCGTCAAACTCCCCGCTCGAGCGGAGGGACAAAATCAAAGGGTCACGCTCGAATGTTAAAACTCCCGCTCGAGCGTCTGAAGACCTGCAGACAAAAGTACTAGGAGATGGAAAATCACGCTCGAGCGTCAAAACGCCCGCTCGAGCGGAGAAGCAACAACGAAGGGCCCGCTCGAGCGTGAAGGCCAAATTCTGGGCATCAACTTTTGGTTTCAAAGTACAACCAACCTGTTTCAAACTTACCCAACACAACCCAAGACTCAAATACAAAGAGTAAAGGCTAGAAATAAGAATGAGACAATAATACAACCACGGAACTGAGTCCGGAATACAATATACAAAGGAAAGGAAAACCGGGATCGCTATACAAACAACACTTACAAACTTAGAGGGAAGGTTGGTTGAGATTTGCCAAAATAGCAAATGACCATTGGAGCACCATAGCTATAATTTGGCAAAATAGCACTGTTCATTGCCAAACTATAGCAATAGCAATGGCATTATAGCAACAACCATTGGAGATGCTCTTGTTGTGTATTATTTTTGTTATTAATCGAAAAAAACTTTGCTAATTTCTTATGTTTTTTGTTATGTCTAAAGTGGTGCATCTGGTTTTCAATTATATTTCAAGTGATATTTGATTATGATCTATTATAATATTTTAATATGATAATATTTACATATTTTATTGCACAAAAAAAGTGTTTAAGGTGGGTTGATTCAAATGTAGGATTTATGATTATATTAGTAAGATTATAAGAGTTATTCACATTCATACAGAAAAAAAATTACAAATTCAAATCATAAATAGTATCATCAAAGGGAATCAAGTACAGAATTTTTATAACCTTAATAATTTCAATTTTCAAAGGGGTTCTAATTAATTATGTGACACATCGCAATAATTACAATTTTTTATTTTAGCTAAATTATTTTTACATATTTTTTTGGTAGAGTTCATGAAGCTACATTATCAATAATACTATAAATTCAAAATTTTTATTTAAAAATTATTCAAGAAACGTCAATAGGTGTTTTAAATATACACAATCAGTTTCAATAAATCATCATTCTTTAAAATAATACTCCATAGTATTATTATTTATTATTTGATATTTATCAATTTATCTTCTAAAAATTTAATTAAAAAAAGTATTGAGTTCCATTATTTTGATCAATTAATATCAAATTAGATGCTACATGTGTATATAAATTACTTCTAGAAATATGATTTGTGACATAAAATCACAATGAAGTTAACTTTAATTAGTGTAATGATATTTTATATTATGATATGTGTTACAAAATAATAATATTAATTTTAATTTAAAATAAAATTTAAATTTAAATTATTTATTTTAATAATATTAGCTTTATCGTTCTTTTTTTTTTAATCAGCAAAAAGAGCTTTATTAATATAATAACACAAAATATGCATAAATTATATCAATAAAGCGGGAGAGTGCACAAAGTATCATAGCTAACCTTCTCGATCCCAACTAGGTTAGCACCGCAAAGGAAGCACATTCATTTGCTAGCACTAGCCCAAGATTGGTGAGAAACCAATCAGAAGTAACCAAACAAGAAAAAGAAAGAAAAAACAACAAACATCCAACAAAACAATAACACCCAAATCAACTGCAACCAATCAACCAAAACAGCAGTAGCAATCACCCTTCTACTATCTGCACAAACCAGACCAGCCTTCAGCAGCAACTGCAACCAAGAACAACATCACAGGAGCAAGCACACCAGCAAGTTTACTCTAAGCATCACAGCAGCAAGCATACTACAGCAGAACCTACAGCAGCAAGCAAAACACTACAGTAGAACACATAATTGATGAAGGTGCCTCATGCAAGTGAGACTCCAAAAGCATCTACCCAGCAGGTTCTATTTCTGAGCTGCTACTGGTCAGGTTCAGTAGCAGCATAGCCAATACAGTATACAAAACAGCAAACAGCAGAGGCAGAGTCCGAGCACCTTCCAAATCTGCCAACTCCACCCTCAACAAACACCAGCAATATATGGCCAAAAACAGCAGCAAACACCACCAAAACAGCAGCAACCACGGCCTTTCAAACATCTGTTGTATCCATACATGTTTTCAACACAAAATTAAAAGTAATTAGTAATATAATTATCTTTCTATCTAATTTTAGGCCGTGTAATATAATTATCTTTTAATTTTATATTACTAATTATCTTTCTAATTAAGGCCGTGTAATATAAAATTAGATAATTAAGGCCGTGTAATATAAAATAAATTATCTTTCTATCCTGCCATACAACCATACATGTTTTCAACCAGCAACCATAGCCTCAACCAGCATTTATGCAACAAAACATCAACAACAGAACAGAACATCAGCAACAAAAAGCCTCTACTATTTCCTACAAACAGATCATCCTGTCAATCTGACATATCCTTCTCCTGTACAGAGCTGGTGTTGTAACTATCATGAACTTGTAACTATCATGAAGTTTCTACAATTACAGATGCACTCCCAAAGCAAAATACAAAAGAACTACAGCAACTATAAGGAGAAGGAACTCCCCTAAGCAGCCCCAAACCAAACAGCAGATCAGCAGATTAATAGAACCATACAGCAGTGGATTAAGAACCATACTACATGACCATACAGCAGATTAATAGACAGCAACCTCAACCAATACAACAAACAGCAGCGTCATAAACACCTCGATATACCTGATTGTATGCTTAGAAACTGGTTTAAAGACAAACCTCTGCATTCCCATTTCAATGATGCCCAAAATAAAAGGTGAAACTTAATTAAATCTAACAACTCCTCCCAATTCGGTTGTATGTTCTCAAAGACGCACTGATTTCTCAACCTCCAAATCGACCACATAGCAGTAAAAGGAATAATCTCCCATACTATTTTTCTTTTCCTCCGAAATTTCCAACTCATCCACCATTCGAGCAAAACAGTTACTGCGGAACCACCCACACCAGCCCCCACTAGCGCAAAACTGCGGTCCAGATCCTCCAAACTTTCATGCACCATATTAGCTTTATCATTCTATAAAAGTGTTACTTGAAAACTTATATATAATAAATTTAGTTAAATTATTTGCTGATTTTGATAATTTTAGTTCTATTGTGTCATAAAAGTGTAATTATCATATAATGATTTTATATGATACATTAAATTATAAAAATAGTAAAATAAACACTCATTTTGATATTAAAAATAATAATTAAATTAGAAAGATAATTAGTAATATAAAATTAAAAGTAATTTTAATTATTTATTTTTATATTTATTTGGATAATAAAAATATGTAAAAATAGAACTACACAAAATTTATTTAAAAGATTAAATATAAATATATTGTGATTGGATTAAGAAGAAAATACATAAATTAATTAAGTAGAGTATTGATTGATTCATAAATATTGTATATAGGTATCAATTTTAAAATAAATATAAATATTTTGTAATAAATAATTTCATGTTAAATAAAAAATTAAATATAAATTAATATTAAGACATCAATAAGATAGACAAAAAATAAAAAATATAAAAAAAAACTAATTTGATCTATGCAATACACATAATTAAACACAGTTTGTCTTATTTATTTATTTATCTATCAAGATAATTTTTTTTCAAATATCATAATAATTAAATTACAATTATCTATATGAAAAAAAAAGTATTTCTCAAATAGAGTCTGTGTCATTATCATAATTGAAATTGAGTTTGTAGAGAATTTTATATGTAAATGAAAATTGCATGCTGATATGACTTTTTTAGAAGGAAAAAAAGAAAAGAAAAAGTAAGTCTTTCAAATGTGCCACATAAAAAAGAGAAAAACATTACTTATATATATACATATGATTTGCTTTATTTATATACTCCCCCTTGGGAAACTTGGCTATTTTATTTGGTTTTTTAACTATTAGTTATTTTAGTCAGACTAAAAAAGTTATGTTTGGGATGATAGTTGGCCTTTTTTTTTTTTTTTTATAGTTGATTTAATAAGTGTGAGAGAAAAAAAAAATCATTTGGATAGCTGGTTTTTTTTTTTTTTTTTTTGGTCTTATTGACTATTTTAGCTTATTATCTTTATTGGCTATTTTAACAAAAACAAAAACAACAACAAAAACTACTGCCCAAAACATGCATAATTTGATTTTTTATAATACATAATTTAAAAACTTAACAAATTGATCTTGAACAAATTTTTATCAAGTGATCATAAAACGAGTTCGAATAATTTGATTTGTTTAACAGCCTACACATGTTAAGATACAAATTCATCAATAAAATTATTATAATTTTTTTTGAAATCAAAGTTTAATTTGAATTAGTATTTTTAAAAAACAAATTTACAAAAATAATGTGTTTGGAATAAGTTTAAAATTATTTGAGTTAGAAAAATATGTTTTAAATAAAATTATGTAAATTTGGAAAAAAAAAAAGCACTAAAAATTAGTAGGAATCAAAATTGCCACAATGAGGGCATCTTCAATGATTTATCAAATATTTCATCAAATCTGAATAAAAAAAAGCACGAATTCCTCTATCAGCCACTCCAGTCAGTCATCTGGCCGGTCAATCGGTAAGAGCAAATGAAAAAAAAAAAAAAAAAAATCACTAACCTGTTGATAATCAAGAGTAAATGAAATAAATTTGTCTTTCTCTCCCCTCTCAATCTTGATTTCTATCTCTGTATTTCTATATTGCTCTCCATACATACATATATATATATACACATACATGTTTTGTCAATTTCTATGAGTTTTTGTTGATGGGACTCTAAATGGGTTCTCTTGAAAGTGGCTTTTCGTTGAAGAGAGATCAAACTCCACTTTGCTCATCTTTATCGTCAGTGAATAAGAATGAGAGAAACCCATTTGATCCAAGACCCAGGTTGAGATTCGTTAGGCTATTCTTGTTCAAGAAGATTGATTATCTTCAATGGATTTGCACAGTTGTTGTGTTCTTCTTTCTTGTTCTCTTTCATATGTTCTTGCTTGGTTTAGTAATTGAAAAATTGAAGAATTCATGGCGAGGAGGAGAGGAATTAGCTTATGGGGATTTGAAGTTGTAGAAGGAGTTTGGGGGGTTAAATTTTGGAGAAGATATTAAAGTTTGAACCATTAAAGCTTTTGGCTAAATTTAAAAAAGAGTCTAATGAGGTAAATTTCTTTTCTGTTTCAATAAGAAGAGTGAGATTTGGGTATAGAAAATCCCAGCTTGCTTTTGTAAGTAATGATATTTGGTACCAATTTTATGTTTTTCTTGTTGTTTTATGTTCTGATTGGAAATTATTTCTGATGTTTGTGCGATAAATGCCTTTCGAAGATCAGACAAATGTACAGACAGAGAGAGACTGCAAGGAACAACGAGAAGGCATAGACAGATTTGCTTCGGAAGCAAACAACTTTGGAAGCTGTTGACAATCCAAACCATTACTCTGTTTTGAGAATTGTTCAAGTAACAGGATGATCGAGAAAACTGGCCGAACGTCCGGCTGGTTGTCCTGTGTGTACCATCCGCAACGATCCTGCACAATGTTCTGATAAAAGGTGCCCAGATCCTTAGTTTGGTGAAACATTTGTTATTTTCTCAATATGATACAGGTTTGATGAAATCATTGAAGCACAAAAAGAATACTTTTTTACCAAATTTGAATTTGATGATGGATTTGGTGCAGCATTGGAGATGGCCTGACTATTAAGAATTGTTTTGGGAAGTTGATAAAAAGCCAACTTTTTGATTTTTTTTTTTTTAAAAAAAAAACGTATAAAAAAAGTAAAGAGATAAGGTAACTCAAAATAAGTCAAAAATTAAAAAGTAACTTTTAACTCTTTACTTTAAAAAAAGGCCTAAAAGTGCCCATACACCACTATTACAATGTTATACCATCTCCAAAATCTTGTCTTAGGGGTTGTTTGGATGTCCTAAATAAATGTATTTTTTGACTTTTTAAATTAAAAAGTTGAGAAAAATATGATTGTTTGGGATAACTTTTTGTCTTTCTTTGAAAAAATTGTGTATTAAAATATTGTATAAAATGATAAAATTACATTTTTACCCCTACATGACAAAATCATCAGTGAAAAGTGACAAAAGAAAGTACGGCTGGGTTGAAAGGTATATGAGGCTTCACGAGTACTATAATCTGAACCGTTGAATGTGAACCGTTGAATGTGTAGAATTCGTTGAGTACTATATGCTTATAAAAAATCACTTTAACCGGATATCGATAGTTATGTGATCAAAACATTTTTGTCTGAAATTAATGGATGGTGAAAAATAAACGGCTGAAAAAAAATCTGATTCGATCACATATCTATCCATATCCGATCAACGTGTAACGTGATTTTTTACAAACATATAATACTCGATAAGCTCCACACATTGAACGGTTTGGATTATTAAAAACAGACCCCTGGTGAGCCCCCATAAGCCCAACATTACCCTCCAACTTAATAAATATATACATTTTTTTTTTTTTTTTTGGATTCATTTGAACAGACCAATAAGTATTGAACCATCAATCAGTACCAACGCTGTTCAGTCGTTGTTTGTATTAAAATATTATGAAAATTAATTTTTTTTATATTTTTAATTTGTAAATAGTGATAACATTTTAATTTTTTTAATAACTTTTTAACTTTTTAAATTTTTCCAAGTATGCTAAACCAGGCCTAAATAGTGGAAATATTAAGAAATATTTATCAAATAAAATACAAATGTGAAACAAGCCTTATACATAGAGGCCACGTGTTATTTTTTCCATGTAGTTAGACTTTCTGCAAAAATAAAATTTTACTTATTTCTTTCCATTTTCTTTAAATTAAGTCTTTATAAAATGGTTACCATGCCACAAACATTTTTTCCCCATTGTTCTGGTAGTCTGACCACAGAATCAGCCCATTCCCATTTGTTTTGTTTTGTTGTGGGATTTGACTTGTTACTTCTTTCTCTTCTTCTCGAGTAGATTATGTACGGGGGCGAAATATCCACGTCGCTCCGTACGCCTTGAACGTCGAGCTTCTTCTAACGGCGTCTGACTCTGCAAAACAAGGACGGTGAGCTGCCCGGCGGTGGTGTGCCGGAAAAACCCTCCGACGCTCGAGTCAGTTCAGTGAGCAAGAAGATGATGATCAGAGAGAGAGAGCTTGTGAGAGAGAATTTTTCATACCAGAAACGTTCGCCCTCCCTTCTCTATATCTAGGCTGCCTGGCAACTCCGAGATTGTGCGCGCACTACCTCTGTCCTTCCCTGGACAGGTGGCAGTGCTCGCCTCTCACCACCTTACACGTGTAAAGGTTTTGTCCTCCCTCTGACACATGCGTAATCGCCTAACAGATGAGGGGTTCGTGGAGCAGACGTCCTCTCCTCCACACCATTGGCCCAGGTGGCACCCTTAACCGAGGTACCACGACCGGCCAAACACTTGTGGAAAACTGCCATCACACAACCGTGCTACATTCCGCCGGCTTCTCACTTGGATCCAAGCGAGAACTCAACTGCAAAAGCCGAGCTATCCTAGACCGGTTGATTGCGATTGACCGGTTGCGAGGCATGCCAGCCTCCAACCGTTTCATCTCCAATCTCGGTCAGGTGCAACCGCTTCGTCATGGCTGGGTGGTCAGTGGCATGCCGGCCATGCCGCATCCTCGAGGTAGTCTTGGCCCTTCGGTTGCATCTCATTGTGAACTTCGCCGACCTAGCGGACCCCAGTTCGGCCCCAAGAGGTTGCTGGTTGACTTGGTCAGCCGGACAAGGTAGATTGCTCGGCCGTCGCTTGCCCAATTAGCTCGGCGTCGCGTAGTCTGTAACGCCGGGCGTTGTCCTTGCTCGGCCGTACTAACAGATGAAAATCTCCCCACTCAGATTACATAGATCCCAGTAATAAAATCTATAATTTTAACTTACATTAATTTAAATAAAAAAAAAATTAATGCATACAATATTTAACCTATTTTCATCAATAATACGGAAACAGACAGATTCAAACATAGAATCACGCCTAGTAAAAAGGTACATCATCTACCAAACCACAACATATAAATAAAGCAACTATCGTGAGGCCATGGGTAATTAAACTTGAATCATTTATTGGGCCCATTTTCAGAATTTACTTTAGGCAAAGAATTATTCAAATTTAAAAATAAAAAAAAAATAAAAAAAAAAACCCAAATTTGTTGAAATTATGGAATAAGATCGAATTCAACATAATGGAAACTTTTACACTACAAACAATTTCCTACTGTCAGTGTCGAGCCTTTCACCATGAAAATTTTCATACAAGAGGAAAAAAAGAATGTTGGAAATGATGGGGTTGGTGCTATGCAATCATTCTCTCTCAAACAGGTAAATAACAGAGCTTCTGTATTCTAGAAAGATCAAAACTGGTTTAGGCTAATATTGTTGGTTACTCAAAAGAGATCAGGTGTGTCAAGTCAAGATTATAACTATATTAACTACCATGCTTACCATCAATCAAACTTTTGTCAAGACTGAGACTAGCCAACTTTAGCCTAAGGGGTCTAGTATCCATCAGGATCCCATTCCAGGGCTTCTTCAAGCAGATCTGTGGTTTGGCACGTTTGCAATTCAGTTTCTCTGTAGTCCTTTTGGCCCTTGGAACACTGTAACCTGCAGGGAAAAACTGAAAATACTCAGGATGGACAACTATTGAAAAAGAACTTCATTGTATCTCTCAATTTATATGTTTCCGGGTAAGTGTTAAGGCATCATAGTAATAGCGTATTGCATGGCAAACATCTAACCCATCTGAACAATGACAACAGCGTAGCAGTAACTGATGATAATCTTTACAAATGTGTCAAACACACAAAAATAATAAGGCATTTTAAGTACAGGGATCAAATGTTCACTAAAATATTGCCTAAGAACTCATGTTTCAGCTTCACAAAATTGATGCAAAAACTTATCCTCAGCCAAGCACTAAGGCATCCTACAGTTCTCATGACTAGTGTTTTCAACCAAAGGTAAATAAGATCTCAAATTTCCACGTTAAACAAGTGGGCAAAGGGGTCAACAGGTCACAAAAATATCATTCAGGTATCACAGCAAAGGGATCATTTGATGGGCCCAATCCTTTCGATGCCGCATCAGCAATAGGTACATATATTACATACCATTTGAAAAGAGAAAAACAAAAAGAGAAAAGAAAGAGAGAGACTAGTAAATGATAGTTGAGGCACCACAAATGGTAAGGGACACGCAACACGGCAAAGATAACAAGGTATGAACTTCATTGTACAGAAACCAAGATTTCAACCCAAGAGTTCCCAACCTCTGTATTTTCAATGGTATAATTAACGATGATGAATACTCTTTAGCTGACAAAATCCCCAATAACTAAACCATCCTGTAATTCCCCAAAAATTCACCAGTTTAAGCTATCTAAGGACATCTCCAACAGTGTATTAATTTTTTCACCAAATTTGAGTAAAAACTCGCTTTGATATCAAGTACTCCAATGGAGGATTTTGCGGTATCGTCAAACCACCGGTCGACCGGGCTGATGTCTAGCCAGTGCAAATTTTTCACAATTTTTCTTTTTGAGGTGGTCATCCAGGGGGTCGACCGGGCGGACAACCGGCTAGTGTAATTTTTTCACAAACTTTTGCCTTGCGGTGGTCATCCGGGAGGACATTCGAGGCACATCTGGTGATGAAAATCCAATGGCAATGAACAATGATTTGATGAAAGGCACATTGATTCTTAGTTTGATAAAAGAAAATTGAAATCCAGAATTTGATACCGATTTGATGAAACCGTTGGAGCTGAAAAAGGAACCATTTTTCATCAAATTCAAATTTGATGATAAGTTTGATACACGGTTGGAGATGGTCTAAGGGAGTGCTAGTCTTATACTAAAAGATGGTAATCAACTTCTACAACTTGTAAATCAAACCAATACAGTAATACTAACATTTCCAACTTTTATTACAGAACAGGGCATTAATAATATCAAGACAAACTGGAAAAATCCAAGGCAGCATTAGGCAGACACATAAATGTATAAGCATCCTTATCAAACAATAGCACTGTAGACCAATATTCCTATATTATACGACGATAGGCATATTATGTTTCAACAGTGAAGCACATGATTCGACAAATCAAACTTGTGCTTCAAACTTTTGCTCAATCTTTTATTTATATATACAGGTATGAATTTGTATTCAAAGGTTGCCAAGGGGCCATTACCCTGCACACTGAAGGGATCAAAACGAAAATAATCACAAGGTAACAAAACAAACTTCGGTTCAATCTTACCATGATAATAACTGATATGCCATTGACCAATAATGTAGAGAACTTACGCCTGATCCATTCACTTCCAGAGAATGGACCTATTCTATCATTCAATTAACAAACATATCTTTCAAGGCATAAAATTCTCAAATTTTATTGCTAAAGAAATAAGATAACTCTACCATGACATTGTTTCTATTCTATGTTATTTTTATGAGGTTTTTCTATGGTATAGAACAGCATTCATGGCATGAAATAGTGGGTTATTGCCTTGAAATAAGCACAGCCTATTCAGTAGATATTTTCCTACCAAACTTCCATCCCTCCCTTGTATCTTCTAACTTGATTCCCACGTACTACCACAGTTTATATTTTCTTTAATTACTACAAAAGGAAATTGGGGAAGGCATAGGCAAAAACTTAGTAATATTAATTACGGGTCATTGAATCCATGTACTAAAGAAAGAACAAACAAGTTTCTTTACGTTAAAAAGATATATGCCATAACTTTCATAGGAAGGGCTCAGAGACAAAAGAACCAAATATGCATACATAGCACATCAAGTTTAGCACTGCATTAGGTTTAGCACCAGAAAAGAGTCCACTATTTATGTCAACCAACAGTAAGCAACTCAGGAGGAAGCGAGGCCGGATCAAGTTCCCAACAATCTTTTGAAAGGTCTGAGCCCTCTTCCACAGAAAGCTTCCTGGCTGGAATCTGATGTGAAAACAACCGAAAATCATCTTTTTCAAGCCATTTGATAGCATGACAACCAATCTCTTTTCTCCTAAATACTGTCTTGAACCCATCAACCTTCTCAAGGTAAGCCATGCTCAACCCATGTATCTCACTATGACTTGTTAAAAACACAACTATGTCATAGCATCTTTCATCCTTGATCAAAGCATTCCTCTCTTCATTGTCCAAAGCATTTTCCTTATAAAGTGCCCACACCAAACCCTTTTTTGGATAAATCCTATACACTTCTCTTGCCTCTCTTTCAGCATCTGCAACGTGAGAAAAAACATTCACAGAATTAATTGAAGTCTTCCTTGACACTTTAAACCTCCCACAAGAAATATGAAAACCCATCTTCTCCCAACAAATCAGCCTCTCATCTCCATTACTCTGAAGGTCTAACCAACTCATCTTCACCTCAAAAGGATTCACTGAAAGAACTTCATCAATCAAGCCATAAAGCCTTGGCATTCCATCATCATCATCGTAAATAGCCCACACCTGCCCTTTCTTAAAACTTTTCTCCACTCTGTCTTTATCAAAATCGTAGAAATCCGAATCTTCCACTGCCATTTTTCCCGAATCCCCACATTTCGAAGCTCTTTTATCTTTCTCGGTTTCTAAATTTCCACGCTTCTCCTTCTCCTTTTCTTTCACCCTCTCACTCTCCTTATTACCCTTTTCTCTCTGTTTTTCCTTCGACCTCATTGTCATCTTTTCCTCGTGCACCTTTAGCTTCGCTACCATTTGCATTTCCGCTAAAGTCATTGTTTCTTCTCCACTTTTCACCCTCTTAGACTTTGATTTCGATTTTGTTTTCTCCAATACCTCAACCCCAGCAGCTCTTTCCTCTTTCTTATCCACAAATCTCGATCCTTTAACCTTCTTCGACCTCAATCTCTCAAAAACTCCATCACCACTACCCAAATCACCATTCAAATCAACACTTCTCGATCTTTGAACAAGCCTTGACCTCTCCAAAACCTCGCCAACACTGATCATTTTCCGCTTCAATTCCGTACTTCCTGACTTCTCACCACCCCTAGCCCTAATCCTAGCACTAGACCTAGTTCCAATTTTATCTTCTTCTTCACCACCCGAAACACTCTCCGAAACCTCCACAGCCTTAAAGCTCTTCTTACAACTCGGACACATCAAATTGTGCCCTAAATACTTCCTCTCAAACTGATGCAACAATCGGCAAGTCGAACAAGCAGTCCAAAACGCATCCACCGCTCCCCCTCCGCCTCCCTCCGCCATCGCCGCCGATTGCATTGCGATTCTCAGCTTCATATCATACTCCTTCCGCCGAATCTTATCGGATAACACACGAAACGCATTGCCGACGAGCTTAAACGCCTCTTCCGAGGCAGCGAAGGGGTTCTTGTCTGGATGCAGGGCTAGGGCGAGCCTCTTGTACTGTTTCTTGATGGTGTTGATGTGAGAGAAAGGCTCGATCTGGAGGACCTTGTACCAGTCCAGTGTTGCGCTTGCGGTGGCGGCGACGCGGAGGATTTTTAAGGCGGTGAGGGTTTCGGAGAGGCCATCGAGTTTGGGGAAGAGACGGTGAGCTCTCTTGGCGTATTTTAGGGCTGATTTGAGGTTGAAAGACTTGTATTTCTGCTCTGCTAGGGTTTTGAGGCGGTGGGCTTCTCGCTCTTGCTGTGTCTTCTCATCCATTTTCGGACCTCAAGGAGAGAGAGAGAGAGAGAGAGAGAGAGAGAGGGGTAATGTTCTCGGTTGTGTTTGGGATTGTACTCCCAACTTTCAATGATTTATAGAGTTAATATTTTTTGTTTTTTTTATTTATTATAGTATTAATATTTTTTGTTTTTTTTTATTTTATTATAGTATTAATATTTTTTGTTTTTTTATTTATTTATTATAGTATAATTTTTCAAAAATTAAAAACAATTAAAGAATTTCTTCCAAATGAAGAAATTAAAAATAAATTTTTGTGAACAATCATTTGAATAATATTTCTTTTTTTAATCTCTTAACTTTTCTTTCCTTACTTTTCCTTCTTTTCTCTATTTATATAAATTTGAGAATAAATTTTACATAAATCCAAGTATTTACCAAAGTAAGAAAATATTATTTTAACCTCTAAATTATAACGTAAAAATTAATTTAGTATATATATATTATTTTAACCTCTAAATTATAACGTAAAAATTAATTTAGTATATATATCTCGTATTATTTTAGCTTGACGTTTAAACTTTTTAAAATTTGATCAATTTACCTTTTGTCGTTTGTTTTTGTTTACAATCAAATGAAATTTGCTCACTTGACACCAAATTTCATTTGAAATTTCATTTTACCTCTCAAACTCTATCTTGAAAATCAATTAGCCCCTCAATTATTAAAAAAATAAATTTAAATATTTAATTAATAACTTTTTATCTCAAAAATGGAAAATTAAATTTTAAATAAAAAAAATTTCATGTTGAGTATTTTTTAGATAGTAATTGAATTTTTAAAAAAAAAATTTATCCACTCAATTTTGAAATTACTATTAGTCAATCAAATTTAAGACATTACGACAATAGTCTCTATATTTTGATCCTTGTGTCATTTAGTCCTTATAATTTTAATTGACTCAATTTTAACTTTGAATTTATGACTTTGTCTCAATTTAGTCTAATTAATTACAATTCTTTATATTTTTTTTATAAAAAATATGCATATAGGTATCACGTGTCATATTTTTAAAAATAAAATTATAAATTTCCTTAGCTTGGTGAGTTAATTTTAACCAATTTAGTTATAATTTTCTTTAAAAAATATTAACGATATTATCAATTAGACCAAATTAATACAAAATCTAAAATTATGGGTCAAAATTGAGCTAATTGAAAGTAGAGGGGCAATAATGGGTAAAATATAAGGACCCCTAGAGTAATTTTTTCTAAATTTTATTGAAATTAATTTAAAGAATAAACTAGTTACAATTGTGTGCGCACACACATAGAGTTATCAGAAAATTTTCGGCTCAATTTAGTTTCTTTGGGATCGACTCTGAATAATTTGAGATTTAAAGAGATAATTCTAAATGAGAATTTTTTTATTTTTTATTTTACAAAGTATGTTATTTAAAATTTAATTTTTTCATTATTGAGATAAAATTATTTATTAAATATTTAAATTTAATTTTTTTATATTTGGGGGCTAATTAATTTTTAAGATATAGTTTGAAGGGTATGTTAATTTCAGAATATAAAAACTTAAACTTTGGATCATGTATCATGTGTATTATCAAGAAATCAAAACAAAATTGCGTACCCGATTCCATTGTTATGGTTAAACGGAAGCGTGATTGATAGACGGGATTGCCTGTGGTAATGATTTCCAATCCTTTCTTATGCCCTTAATGCTTTCTTTCAAGAGAGAGGATTTGAAGAAGTTATGTTGTTCTTTCATATGCATAGTAGGATTGGGACCATAACCATTTGTATTGGTGGCAGTTCAAATAAAAAACCAACCGTGGGCAGTTGAACACCAATCAATAACCAACTTACACAATTTCTATTTCTGCCCCTCATAAAAATAGAAATTGTACAAATAGCATCTACACACTAGGTCCATAACAAATATACCCTTTAAACCTGCTAACTAAATTAGATCACTTAAATTTTGAGACTTTTTGATAAATGATAACACACATTTAAATATGTGGTCCCAATTAGAAATTAATCCAACAATCTCCAACTGGACCACATATGTAACCTAATAAATGTGTTTAACTTTAGTGAGTTCAGAACTTTGTTATCATGACCTGAGGGTATCTGTAGCACGTCCGCGGGGGACTTCGGCTACAGTTCGGACTCAATTTCTTGGGTCGGTTCTAAATCTGAACCAAATAGTCCAACTCTGGCAAATCGTTTTGAGAAAACAGATTTTTGAAAAGTAGTGCCAAACATGGACTGCTTTGCGGACATGAGTCGCCACCTAAATATTTTAAAATGGAAAATTTAGGAAACCCGACTCGGTCAAGGCCACGCGTGTCCGTCATCACCAAAGTGGTCTTGGCTCGGGAGCTTGGGTACGATCGGGGAAGGTCAGCTATGAGCACCCCCTTTCGCCCGGTCCGAAGACCGGCCTCTACTAACCGTGATATCCAATTTTGAAAACATTACATGCTCTTATTCCAATTATTAGCCTAGTATTACTATGTTATGCGCGCAGCAAACAAGTATAGACTAGATTGCCTAATTTGGAAATAAACATTGCATATCCGTTCGTTTTGAAAACAGTTTGAAATTGTTACTCGCAAGTAGGCTAAAATACAGATTTCAACGAGTTATTCCAACTCAAGCAATCCAACCTCCACCCACAGGCATTCAAACAGTTTATCTCACATAAGCACTTAGCCGCATGGTAAGCATACTGTCATGTTAACATTCACACGCATGCGATATGCTAAAGCATAAACACTTACATCGTACTCCGTGCCAAAACAATAACCCGGTTAGCAAACATGCATGACCTAGTTCATGTTAAGTGGCTAATGCAACACAGGCATAGATGCAATCTAGAGTAGGCTCGGCTAACCCTAAACGTGGCATATGAAATGCGCGAGTAGCACGTATTCAATTTGAAATGAAAATTGCTATGCAGTTTGTATGATGTACCGAGCCCGGTGCATGTAAACAGATGCATGAATGCACACATGCATTGCATAAAGTATGCTAAAATAAACGTGCCCTAATATACCATCATAAGCGGGTAAATAAAAGGGAGAAAGAAATGGGGGTTGGAAGACATGCACCCACTCACACACACTTATTACAAATTTGCCCTCACTCGGAGGGACCAAAAGAATAATACAGTCCGAAAGAAATAAACGAATAAATTAATTATTACAAACTTCTAATTATTAAGATTAAAGCAAGTAAATAAATGCAATGGGGCCTCAGCCTTGCCTCAGGATGCGCGAGGGATGCATGCTCGATCCGACTTGCCCGGAAAACCCGTCCCGTAGCATTGCTGCTTCTGTTTTCACTGCCCTGCCTCTCCAAAAATTCTCAAAGTTCTGGAATACCTTCCAAATGGTCTGAAGTACCCCACCGGCTGGGAGGAGTGGTCATCGGCTATTTGAGTTGTCCCTCGGCTGCATATGGAGTTTATCGGCACAAAAACAGTGCCGATCAGCACAATAAACTGCCGGCTAGCAGAAAGTCCCTGCAGCAGACAGATTGACAGCAGCAGCAAGACAGCAATGCATGGCATGGGTTTTGGGGGACATGTAAGCATGGTCATTGCCTCCTATCATGCTTGGGGACTCAAGGAGGTAAGACTCTTGGTTCTTGGGCCACCAATGGTGCATTTTGATGCATGATAGCCCAAAGAACCAAGGTTGCATTTTGATGTAAATGCATGCAACACAAGCAAATGAAATCCAAAGCCTTATCATGTGTTGGTCCAAGGCCTTGGTGACCAAGAATTGAGGTGAGTTGCACCACTTGGAGTGTGAACTCCTCTCAATCCTATGCTTGGCTTGACAATCCCCAAGCCAAGCCATGGAATGCATGAATGCAACATGGCTCAAATGATGCAACAGTGAGAAATATGATGCAATCACATCAAGCATCATGCAACTATCACAATGGGCATACAAAATGCTAAGGCGAACAAGGTATGAATGGCATACAAACATGAGCCGATCAAGCAATGGAACCAATATGCTATAACACCTAATGGACCAAGTATGCAACTAACATGTAATGAGCCTAAAGTAGTGGACTTAACTACCATGGGGGAGGCCTCAAACTTCCCCAAAATAGTGACTGAAATGGGCTGAAATCATAAAGAAAACACTACACAAATATGCAAACCACTCAAGCCCAAAACCAAGGGCACTCAAGAGAGCATTTAACCAACATTTACGCAACCACTCATGTCATGAATCTAATAGCCAAAAAAATAGAATTTTTGCATGGAAAATGGCACCCAAATCCCCATGTGGCAGCCCCAAAACAGTCCCAAAAGCATGAATGCACATAATGCACATTTTAAAGCATAAAGGGCACACCTTTAAAGCATGAAGAGAGATAACAAATCTAGAGATGTGAGAATGGATTAAGGTCTGAAATAGCATGCCAAATGATCCCAAATCATCTAAATAGGCTAACCAATGTATGCACATGGACTATATGTTTGAGGCCAACAAAACATCATGCAAAGTAACCATATTAATCATGCCAAATATGATCAAAACAGTGGCTCACAGCCCTAGAACATGGCAAATCAAGGCTAAATGCTCCACCATGCTAAGCCAAAACATGGAGATATATGGGGCTAAACATATGGCACAATTCTAGGCCAAACGAGGCATTACAAAGCAAGTGTAAGAAGCATGCTAAGGGCCATTAAACCCATATTAGACAGAGGTTAAACATGACTTAAAACACTCAAGAAAGCTCGAAATGAGGCCAAATGCAAGCAAGCATGCATACTAGAGCTTCATACAAGCAAGGCCTACAAGCCAAAATGCAAGACAACCAAACCAAGCATGCCAAAAGGGGCCAAGACAGGGGCTCACAAATTATATACGTGGCAAGATGATGCTATTATCTCCATGAAATCAAACTAAAACATGCAAGTATCAAGGCTTAGACATATGGCACACTTCTAGGCACAAGAGAGCATTCCAAAGCAAACATAAGAGGCATGTTAAGGGCTACAAAACCGACCAAAAACAGAGGCAAAACATGACCTCAAACACCCAAAAAGTCTCTGAAATGAAGCTAAAACAAGCATGCATACATGTTACCTCATGAGCCAAAAATGAAGGCAAACAAAGGGCCAAGGGGGAGAGGGGTGTCTCTCCCCTATATGAGACTTAAAACCAGCTTCCTCCCACTGAAAAACCACCGGTTTTCGGTGGTGGAAGGCCAAGAATACCAAGTAAAGAGGGTCTTAAGCAAAGGCACCAAAAGTGGCCATATAAGGCCTAATAGGATGGACCTTTGCTCAAACCAAAAAAGGACCTTAATGAAGGTTCAAGAACAAGTAAAAACAAGACTTTTTTATCTTAAACACAAACTCAAAAACACAAAGTAAAGAGGGTAGAAAGAGGTTGCAAGAATGGGGAATATAAAGTGATGTTCTTACCCTTGAAGATCCTTTGAAGAACAAGTGATGCAGCCACTCTCTAGTGCTCAAAACCAGTCCAAAACCAACACAAATAACCTTCCAAGTCTCTCAATCTCGAGCTAAGGTGTAATGGTGTGTGTAAAGGAGCAAAAATGAAGTAAAACTACACTTTTTGGCCTAAAAACACACACACAAGAGGAGAGAGAGGGAGGTATAGATATATATGGATGTATATCAGAGATATATGTATAATGCTCTGGTTTTGGCTCTCAAAAGGCTAACCCTTGAGCCAAGAGGAAGAGCTCTCCTCTTATAGGCAAGGAATGCTTAGCCACTAAGCAAGCCAAGGGCTCATCCCTCCATACACGTGTATGGAGGGGAGCAAAACACTTTACAGCTGTGAGAAAATATCTCAAAAAGCAAGTGTACAGTGCTCGGCCGGCAAAGAGTACCAAATGGCAAAATTTAGTGCCGGTCGGCACAAAATAGTGCCGGTCGACACAATAAAGCGCCGATAGCAACTACAGCCAGCCGGTGGCCTCTAGCCCCAGCCGGTGGTGTGTGGGGATGCCTCACAAAGCATTCTCTGCCCTTTCAAGGCAAAACACAAGTGTTTGGTGTAGAACCAAACACAAACGGTCGAGTTTGGAGGTTCTGAGGCAAGGCTCGCACAGCCGAGAACTCCGGGAACTCCAAACGAACACAAACATGGATAATCACCGAGTGTTCAAACGGTGACGTCCGAGTCTTGAGGACGGTCAAAAATGGGGTGTCTACAGTATCCAAACAATTTTGTCCATTAACTATATTAATATAGGATCAAAGCGGTCTTTGTTACATTAATCGTAACTCGATCCACCAATGGTCACGTATACCAATACAGCTAAATGACATAGATCAATCATGGATGCGTAGCATGGAAATTACATGTAATGTGATCCATACATGCCTATTTCCAACTGGTCCTACTTAACTTTATTGAGATCAATACTTTACAATACGTAACAGAGTGCAATAAATTGAATACTTCATTTCTGCATAAATTAATCTAATTACATAGATAAAACTCAAGGCTGACATAAAGCAGTAATATAAATACAAACTCCCACTAAACCAAAATATTCTCAAATAGAACAACACCCATATGAGTAGTGTGCTCATGAAGGACCTTGGGTGGTAGTCCCTTCGTAAGTGGATCCGCTATCATGGAGTTTGTCCCAATGTGCTCTATGGAAATCTGTCCACTCTGCACTCTTTCTTTTACAACTAGGAACTTGATATCAATATGCTTTGATTTTGTCGAGCTCCTGTTGTTATTGGAATATAAAACTGCAGACTTATTGTCACAGTATAACTTAAGTGGTCTTTCAATGCCTTCCAAAATACGCAACCCAGTGACAAAATTCTGCAGCCATATTCCTTGGTTTGATGCCTCATAACATGCTACAAACTCTGCGCCCATAGTGAATGAAGCTATGAGCATCTGCTGTGCAGACCTCCAAGAAATTGCTCCGCCAGCTAACAGATAAATATAGCCTGATGTGGATTTCCTACTGTCTTGGCATCCAGCAAAATCAAAGTCGGAATACCCAATGATCTCTAACTTATCCGACCTTCTATATGTGAGCATATATTCCTTTGTTCTCTGTAAATACCGCATAACTCGCTTGGCTGCTTTCCAATGATCCATGCCAGGACTACTTAAATATCTGCCTAACACGCCAACTATGAATGCAATATCCGGACGCGTACACACTTGGGCATACATTAGACTCCCTACAGCCGAGGCATAAGGAATCTTCTGCATTTCATGAATTTCAAGATTCTTCTTCGGGCATTGGCTGAGACTAAACTTGTCTCCCTTAGCAACCGGGGTTTCACCTGATTTACAATTTTGCATGCCAAATCTATTGAGTACTTTTTCGATATAGCTCGTTTGTGATAATCCCAGAATACCCTGAGAACGATCTTGGTGTATTTCGATTCCTAATACAAAGGGAGCATCACCAAGATCTTTCATTTCAAAATTCTTAGATAGAAATCTCTTGGTGTCATGCAATAAGTTTATATCGTTTGTGGCAAGCAATATATCATCAACATATAAAACCAAAAATATGTGTTTACTCCCACTGAACTTGTGATACACACATTCATCAACAACATTAGTTTCAAAGCCATACGAAGTGAGAACTTGATGAAATTTGAAGTACCACTGACGAGAAGCTTGTTTAAGTAAACCATATTCTTTAGGTCTCCAAACACAAAGTTTTCTGGCTGCACCATATAAATTGTTTCTTTAATGTCACCATTAAGAAATGCTGTTTTGACATCCATCTGATGCAACTCAAGATCAAAATATGCAACAAACGCCATAATTGTCCTAAAAGAATCTTTTGTAGAAACCGGAGAAAAAGTTTCTTTAAAGTCAATTCCTTCCTTTTGAGTAAAGCCTTTGGCTACAAGACGTGCCTTATACCTCTTCACATTACTATTTGAATCCCTTTTGGTTTTAAATATCCATTTACAACCTACGGGCTTCGCACCAACTGGTAATGGGACAAGTTTCCAAACTTTATCGTCTTGCATAGACTTATATTCTTCATTCATGGCTTCTATCCATTTATGAGAGTTGGAACTTTCCATGGCTTGACAAAAGTTGATTGGATCATCTTTCGACATTCCATTTTCTACTTCATGTTCCTGGAGATATACAATATAATCATCCGAAATTGCAAATCTCATTTCTCTTGTGGATCGCCTTAATGGCACAGGTTCTTGAGGTTGAGGTTGTAGAGTTTGTTCCTCAGGAACAATTACCTCATCTTGAATGAGAGGTTGAACTATATTGTCTTGAACAACATTGTCTGGTTGAGGATCCGAAGTTACTTCTCGAGCAATGACAAGTGTAGGAACCTGTAATTGGTCAAAAGTAGTAGTAGGAAGTGGGATTACTCCTGCTTCCTCCTCAAAGACAATGTCTCTAACTGGATTTCTTCCCCCAAACTCAACATCCTCAAAAAATGTTGCAATTCCCGTCTCAAATATTGACCTATTTGTGGGATCATAAAATTTGTAACCCCGTGATCATTCGGTATAGCCAATGAAGTAGCTGCTGACGGTTTTGGAGTCCAATTTTCTTTCATGAGGTTTATAAGGCCTCGCCTCAGCAGGACACCCCTACACATGCAAGTGTTTTAGACTAGGCTTTCGCCCAACCCAAAGCTCATAAGGTGTTTTTGCAACTGCTTTAGTTGGCATCCAATTTAAGATATAAGTTGCTGTCTTTAAAGCCTCACCCCAGAGAGACTCTGGTAAAGTAGAATGACTAATCATACTTCTTACCATATCCTTAAGAGTCCGGTTTCGTCTCTCAGATACACCATTCATGTTAGGTGATCCTGGCATGGTGTATTGTGGGACGATTTCGCATTCCTCCAGGTATTTTGCAAACGGTCTTGGACGTTGTTCACCTGATCCATCATATCTGCCATAGTATTCACCACCACAGTCAGACCTGACACTTTTTATCCGTTTGTTGAGTTGTAATTCAACTTCGGCCTTAAATTTTTTGAATACGTCCAAAGACTGTGATTTCTCATGGATAAAAAATAGATACCCATATCTGGAATAATCATCTATGAATGTGATAAAATATTGTTGACCATTCCAAGACGCCATAGGGAATGGCCCACAGATGTCCGTATGAATTGATTCTAAGACATCTGTAGTCCTATGGGCACCATATTTCTTCATTTTTGTATGTTTTCCCTTGATACACTCAACACAGACATCAAATTCTGAAAAATCAAGAGAGTCCAAAATTCCATCAGACACAAGGCGCTCAACTCTAGATTTAGAGATATGACCTAGGCGTTTGTGCTATAAAGAGGTTGAATTTTCCTTAGTTAATTTACGCTTTGTACCTCGTGATTCCATGTGCAAGGTTTCATTATAAGATGCAATAGTTTCCAACAAATATAGATTATCAAACATATTAAGTAAACCAGTACCAACAACATTTGAATTAATAGACATACTAAACTTTATATTTCCAAAAGAACAACAATATCCCAATTTGTCCAATACAGAAACAGAAATTAAATTCCGTCTAAAGAACGGTACAACAAAAGTGTCTATTAAGTCCAAATAATAACCAGTTTTCAGCAATAATCTAAAGTGCCCTATTGCCTGCACTTCTATTGACTTGCCATCACCCACAAAGATGTATTTTTCAGTATCAGTTGGCTTTCGGTAGTTCAGGAAACCCTACATAGAAACACATGTGTGAGTAGTAGCACCAGAATCTACCCACCAAGTGTTTCTTGGTACTGAAGCTAAATTTATTTCAGAACAAACCAAAACATAATATGTACCTTTCTTTACACGCCAGGCGGCGTATTTGGCACAATCCTTCTTTCTGTGTTCGGGCTTGCCACAAAAAAAAAACAACTATCCTACACTTTCTGTTTCTTTGGTTCCGGACCCTTAAGAGCAGCAATTTCTTTTCCCTTATGCTTTCTTTTGCCCGTATGCTTGGAGGTGCTTGCCAGATGAGCACTTTCAGTCCTTTCTTGCTTCAATCTCTCTTCCTCTTGTACACAAAATGAAATGAGCTCATTGAGAGTCCATTTCTCCTTTTAGCAGTTATAACTGACCTTAAGTTGGTTAAACTGTGCAGGAAAAGATATGAGAACTAAATGCACGAGCAAATCATCAGATAGGTCGAGCTTTAGTGCCTTAAGTTTTGAAGCAAGATGAGACATTTCCATGATGTACTTGCGAACATTACCCTTGCCTTTATACTTCATTGAAATCAAGCCTGCTAAAAGCGTGCTTGTTTCAACCTTATCATTTTTAGCAAAACGCTTTTGAATTTCCTAAAGAAATTCACCAGCAATGGTAACATCCTCTGTTATTGCACCCCGAAAGACTTCTGGAATCCCACGCTTCATGATCATAAGACTTAGCCTGTTAGAACGATCTCACTTTTCAAAGTACACAATTTCCTCAAGAGTACTTTGTTCAGTGAGATCATTCGGTTTTGGCATTCTTAATGCCAAGTCTATGTCCATGCAGCCGAGAACAATCAATATATTCTCTTTCCAGTCCTTAAAGTTTGTTCCATTTAACATTGGAACATTGTTCATGTTGGCAGAGATTGAAGTAGTCAACATTAAAGCTGAATAGAAAATAAAATAAAATGAATAAACAATTATGCTCACATTAAGTAACCAAACAGATAATCTCTAAATAAATTAATTTAATGACAACATCTTAAGATACCTAGCACAACATTAATACCAAGCCTTTGGGTAGTGATATTAATTGTAAGTGGTATTCTTGTTGTAATGATCAAACATTGACAATAAGTTATGTCAAATAACAAATCTATCTTTTAATGGATTTATTATTCACATTAGGTTTTCTTGACAATTGGCACATGTTTATCACCACAAATGTGTGTGTAATTCTGCCAAGTATTAATCATGTCTTTGGACTGATAAATACCCTATGATGTACACATACATGAACATCAAAACATTCCATAGAAAACAATCTAGACAAGAGAGGTCGCTTTGGTGACATCTTGTTTTAATTGACTTATATTTAGAATGTTTGACAAATGATTTCAACTATAGATATTGCATGAAATTACTTTAACTTTAAAGATTCCTTAATGCGTTACCTCGTATATATTATATAATTTGCAGCAATCCCAATTATATACATATACATATATAATTGACGGTTCCAAAAAAAAATAAATAAATAAATAAAAATAATAATTGTTATAGAAACTAACAACCACTGTTTCTGAAAAACAACTCTTTTTTTATTTTTATTTTTTTTATACAGCCACAAATCACATGCATGAATTGATTAGAAAACGCCAAAGACCAAACCAATTCTTTATATGAATATGATAACATAATAGTGCTTTGTTTCAAACACCCAAAAAACGCAGACGGAAGTTGTTTTTTTTTTTTTTTAGCCAATGTTCACAATCAAACCGCATGATATATATATACATGATTCCATGAACTTGACATGTAGAATTCAAATGCAAACTGATGCCATCATTTTCATATATACAATCATCCATATATATTATATATATAAACACATGCACTTATCCATTAGAAGGATTTATACCCACTGCCCATCTCAATTATTTTAACATTTCCAAAAACCAGATCACTATTTCCAAAACCTAGAAAATACAGAATTTGCAGACCAGGAAACCAGAAAATAGACAGAATTTGCAACAGTAAGAAAATACAGAATTTGCAAACTAGGAAACCAGAAAATAGACAGAATTTGCAACAGTAATGCGGAAGCTCACAAACCAACGAAACTAAATTGGATGAATTAATAGCATATCGATTTCTCATAATAGACATGATATAACCGCTCTAATACCACTTGTTAATTTCAGAACATAAAAACTTAAACTTTGGATCATGTATCATGTGCATTATCAAGAAATCAAAACAAAATTGCGTACCCGATTCCATCGTTATGGTTAAACGGAAGCGTGATTGATAGACGGGATTGCTTGTGGTAATGATTTCCAATCCTTTCCTATGCCCTTAATGCTTTCTTTCAGGAGAGAGGATTTGAAGAAGTTATGTTGTTCTTTCATATGCATGGCAGGATTGGGACCATAACCATTTGTATTGGTGGCAGTTCAAATAAAAAACCAAACGTGGGCAGTTGAACACCAATCAATAACCAACTTACACAATTTCTATTTCTGCCCCTCATAAAAATAGAAATTGTACAAATAGCATCTACACACTAGGTCCATAACAAATATACCCTTTAAACCTGCTAACTAAATTAGATCACTTAAATTTTGAGACTTTTGATAAATGATAACACACACATTTAAATATGTGGTCCCAATTAGAAATTAATCCAACAGGGTAAAATAAAATTAAGTATCACGTCAACAAGTTTCGTTTGATTAGAGACGAAAACAAATAGCGAGAGGTAAATTGATTAAATTTAAAAAATTTAATAGCCAAGTTAAAATAATACGAAATCTAAATGACAAATTAATTTTTGTATAATAATTTAGGATACAAAATGATTTAGTTCCTACAAGGTGCAAAAACATTTATGTCAAAATATTTCCCTTTATGGTGCATTTGAATAATTTCACCATGGTCATCAAAGTAGCTTATAATGACTGTCGGTTCACATTATATTATTGTTATATATTTCTTACATATTTGCATATACGTGTGTAGATAATGGTTGTTCTTGGAAATTTGTTAAATTTGTCATTTATTTCCCCATGCCTTGAGTTGCAGTTGTTGACTTACCTCTACAAAAATAACTCACTTTCTCTTTCGGTTTTTTTTCTTTTCCCTTCCATCTTTGTGCCTCCTCAAGATCATTATATATAGAAATGTCATAAAAGAAATGAAGTAGAATGGAGAATGGAGAATGGAGAATGAAAAAGCTCGAGGGTGCAAACCTTCTATAATTATAATCTAATAAACATCATAGCAAAATCTTAGGTACATCACTTTATCCCACGAGCTAAACGGGGTGTTTTGTTTTCTTTTTTGGAATACGTAACGTAAGTCATATTATAATAAAAAAAATGAAAGATATATAATAAAATTTAATACACATATTTTATAGGAAAAATAAAAATAAATTATTCCCTTAAAAGAAACAAAACAAAGTCTATAAAAGACAAATACAGATATTCGTAACAAAAAGAATTTAAGATTGTGTTTGGTAGAGATTTCGAAAATTAATTCCACCCTTATATTTGAATGCTATGTTTAGTTAGAGTTTTGAAATTATGATTTCAAATCAATTTCAAAATATATTTTGAAAACATGTTTGGTAAAGCAGACAATTTTTAAAATTTTGGTCTACCCAGTCGTCAGCTCGGATATCCTCCCGGTCATCCGCCCGGTTAACCGGAACAGTACAAATTTTTTTTTTTTGCAATTGCCAATCACCACCTGTTATTTAGAAAATATATATATATATATATGATATTTTTCAAATATACAAATTGTTTTTTTAGATCAAAATGAAAATTTATTTTTTTGAATTGAATTTTAAAAAAGTTTGGTTATGAATTTTGAATAGAATTTTGAGTTGTGTGTTTAGTTATGAGTTAAGTTTTTGAATTAAGTTTTGAAAACTCTTTTCAAAACTCATAACCAAACAACTTTTCTCATTTCATATGTCACATCAAAAATTCAAAATTCTTTTTAAAACTCATAACCAAACAAATTTTCTCTTTTCAAATCATAATTCCAAAACTCACAAACTTAAAATACAACTCTATTATCAAATCATAATTCTAAAACTCTACCAAACACTACCTAAAATGTGACATCCTAAATGTGTAATTAAATACCGCATAACTATATATATATAATTATGGATGAATGTGATAATAATGATATATAATTATTTTAAGAATTGGGCCAAAGTAAAATGATACTACAAGTTAAATAAATAAATAATCATAAGAATAAAATACATTTAAGTACATAGTTATACGTGATAAGGTGGAATTTAATTTGGCATTAATTTATCAACATGCGAATAATATATTATCGAGGGGCTAAAACCACACTAATACGAAACTGAGACAAAAAAAAAAAAAGGCAAAAGAGAAATATAATGCAAGATGGCCAAACCACCTGTTAAGTCTAAGTCCTAGAGGTAGTGAATCATCACATAGGAAATTAATTACAGGGTGAGTCACCTGCTAAGCTCGGGAATAAAAGGGAGTTACGAGCAGCCAATGGCAAA
Source organism: Camellia lanceoleosa (assembly GCA_025200525.1). Classification (NCBI taxonomy): domain Eukaryota; kingdom Viridiplantae; phylum Streptophyta; class Magnoliopsida; order Ericales; family Theaceae; genus Camellia; species Camellia lanceoleosa. Next base: position 110,770,883 of record CM045771.1, on the reverse strand, counting down.
GGAAAAAAAAAGAAAAAATAGTCTCGGAAGGCAGCATAAAGAAAAAAAAAAACAAAAACAAAAACAAAAATTAGTAAGAAAAGGCTAAGGGTCAATATTAAGATGAGTTATATTATATCTTGAGTCACCATAATATATTTTACGTATGTTTTGGGTTACCATAAATTATTTTATGCAATCTATATTTTATAAATTATATTAATATTTTCATTACGTTAATTATTTTTTGAATTCTATTTGCTTAAATTGAAACCCATGGATATATTTGTTTAAATTTTAGAAATTATTTGACAATAGTTTTATAAATAATTATGTTTTGTAAGTATCACCGCGGGAGTCCCATGCCTTGGGAGACTTAAATAACCATTGGCCTCTGTTTTGCCACTTTGTGGTTCTCTGTTTGTCATGGATCCATTGATCTCTCTGTTCTAACTGTCACTCCTGTGACCGCTGTTTTATTCTGTTTTGTGGTTATGGTTATTTATTTACATAATTTATGTATTTCAGTTTCTGCCACTTAAATAATTTGTTTATTCAAATAAAGTTATATTAATATTTTAACTTAAATAACTATCCATAGTTATTTTGTATTCCCTATATTCTTGGCATAATATTTCTCACTCTGCTGTATGCTTATAGCTGTTACCCTTCCAGGTAATGAAATGTAAGGACGACCTGTAACCTCATGTAATGGAACCCACACAAGAATTTGATGTTGATCCGTTATTTTTTTTTATTTTCTTTTTTTTCTCTAAAATTTTGTCACCGCATAATAAAATAATAAAAGCCCCATGGATGTATTTTCGATCATTAATGAATAAAATTTTCTGTTTAATTATGTTCTTACTTCCATTCTGCCTCCGTCTGCGCCATTTAATTTGTTAAGATTAGAATTAATTAGTAAGTTGCGATTCTAGCCCTAAGCCTCTCGAGTTGGGTCATGACAAAGATGGTATCAGAGCAATGGTTTTTAACCTTCCTTGTAGAATCTTACGTTTGTACCATGACTAATTCTGGTGATGTAGGATGTCCGAGTTTATTCTTAGTGAGGCATTTTGGAACGAGCTCGATGTTACGAGTTTGGAGGGAATTTTGGCAGAGTATCACGTCCTCGTCTCGCTAGAGAGATGGGGAGATTCTAAAGACATAGTCAAGCGGCTACATCCGGGCATTGACCAACTGATAGGTTGGCCAATATATGTACAAGCCGATCTTGATGATGTAGCATACTTGTCGTAGAGGCAGAGTCGTATCTACAAGCGCGGACAATATCTTGGACCTACCCATGTACCCATGTAATCGGCCTTGCCCTAGGATTTGACCGCCTTCACTATATAGTTGGCTTTTTGCCCTTAGGTTTTGCTGAGAGAAAGGGAAATGTTTACCCCGAAGACTAAATGTTCACCAACATCCCTAACCCTTTGGAAATTATTAATGTCCAGAATGTTGATTTTAGCAATGAGTTAACATATGTCGAGACACCCGATTGGATTGTCGATCGAGCATTTTGGGGATACATACAGTCCGTTCCCATTTACATAGTTCAAGCAGCATGAATTTGTTTTGGCATGGTACAACTACGATGGGAATTTGAGCTTCTTATGCAACATTACTTTCTGTGGTTATTTGATCCACCAATCTAGATTTTGTAGAAAATAATTCTTTTTGTGAGCTAACCATGGTTATTTCTGATCCCTATTTTGTGTTGGTACCAAAGGAATTGGACACTAACATAACTTTTAACTTTTGGGATAAGGATGTAATGCTAATACTGTATTAGTATAAATAGTAAAGCTAGAATTTTATAGATATGATACTTTATAATGCCTTATAAATGTGATGTCACGTTTATTAAGTTATTTCACACTAAAATCTACTTTGTAGTAATGGCCAACGATGGTAACGGAACCAAGTCATCAATCAACGGAACTGAGTCAATGGAAAGAATCATGGAAAGAGCGATTACCAGCTTTTTGCAGGCCTTGCAAACTAACATAAACAATGGGATACCAAAATGGCGAGAAAAGCTGGTTACCATAAAACAATTCCAGGATCTGAAACTCACCACATTTATCAGCAGTCCAAACCCAATGGTAGCAGAAGCTTGGGTTAAAGACATGAAAAATATTTTTCATGCACTACCCTGCACCGAAAGACAGAAGGTAACTTTTGCCACTTTTACTTTCAAAGATGATGCGCAGAAATGGTGGCTTTTTACCCTGGAAAAGAAGAAATTATGACTTGGGCAAGATTCTTGGAAGTATTTCATGAAAAATACTTTCTGGACTCACTATGAGAACAAAAGGCATTAGAATTCATGAATCTTAAGCAATGAACAATGACGGTGGCCAAATACGAGAGCAAGTTCACACAACTCGCTCGATTTGCAACATATATCATCCCCACTGAAGCTTAAAAAGCAAGGAAATTTGAACCAGGATTGGATGTTGACATTAAAGATAGACTTAAGGTTTTGAAACTACCAACCTATGCGGATGTGGTGGATGGAGCATACATCGTGGAAAAAGGAATTAAAGCCTCCCGTTCCGAAGAAACAAGCCAAAAAAAAAAAAAAAACGATTTTGGGAAAGAAACAACAGAAGATCTGGTGCTACACCTCCAAAGAAGGTAAATACGGGTACAACTAGTTTACATAATCAAGGTCCTACTAACTCCAGAGGTGGCATTATTCCTAATTGCCCTACTTGTGGAAGGGCTCATTAAGGACGATACCATCGAGACACGGGAACATGCTTTAAATGCGGTCAAGTTGGCTATTTGCTACGAGATTGTCCAAAGCTAACCAATTCTACAGCTGACCCCTCTGAACCAGTCAGAAAACCTGCAGGATCTGGAAGAGTAAGGAAGGACCAAAAAAGCTAAGAAAGGGCTTTTGCCTTGGTATCTGAAAAATCGGATGTTACTGAAAATGTTGTGTCATGTATACTTTATGTCTGTGGTAATTTAGCTCATGTTCTCATTGACTCTGGTTCAACTCTTTCTTTTATTGCACCACACTTTGCTACCAAGTTGGCATCAACACCCGAACCCTTAGGATATATATATTGTCTGTGTCTTTTCCTTCTGGTAATTCTGCTTGTAGTATTGATGTGTACAGATCATGTACTATATCCTTAAAAGGCAAAACCTTATACGTAGACTTGATTCCCCTCTACATTAGGAACTTTGATGTGATCTGCCAACCACGCCTCTATTGATTGTAAATCCAAAAAGGTTTCCTTCTAGTTTCCAAACCAGCTCGAGCTTGTCTTTGATGGAACATGAATTTCTACCCCTCCCTATCTTATATCTTCCATGACAGCCCAACAACTTCTAAGAAAGGGTTGTTGTAGTTATATTTGTTATGTGATCGATACACAAAAAGAGGCCTCCATCGTTGATGCAATCCCCATGGTTCGAGAATTTCTAGATGTCTTTCATGAAGATTTACCTGGTACCTTGGTTGACCGAGAAATCAAACTCACCATTGAAACTCAACCTAGTACCTAACCAATATCAAAAGCCCCTTACCGCATGTCAATGACGAAATTGAAAGAACTGAAAACTCAACTCCAGGAACTCCTAGACAAAGGTTTCATTCGACCTAGTACCTCACCCTGGGGAGCTCTAGTACTATTCGTAAAGAAAAAGGATGGCACGATGAGGTTATGCATTGACTACCGGGAGCTGAACAAAGTCACCATCAAGAATCGGTACCCTCTGCTATGAATCGATGACTTGTTCGATCAAATTCAAGGCCCAAGTATTCTCGAAAATTAACTTGCGTTCTGGCTACCATCAACTAAAAGTCAAAACGGAAAGTATCGAAAAGACTGCCTTTAGAACTTGTTATGGGCACTATGAGTTTCTCGTCATGCCATTTGACGTCACAAATGCTCTAGCGGCCTTCATAGATCTCATGAACCGAGTGTTCAAACCCTATCTTGATGAATTCGGTATTGTCTTCATTGATGACATTCTTATATGCTCCAAGTCACCGAAAGACCATGAGCAATACTTGCGAACGGTTTTACAAACACTACGTGATCACAAACTTTATGCCAAGTTGAAGAAATGCGAATTTTGAATCACTAGTGTACATTTTCTCGGTCACGTCATTAACAAAGATGGCATCTCAATCGACCCCCAAAAAATTACAGCAATCGTAGACTAGCCACGAGCTACTGATGTGTCAGAAATTCAAAGTTTCTTAGGTCTAGCTGGCTATTATCGACGTTTCGTGCAAGATTTTTCAAAAATAGCATCATCCTTGACCCAACTAACTCAGAAGAACATACCCTTTGAATGGACTAACAAACAGGAGCGTTGCTTCCAAGAGTTAAAAAGCAGACTTGTTTCAGCTCCTATACTAACACTCCTCGCGAGAATAGATGGGTTCGTAATTTATAGTGATGCCCCATATAATGGTTTGGGTTGTATTCTTATGCAAAATGAAAAAGTCATTGCTTATGTCTCATGCCAACTAAAGACTCACGAAAGAAACTACCCAACCCATGATCTAGAATTGGTTATAGTGATCTTCGCCCTCAAGATCTGGTGTCATTATCTCTATGGGGAAACTTGCGAGATTTACACTGATCATAAGAGTCTTAAATATCTGTTTATATAGAAGAAACTAAATATCAGGCAACGGCGGTGGCTAGAATTTATGAAAAACTACGATATAGAGATCCATCACTATCCAGGCAAAGCTAATGTGGTGGCAGACGCACTGAGCTGAAAGACAACCAGAAGTTTGGTGTGCACTCTCGTTCCCCACCAGATCAATGGATTGCTCACCAATATAACTATGAAACCCACTTTGATTGAAGAAATTAAAGCACGCCATATAAAGATAAACTTTTAAAGAAAAAGTATGAAGAGCAAATGAGTATGCGCTAACCCTAACTTCACTATAAGCAATGGGGTGCCAAAATTTCGAAATCAAATCTACGTACCTGACATTCCGGCACTCAAAAAGAAGATATTGGTAGAAGCTCATAACTCGAGATTTGTAGTCCACCCTAGTAATACAAGGATGTACCATGATCTAAAAGAACACTACTGGTGGACAAGAATGAAAAGAGACATAACAAGCAACGTCTCCAAATGCCTGCATTGTCAGCGTGTTAAATCAAAATATCATGAACCTGTAGGAATGCTACAACCATTCCCTATTCCTGAATGGAAATGAGAGTACATTACTATAGCCTTCATGGTTGGCTTACCACAGTTAGTCTTGAAGAATGATGCAATATGGGTTATAATAGACCGATTGACAAAGTCGGCTCATTTTCTGTAAATCAAAATCATGTACTCCCTTAATAAGTTTGCTACTTTATACATCAAGGAAATTATTCATTTGCATGGCACTCCAATTTCAATTGTGTCTGACCGAGACCCCCGCTTCGTGTCTCACTTCTGGAATAAATTGCCAGAGGCCCTGGGAACCATACTAAAGTTTAGCATTACTTATCACCCACAAACTGATAGGCAATCCGAAAGAACAATCAAGACTTTTGAAGACATGTTACGTGTATGCGTGTTGGATCTCAAAAGAAATTGGGATGAGCACCTTTGGTGGAATTCACCTATAATAACAGCTACCAAGCAAGCATTAGAATGGCACCGTACAAAGCTTTGTATGGAAAGAGATGTTGATCACCTCTGTGTTGGACGGAAGTTGGGGACAGGAAACTGTTAGGCCCCGAAATCGTGCAAATCACAAGCGATAAAATCCAACTCATCCAACAGCGAATTCATACTGCTCAGAGTTGCCAGAAAAGTTATGCAGATACACGAAGACGGAAATTGGAATTCCAAGTAGGAGATTATGTTTTCTTCAAGGTCTCACTAACAAGAGAAGTTAATTGATTTGGGAAGCAAGGAAAGTTAAACCCACGTTACATCGAGCCATTCGAGATACTAGAAATGATTGGTCTTGTGGCATATCGCATAGCACTGCCACCTAAACTGTCCAATATTCACAATGTGTTCCATGTTTTGATGCTTCGACGGTACCTCTGAGATCCAGAACATGTTGTCTATTATCAGAATCTAGAAGTTCAAGAAGATCACTCTTATGAAGAACAACCAGTGCAGATTCTCGATTGTCGTGATCAAGTTCTCCGAAACAAAACCATACCTCTAGTAAAAGTCTTATGACAGAATCATCATATCAAAGAAGCTACATGGGAAATGGAGAATCAAATGTGGGCCCCGATATCCACACCTTTTCGAAAACTAAAGTACGACAAGTTTGAGGACAAACTTCTATTTAGTATAGGAGAAATGTGACACCCTAAATGTGTAATTAAATACTGCATAACTATATATATAATTATGGTTGGATGTGATAATAATAGTATATAATTATTTTAAGAATTGGGCCAAAGTAAAATGACACTACAAGTTAAATAAATAAATAATCATAAGAAGAAAATATATTTAAGTACATAGTTATACGTGCTAAGGTGTAATTTAGTTTGACATTAATTTATCAACATGCGAATAATATATTATCTAGAGGCTAAAACCACACTAATACGGAATTGCGACCGAAAAGAAATGGGCAAAACAGAAATATAGTGAAAGGTGGCCAAACCACCTATTAAGTCTAAGTCCTAGAGGCAGTGAATCATCATATAGGAAATTAATTACAGGGTGAGTCACCTGCTAAGCTTGGGTATAAATGGGAGTTACGGGTAGCCAAAAAAAAAAAAAAAAAAGAGGAAAAAGAAGCCTCGGAAGGTAGCATAAAGAAAAAAAAATTAGTAAGAAAAGGCTAAGGGTCAATATTAAGATGAGTTATATTATACCTTGAGTCACCATAATATATTTTACGTATATTTTGGGTTACCATAAATTATTTTACGCAATCTATGTTTTATAAATTATATTAATATTTTGATTACGTTAATTATTTTCTGAATTATATTTGCTTAAATTGAAACCCATGGATATGTTTGTTTAACTTTTAGAAATTATTTAACAATGGTTTTATGAACAATTATGTTTTGTAAGTATCACCACGGGAGTCCCACGCCTTGGGAGACTTAAATAACCATTGGCCTCTGTTTGGCCACTTTGTGGTTCTCTGTTTGTCATGGATCCATTGATCTCTCTGTTCTAACTGTCACTCATGTGACCGCTGTTTTATTCTGTTTTGTGGTTATGGTTATTTATTTACATAATTTATGTATTTCAGTTTCTACCACTTAAATAATTTGTTTATTCAAATTATGTTATGTTAATATTTTAACTTAAATAACTATCCATTGTTATTTTGTGTCCCTATACTCTTGGCATAATATTTCTCACTCTGTTGTGTGCTTATAGCTGTTACCCTTTCAGGTGATGAAATGTAAGGAAGACCTGCAACCTCGTGTAATGGAACCCGCAAAATAATTTGATGCTGATCTGTTAGTTTTTTTTTCTTTTCTTTTCTTTTCTTTTTTTCTCTAAAATTTTGTCACCGCATAATAAAATAATAAAAGCTACATGGATGTATTTTCGATCATTAACGAATAAAATTGTCTGTTTAATTATTTTCTTACTTCCATGCTGCCTTCGCCTGCGCCATTTAATTTGTTAAAATTAGAATTAATTAGCAAGTTGCGACTCTAGCCTTAAGCCTCTGGGGTTGGGTCGTGACATAAAATTTTCCTTTAGCACTCTTCAAGTAATGAAGTTTCACTTGGAGTTTTCTTTTGTTATCTTTCTTTGTAGTCTCTCCATTATTGGAATTACTTGGAGCTGGACTCTCTCTATTTTTTAGGCTCTTCATTTGGCATAACAACTCTTAACTTAATTCTCTATTTCCCAACTCTCCCATATCACACGATTCAAGGATATCAACTACATGGAGTGTTACGTCTATTTTGGATATAATTTATTTATTTTATTTATTATGAAAAGCCGTTGTTCAGGATCTATGCACAATCCTGCTAGGTAGCTCGAATTAATTAAGGCACGAATGGCTCAAGATACCAAAACGACGTCATTTTGGCACTTTTTTTTTTCGTTTTCTTTTCTTCTCTTCTTCCTTTCCCTTTCTTCTTACTCTCCATAACTCACAAGTTCCATATCTCAGAATCAAAAAAAGAGATAGAGGAAAGAGATAGAGCAGAAAGGGAAAGAAAAATCAAAACAATCAAACAAGAAAAGAAAAAAAAAAAACAGAGAAGGATGAAAGAAACAAAAAGAAGAAGAGAGAAGAACAGAGGAAGTATAAGAGGAGAAAAAAGAGAGAATGAGAAAATAAGAGGAGGAAAAACAGATCTATGTGTGTATACACAGATCTGTGTATATACACAAAGCGTCAAATCCTTTGGGTGGAGGGGTTTGCGATCAGCGGTGATGGCGATTCTCTGTCTCTGTTTCCCCTCCCTCTTTCTTCTATTGCCTCTCTGTTTCAAAGAGATAAGAGAGGGGGAAAAAAATGGCCAAAACAACGTCATTTTAAAATTCGGGTCACTTGAGCCTTCAAATTTTTGAGCTACAAAGCAATACTTATCTATGTAGGATTGCTTATGAGGAAGAGGACTAACGTGTCTGAATGGAAGATGTTCATCTATCTCTACAATTATTAATCTCTTTAAAAGTATTTTTTGAGTTGTAATTACTTCTCCTATCTCAAAAAAATTAATAATAATTATCTTGTTTGGTTTCAATTTTTTAACTCAATTTTTTGGAAAATTGAGTTTTTTATTTTTGTGTTTTTAGTGATTTTTTTTAATATTTGAAGCACTTTTTTTTTTTTTTTTTACTTTTTAGTTACAACTAACTTAAATGTACATAAAAAGTAAAATATTGTAAAAAAATATTTCAAAAAATCAATAAATACACAAGAATACAAAAATGTATTAAATTTTTACATTTTTAAAAATATTTTTGGTATTTAGTGAATTTTTTGAAGACTTTTTTCACAAATATTATACTTTTTAAGTGTATTTATATTAGATGTATCTAAAAATTTTAAAAAATTATTTAAAATATTAAAAAAAATCAGTGAAAATAAGAATATATATATATATATGAAAAATAAAAAATTTAATTTTCTAAAAAGTAAATTCAAAATTATGAAATCAAACAATGGCCTATTTTGAGAAGTAGGTTAAGGGTGAGTAGCGGATATACCGATCTGCCCAAACTGATCGAACCAAACCGATCCGCTGCATTTTGGACGAATGCGTAATGACAAGCGGATGGTTGCGGATTGATTTTTTCCAATCCGCCTAGTTTTGGACAGATGATGGATTTGAGATTCATTTGGCTGCAACCGAACCGCCAAACCGTAAACACTCCTAGTAATTTATAAGATTTTGTATTTTTAATTTATTTAGATATTCTATTCGTGTTTTCAATTGAAAAAAAATTAAATATTCTGTTGAATATATTTTGTTGAAAATGATCTTTCAACTTGAATATATTTTTTAAATTGAAAAAAATAAATGTATTATTTATCTATATTTTTTTGTTTTTAAATCTAACTCTAAAAATAATAAATAAAAAAAATGATATATGCTGGTTGATTTTTATTTTCAAAAACAGATATAGATGTAACAATAAAGAGGCATACAATCTCTACTACTATTTTGTTTATGGTTTTGGTAATTTGAATTGTTTTTATATTTTAAGAATCATATATTGTAATACTTTTTGGGAATGAAGCATGTTGTAATTGTAATATGTAGATGAGACATGCAGTGATTGTAATATTCTAAAGTTTCAAACTTTGTTTTTTTGGATGAGTCATGCAGTGACTGTAATAACTTTTTAAGTCATTGACTGTAATATATATATATATATATATATATTGCACAAATTGAATTATGTTGAAAATTTATAAAATTTCAAACCGCCAAACCGATTCACATCCATTCGCCAATCCGCTTAATCCGCATTTGTCGGATTGGTGGACGGATGCGAATTGATTTTCTTCAATCCACCAATCTGGCGGACGGATGGCGGATTGGAGGTTTTGTGGCCGCAACCGTCTCGCACCCATCTCTAGTTAAAAGTCAATTATTTATTTATTTAGACTCTTTTTTAAAAAATATGTAAAAAAATAGATAAATAATGTGACTAAAAAAAACTAAAAAGCTAATTTTTTTTTACTTTTAACCTAATTTCTAAAACAATCCCGCTACATACACCCAGTGACGTGGCGACCCCCAGTGACGTGGCGACACCCAGTGACGTGGTGATAAGGTGGCAGTTGATGTGTAAACACAACTGGAAAAAAAAAAAAAAAAAAAAAAAGAGGAAAAATGCGGAAAATTTTGGCTTCCTTTCTGGCTTCCCTCGTCTTCCCTCGTATGTCCTAACTCTCGTCGCCATCCTCGTCTGTCTTCCCTCGCCTATCCTCATCTCTCGCTGCCATCCTCCTCCTCCACCATAGCTCGCCGGGAATTTCTGCAAAAACCAGTGGCTAGTCTTTCTCCAGAAGGATTGAAATTCTCCGTATGGGTTGTGGAAGTGGGTCTCAGATGTTAACTCATTTCTTCAGAAGAATGTGAAATTTCCTCCTCCTCCACCATATCAGATTACTAGCTTTCATCTATCCTCAGAATTCATGTAATTTTGCTCTGTCTGGTTTTGCTCTGCTCTGTCTCTGTCCATCAATTTGGTTTATGAGGTAAAAAATCAATTTCATATGCTAATCTTTCAGTTATATGCTAATTCTGAAATATGAAATATAATCTGTAAACTATAATCAATCTGTCATTTTGGACAAGAGTTATGTTTTTTAGGTAAATCTGTTAATTGTGGACAAATCTGTTAACTGATCCGACTAACTTGGCTACACTAGATTGACATAGTGAAACATCACCATTAGTGAGTTGGCTCTAAGTGGTAATCTGGGCATTATGCTCAACTAGAATATGCGTGAAATTGTATCCCTCAACATTTTATTTGCAACCATAGCACCATTTTAACCAAATACAATTTAGTTAATTTTTATGAGTAATTGTGCTCAACTGTGGTAGCAAACTTCATAATCTGTAATCTGTAAGTTTGGTAGGAAACTTCATAAGCTTGGTAGCAAACTTCATATTTCCATAATATGTAAACTGTGTAGTTCCATAATCTGTAAACAGTTTATATAAAATTTGAAATATGAAGTTTAGTTCCATAATCTGTAATGATATTTGTTTAATTGTTATTTCAGTACGCAAAGTGGAGAAATGGAGGTTGATTCAAATGTTGAAGGTGAGAATCCTTTAATAAATGAGGGCGAACACGTTGAAGAACCTAAAAAGGGTATGTGTTTTAGCTCAAGGGAAGAGGTGTACACATTTTATGGCAAATATGCTAAGCATGTCGGATTTGCTATAGCTCATAGAGCACAACATTTTGGAGATGATGGGCAATTGCTAAACTTTGCAATTGAATGTTCTCGAGCGGGGCAGAGAAGAAAGACATCAGAAGTCAACCCTCTGAAGCCATGTTTGTCGACAAAAATTAGTTGCACAGCAAGGGTACGAGGTAGTGTACAAAAGGATGGGATGTATAAACTAACCACAATTAACCTTGAGCATAATCATGGTTTGATTCCCACCGACTCACGTCATTTTGTAATGAATAAGAAAATTCTTACTCTTGTGAAGAGAAGATTAGAAATTAATAATGAAGCAGGGATTGGGGTGTCTAAGAACTTTCATTCAATGGTTGTCGAAGCAGGGGGATACGAGTCATTGACATTTGACGAGCGAGACGCAAGAAATTACATTGAAAGAGCTAGAAGGTTGAGGCTTGGGGAAGGTGATGCCGAATCACTTCAAAGTTATTTTATGAGGATGCAAGCACATAGTGAGAGATTCTTTTATGTGATTGATATTGATGAGGAGTTTCGCATTAGAAACTTGTTTTGGGCTGATGCAAGGAGTCGGGCGACTTATGAAGCATTTGGAGATGTCGTTTCATTTGACACAACTTATTTGACGAACAAATATGACATGCCATTTGCTCCATTTGTCGGAGTTAATCACCATGGTCAGTCCATTTTGCTTGGTTGTGGATTGTTGTCCAGTGAAGACACTAACACATTTGTTTGGCTATTCAAGTCATGGTTAAGTTGCATGTTAAATCATCCGCCAAAAGCTATCATAACTGATCAGTGTAGAGCTATGCAAAATGCTATAGAAATTGTGTTTCCACAAGCTCGACATCGGTGGTGCTTATGGCATATCATGAAGAAAATTCCGAAGAAGTTGAAAGGATATGCTCAATATGAAGCCATAAAGTTGGCTATGCAAAATGCAGTTTATGACTGTTTGACAAGAGCTGAATTTGAGAGTAAATGGGAAGAGATGCTTGCAACATTCAATCTTTATGATAATGAGTTGTTGGGGGTACTATATGATAGGCGGAATCGATGGGTACCTGTTTATGTTAAAGACATTTTTTGGGCTGGCATGTCAACTACACAACGAAGTGAAAGTATGAATGCGTTTTTTGATGGATATGTAAATCCAAAAACTACATTGAAGCAATTCGTTGAACAATATGACAATGCCTTGAGAAATAAGGTAGAGAAAGAGAAGAAAGCAGACTTCAAGTCTCGACACAAATTGTTTGATTGCCTAACTATATACGGGTTTGAGAAGCAATTTCAGCAAGCCTACACCAATGCGAAATTCAAAGAAGTTCAAGTAGAGATGAAGAGATTAGTTTACTGTCAGGCGGTGATTGTGAAAGAGCAGGGATCAATTTGTACATATAATGTCCAAGAAGCGATGGTAGTTTCTGAGAAGATAAAGCATGTGGACTTTGTTGTCTATTTTAATTCAACTGAATGTGAAGTTCAATGCATATGTCGGTTGTTTGAGTTTAGAGGCATTATGTGCGCTCACTCACTCGCTGTGCTTGTCAGAAAATGCATAAATGAGGTGCCAAGTAAATACATTTTGCCCCGGTGGAGAAAAGATGTAGATAGAGAATATGCAAGCATCAAAACCACATTTACCGGCTTTGGGAATGATTTCAATGCAAGTACCTATGAGAGGATGAACAAAAAATTGATTGCCATTGTACAACTTGCTGGTAACTCTGAAGGCAAAACTAGAATTGTAGACCTTGGGTTGGATGAAATCAAGGAGAGAGTCATGAAAGAAGAATCTGGTTATGGGAGTAATTTACCATGTTCAACAAGAAGTCCGATTCACACCGGTTCTACACAAGGAGGTACTAGTAGGAAAGTGATTAGTCCTTTGGTTGCTAGGCGAAGAGGTCGTCCAGTTACGAAACGGAAGGTTGCCAAAGTAGATCAAATTGTTAATCGGTTCAAGGCAACAACAAAAAAACAAACAAAAGCAAAGGTAAATTGTGTATTCAAATGTTTTTTTTGACAAAGTATATTGAAGTATGTAAAAGCAATTCATACATTTCAATATGTAATTATTCTTCAAAACATGCAGGCTGCTAAGTTGCTCTGATTTGAACCTGAAGCTGAAGCTGAAACTGAAGCTCAAACACCGTATTATCCTTATATGGTTGGCACAGAAAATAGTATGTATGTACCGGTATGTGTTCCAAAGAGGCCTTCATGTACTTTTACAAAGTGTATTCGAAAGAGTACTTTATGTACTTTTGTATCTTTGTATTGTTCTAACATGTACTTTTTGCAATGAATTGTCATAGGTGGCCCATGGTATTGGAGGCACATCTCTTACTCCATCGGACTTCATAAGTGGCACACAGGGAAGTTTGATGAGTGCTCCAACTCAGATTTATGGTTCTGCATTGGGAAACTTGGATATTACAGACTTGTTTGACTAGTTTTTATGTATTCCAACTGTTTGTTTTTTAGATTGGAAATTATGTAGTCTATTATCATGAGTTTCAAACTTTGATGTTGAGAAGATTGGATATTATGTAGTCTACTATTATGAGTTTCAAACTTTGTTATTTAATATACAATGTTTATTTAGCATGTTCAATTTACCATGTCAATAGTTTACCTGTATTCAACAATAGTTACCTTGTATTCAACAGTTTCCTGTATTTAACAATGTCCATTCAATGAGTATTGAAGAAAGTGTACAAATTTGAACAAGCCATTTTCCATTCCACTAACAACAAAAGTGGTACAATAAGTAGGTTTGAATACATAACAAAACATGACTTCCTCCAAAACATCACAGAAGTATTGAGTCTACTTCAACAAGTTCAAGGAGACATCTACTTCTACTTATTACATATTAATAAGTTTAAAGGCACCAATTACAAACAACACGGACAACATATATATCAACTTTTGCATCTTTGTGTAACAAGCCCGCGAGGGACCTCGGCTACAGTTCGGACACCCCTTTTTGTTTGTTGCAGTTCTTAATCTGAACCAAAGAGTCCAACTTTGGCAAATCGTTTGAGAAAATAGATTTTTGAGAAAGAAGTGCGAAACATGGACTGCTTTGCCAGATACAGAGTCGCCACCAAAATGTTTTTTAATGGGAAATTTAGGAAACCCTGACTCGGTGCCGAAGGCCACGTGTCCGTCATCACCAAAGTTGTCTTGGCTCGGGAGCTTGGGTACGATCGGGGAAGGTCAGCTATGAGCACCCCCTTTCGCCCGGTCCGAAGACCGGCCTCTACTAACCGTGATATCCGATTTTGAAAACATCACATGTTCTTATTCCAGTTATTAGCCTAGAATTACTATGTTATGCGCACAGCAAACAAGTATAGACTAGATCACCTAATTTGGAAACAAGCATTGCATATCCGTTTGTTTTGAAAATGCTTTGAAATTTGCTACTCACAAGTAGGCTAAAACACGGATTTCAACGAGTTTTTCCAACTCAAACAATCCAACCTTCACCCACAGGCAATCAAATAGTTATATCACATAAGCAGCTAGCCTCATGGTAATCATGTTGTTATGGCAACATTCACACGCATGCGATATGCTAAAGCATAAAAACTCACCTAGTACTCCAAGCCAAAATAGAAACTAGTTAGTAATCATATGCATGATCCTAGTTCATGTTTAAATGGCTAATGCAGTGCAAGCAAGGGTGTAATCTAGACAGGCTCGGCTATCCTAAGCATGGCATGTGAAATGCTGCAAGTAACAAGTATTCAATTTGGAAATTGAAATACAATGCAGTTAGTGTGATGTACCGAGCCCGGTGCATGTAAACAAATGCATGGATGCATGCATGCATTGCATAAGGTATGCTAATTTAAATATGCCCTAATCTACCATCGTAAGCAGGTAAATAAAAGGAAGAAAGAAATGGGGGTTAGAAGACATGCACACACACACCCACACTTATTACAGATTTGCCCTCGCTCGGAGGGACCGAAAGAATATCCAGTCCAAAATAATACAGTCCAAATACAGAATAAATTATTTACAAAAAATTCTAATTTAATTAATAATTGAAATGCATAATAGAAAAGGCCACAGCCCCGCCTCGGGATGCACGAATGATGCATGCTCGAATCCGACTTGCCCGGAAAACCCGTACCATACCACTATTGCCTCTGTCTACACTGCTTAGCTTCTCTGAAAATTGCACAAATCTCAGGACAGGTTCTTTGCACACTGTGGAACACCACTGGCTGGGAGGGATGGCCACCGGCCATGGGAAAAGGTCACCGGCCTCTGATGAAGTTATCAGCCAAAAATCCCTGGCCGGTCGGCACTCTATGTAGCCGACCGGCCAAAACTTCCTGCAGAACCTGCAATTGACAGCAGCAGAGGGCAAGCAGTGTATGGCATGGAATTTCAAGCAAATATGTGCATGAACACACTCCCTATCATGCAATGGACTCAAGGGAGGATGACCCTCGACCCCCGGGCCATCAATCACGCATTTCAATGCATGATGGCCCAAAAGCCAAGTTAACAACTTTGATATTAAATGAAATGCAAGCACAAAACACATCGAAGGCCCCAACCTCTATCATGCTCGATCAAGAGGCAAGGGATGCATGCCAAATGCAACCTAAGCATGCGAGCTAAGTATGCAATATGAATATGCGAACAAGCATACAAGGCATGACATAATGCAACAACATAACATGCACAACGCATTGTAACATGGCATACACAATGCAAGATGGGCTTACACCAATATGAGATAGCCTCAGCCACACTCACATAGGAGGCCATTAGATGAAAATGAGACAACTCGAAATACGTGCACGCGTGCACGCAAACCGAGAACCGAACCTACGGCATGGAATGCCACTCGAATGAGACATGGCAAGGACATGGAATATGATATGCAAATATGCAAAAATCAGTAGCAAAATGAGGGGCAAAACAGCCCCGAAGCAAGGCGAAATGACACCCGATGCATGGAATCTCTCCCGAAATGCAAAACTAGGTACATGAAATGGCTTACAGCTATACAAAGCATGCATAATTGGTACATGGAATGAAAAGAAAGAAGAAAGGAAGCCCAAAAATAAGCATTTTTACAGTTCAAAGCATGGCCAAACAGTAAGCACAAGTGGGACTAAATTAGCATACAAAAATGGCTCCGCAAGGGAGGCAATGAAGCAAGTGGTAGATGCAAAGCCCAAACAGAAAAAGACCCGTCTACAACACTGAAGAGAGACCAAAAATATGACTACTTACAGTTTATGGAAGCCCCCAAAACAGTATACAAACACACTCAAAATGTCATGCAAGATGAGGCTCAAAAGAGGCTCTAACACAAAGTATACAAAATATTCATCAAACAGCCAAATACCCTTAATGAAACATGACAAGGGGGTCAAAATATGGCCACTTTAAGTTCTTATAAAGGTCAAAAAACAGAAGCTTAATAAGCTAATAAATCATGCAAAAATGGGGACCAAAGAGGGGTACAATGGCAAGTGATATATGGAGGTCCCAAACAGTGGTGAGCCCTTCTTCAATGTTGAAGAAGGGCTCAAAATCAGCCTATTTTCAGTTTACATGATGCTCCAAAACAGATTACTCATGGGCCAAAAATACTATGCAAGATAATGGCATACAAAGGGGTAATGAAGCAAGTAGTGGCTGGGGGTCTCAAACAGGGTAAGACCCTTAATGAAGGATTAAAATAAGCTCAAAACATGGCTACTTTTAGTTTTGGTCGGAGCTCAATGTACAAGAAAGTACGGCTTAGATAGCATGCAAAATAAGCTTAGAAAAGAGGGAAATGGGACTCACCCTTGTAAAACCCAACTTCAGCAACTTTTGATCCAAGAAATGGAGCTCCCAACCTCTGGAAATCAGCCTCCAAGTGCTGGAATGGAGGATGATGGTGTATATCTATGGGTTGTGGTGCAATAGGCCAAGAACCATGGAGTTTTGGAGGCAAATGAGTGAGATATAGAGAGAGATCAAGGGTTGTATGTATGTATATCAGATATATATATGTCTCCTTGGTTTTTTGCTCAAAAGCTCTAACCCCAAACAGGAGGAGTGCTCCTTAAATAGGCAAAGACAAAGGTTCTTGGCTTCTCCAAGAAGCCAAATGAAAGGGGCAAAGGGTGCAAAGGGTTTGTGGCTTCTAGAGGAAGCTAAAATAGCTGGCCAAGCTTCTCCAAGAAGCTTGGCCAAGGGTTCAACCTCTTAGAGGGAAAAAAGGGGTCAAAGGTGCAAAAGGGTCACACATGTGCATGGAGGGTTGGGTCTGTGCATCCCAGTTGTCACAGCTGGCATGCACCGTGCCTGCAAGAGTCAAAAGGGTCAAATCGGCCTTGAAAAGAGGTCATCGGCCAAATAAATTGCCAGTCGGCACAATAAATTGCCGACCTGCAATTTGTACTGGCCGGTCGGCTAAATAGAGTGCCGATGGGTGGCTGATGAGGTCAAAAAGTGCCGGTGGATGTCCAGATTGAAGCCCCGGAAGTTAGCTTTCCAATGGCGTAAACCTTGCATTAAAATTCCTTCTGTGGAAAAAGTTATGCCCTTTTTGGTGAAGCCGCATAGACTCGATCCAACCGGGATGATGCCCAACTTCAACCAATCATACCTCCCCCACCCGGACTTGGTTTTGAGAGATTCTTGAGTGAAAAATGAAGCCCCTGAAGTCTTCTTTCCAATGGTTATGGCCTCATAGCTTAACTCCAAGTGTATAGATAGATGAGCTTGATTTAGCGATGACTGCTCGTCTTTCTCCTACCCGGATCCATGCTGAACTTCTCCTCTAACTTGTTTTCTCCTCTCCTTTCCTCTTTTCTTCAACTTCAAACCCCTAAACAAAGTGTTTTGAAAGATTTTTCAAAGATTTCATCTCTCTTTCATTCATTCTCCACTTTATCCTTGCTCGGTTTACCGAAAAGCGCACTATTTACCGAAATGCGAGCGTCGGAACATCGTGGGAATTTTATTTCAAAAATGTTTTGAAAGAGAGGGTTTTAAGGTCTCAAAACCATCCAAAATAATTTTGGTCCAAAATGGGGTGTGAAGTTGAGATTTGTCTCTCTCTTTGCCGAAGAAACTGCACCTTTGCCCTGCACACCTTCCAACACCAAGTAAACCATCAGTAGTGCCCAAGTCTTGAGGGCAGTCAAAAATGGGGTGTCTACAGTTGCCCCTCTTTGACAGAACTCGAAAGTCATAACAATGACGGGAGTGAATGTCAAAGCCCAGAGACGACCCATTTTTGACAAGGCCGAGAACTTGGGCAAACAAAATATATAGATAAATAAATGGTTGTGCCCGCAGACTGCCTACGTATCCCTTTGCAAGGAATCAAACCAGCGTAGTTCAGGGGCAGGCTGCAAAGTGATGCACAATGTAAGTGCATAACTTATGATCATGTAAAGAGAGCTGTGATGAAGCAATTACGCAAAAATAAATGCAACATTTTAAGCGAATGCTATGTAAGCAAGTAGACATGAACCAAACTACATCTCATGCAGAAAGGATGTAAGAAAATTATGCAATTCTTACGAACATGTGCGTTAGATACACAAAAGCGAACAAAGTGTGATAGATACACTAAGTGGACAAACATGTGTGATAGATACACAAAAGTTAAGAGAGTGTGATGGATACACTATATGAATAAAGTGTAGTTGATACACTAAGTGAAGCAAAGTGTGACAGATACACAAAGCAAAACGAGTGTGATGGATACACTAAGCAAATATGTGATAGATATACTAAGCAAATGTGTGTGGTGGATACACAAAGGGGGCATGTGCGATTGATAGACAAAGCGAGTGTGTGATAGATACGCAAAGTAGGCATAGTGTGATAGATACAAAGTGAGTGTGTGATAGACACACTATATGAACAAAGTGTGATTGATACATTAATGGATGAAGTGAGCAAAGTGTGAGCGCAGTGTGATGGATACACAAGATGAGCATAGTGTGATAGATGCACAAAGAGAAAGTGTGTGATTGATACACAAAGCGAGCGCGTGATTGATACATAAAGCGAAAGTGTGTGATTGATACACAAAGTAAAAGTGTGTGATGGATACACTGTATGAAGCAAAGTGTGATGGATACACAAGATGAATGAAGTGAGCAAAGCGTGATGGATACACAAAAGGCAAACACAAAGTGTGATAGATGCACTAAGTGAACAAGTGTGATGGATACACAATAGGTGAACACGAAGTGTGATCGATGCACTAAGTGAACAAGTGTGATGGATACACAATAGGTGAACACGAAGTGTGATCGATGCACTTAGTGAACAAAGTATGATAGATATACTGAACGTGAACACGAAGTGTGATAGATGCACTTAGTGAACAAGTATGATTGATATACTGAAGGTGAACACGAAGTGTGATAGATGCACTTAGTGAACAAGTATGATTTATATACTGAAGGTGAACACGAAGTGTGATAGACGCACTTAGTGAACAAGTAGGATTGATATACTGAAGGTGAACACAAAGTGTGATAGATGCACTTAGTGAACAAGTACGATTGATATACTAAAGGTGAACACAAAGTGTGATAGATGCACTTAGTGAGCAAAGTATGATGGATATACAAAATGTAAACACGAAGTGTGATAGATGCACTTAGTGAGCAAAGTATGATGGATATACTAAAAGGTGAACACGAAGTGTGATAGATGCACTTAGTGAACAAGTATGATGGATATACTAAAGATAATGAAGTGTGATGGATACACTAAAGTAAATGACGTGTGTGATGGATACACTAAAGTAAATGAAGTGTGTGATGGATACACTAAAGTAAATAAAATGTGTGATGGATACACAAAATGAGAATGTGTGTGATAGATACAGAAAGATGAATATGTGCGTGATAGATACACAAAATGAGAATGTGTGTGATAGATACACAAAAGTGAGAATGTATGTAATAGATACACAAAATGAATGAAACGTAATTGATGTACTAAGTGAATGAAGTGTGATCGATACACTAAATGAATGAAGTGTGACAGATACAGAAAATGAGAAGGTGTGTGATAGATACACAAGAGTGAATATGTGCATGGTAGATACACAAAATGAGAACGTGTGTAATAGATACACAAAATGAATGAAGTGTGATTGATACACTACATAAACATGTGACAGACACATGAGGCAAACAGAGTGAATGAGGTGTGATGGACACACTAAAGTAAACATGTGATATGAAGAGAAGAATGGTGTGATAGATACACAAAGTGAATGAAGTGTGATTGATACACTAAGGCAAATAAAGTGTGTCAGATACACTGAGTGAATGAAATGTGATTGATACACTAAGGGAATGAGGTGTGATTGATACACTATTCTGGCTTGAAGCAGACTTGATCTTGAGCTTGAGGTAGAGGTACACTCATACTTCGGAGCATTGGCAAGGCCTGAAGAGGTACACACGGGATGTAGTCTCGGAACTTACTGAAGTTGAAACGAACTCAGATACCTGACGTTTTCGTCTTTTGCTTTTGCTTTGCAGTCTAGAACCATTATAGCTTCAGATAAGTCCCGGTTCTACTGTTCTCACATGACCTGGGTTGAACCCTGCGGTTTTATGAAAGAACAAATATTGTTTTGCACAAATGTGGAGAATGGCACAACACTCTGAGCACAAGATGATTTTTTTGAAATTGATGGTGAGAATAAGTTCTCAACTGGGTATTGAGCCTACGACTGAACACAGCACACCACGACTCAACAACGGAAAACAAAAGGGTAAACAACCTAAACACATCTATTGACACTCAAAACGACTCAAAACAAGAATTAAGACAGACAAAACAAAACACAAGACTCAAATGTGCACAGGGAGCCTGTTTCACCAGGTATTATTTCCCACCCTTTCTCATTTGTGATTCTCACATCACTCGGCCCTCAAGCTCTGTTTTTCTGAAAAAGCCCTTTTTCTCTCAGTGCACATCTCTCTATTCTTCAATCTCTCATTTTTCATCCCTCCCCAGAGTGGTTGGTGGATAGACAAGAAGTTGCGGGCTCTTGCCCCTAGCATTCTGCTAGATTCTTTTTCTTCTGCACAGAGCAGTGAACTTTCCCACAGAGGGGTTGCGCCACAACTGGGTGTGTAGCAAATCTGTAGTTGACATTGGTTGACGATGCTCTGCTAGGGAGTTTGGACGTGGTTAGATCTGTCCAGATGAGGAAGTGGAACATCCTGATCCATTCCAGTTCGTGCTTCGCACTTGGCTTGATACCTCGTTGCCCGGAGGATGAGAGAGCTTTCTGCATTTTGTTGTTGACTTTAGTTGTGCCCTTTCTGGCAAGTATGCTGGCAACGGGGAAAAGACTGGAAGCTTGACTCAACTGTGCCCCTAGTTCATCATTTTGACCATTTTTTATTTTGCTTTCTACTAAAACAATTTTGACCAACATGAGAGTTAGATTAACATGCTTGTTCGATTTTTGATTTGAAATCATGCAAGTCAGGCTATAAGCATTGAAAATTTTCCTTTTTTGGGTCCAAGAAAGTGGTCCAGTTTTAGAAAAATGGAATAATTTTCGAGAGAATTAGTCAACCTCAGTAAAAATTCTCACAAACTGTTTTTGCAAACGGCCACTGCTCAACGAGCACGGAACCTACTCTTGAGATGCACAACCTCAGACCCATAGTAATGGAAAATTGCCCCTTGTCTGAAGGACACTGCGTGGCAACGGAAAGTTGCCCCTTGTTTGGATAGCATCGCAGCGTATTTGTAGTCAGTCCTCAGAGCGACGAACACAACCAGACTCTCGGATACAGAGGAGGCAAAGATGATCAAAACCATCACATGGACACAATTGATTTGGAAGTGTTTGTGGCTGGACTTCAGAATGAAGTTGCCTACGTATCCCAAAGATGGGAATCAAGCCTTACGTAGTTCGGGGTTAAGGTACACTCGGGTATTTAACCTTTCCTTTTTATGCTCTAACTTTTGCCAAGGCGCCTGTTGTAGGTTTTCGACCTTGCGAGCTTTGTTTTTTTGATTCTCTTCTCAATTCTTTTCTTCTCCTTTTTTGATATTCTTTTCTTTTCTTTTCTTTTCTTTTGCATTTTTTCCGCTTTTTTTTTTATTTATTTTCTTTTCTTCTTTTTTCTTTTTTTTTGTTCTTTTTCTTCTTTTTCTTGCTCTAACTTTTGCCTGGGTCGCCCTTTCGGGTTTTTGGCCCAGCAAGCCTCTCAAGGGGTAAAAGTGTAGCTTTGTCCATGTTGAATGGTTTGAGATCCCGAAGTCATCTGAATCCAGGAGAAAGGCTGCTGTTCACTGACGATGCAGGAGTCTATCCGATGGGGGGACTGAATTTGCCCCTAGTGTTGTGAATAGGAACTTGGTGACTCCTCTTTGACTCTTCGAGCGCATCTGACATTTTTGCCCCTAGTTCGGGGGGCTTATGTTCTAGCTTCACAAGCTTCTTCTGATGACATCTGATCTTCTTGATCTGACTTTCTTGCCTCTAATTCATGGGCTGCTTTGAATCTGGCCACACAGGCCTCACATTGTGGTTGACCGTTGAGCATTCTGAACGCAAGTTCAAGGTTTGAAAGCAAGGGGGGGTGGAGTCTCGAGGCTGAGAGCGATCCTAGGCTGCACAATCTCAAGAGTGATTCCATACAAGTCTTCGCAGGACCGCGCAAAACATTTTTTAAAAGTTTTTAAGAAAGCGACAAATCGCTCGCGCTGAAGACAGTGTAGAACCAATCTGGATCAAAGCTAGGGTCCTTTTCAGTACTCACACTAACAAGCATGATTTCATTCATTAAGGGCTTAACACGCCTATCTTTCTCTCAGTTTGATCAAAGTTTTGCAAATCCTGAGGAATTCTTCCCTCTTTGTTTTCACTGCAGTGTTCAAAAAGTTTTGAAAAACTCAGGTCATTACAATGACTTCAAGGCACAGAAAAGACAGAGTTCTTAGTCAAATACTATCATTTCATTTAGAACTTCCGGCATAACTGGCATAAGGTAGAAGCAAACGCGAGAGCGTGAAAATCACTGCTGTTTCATTCAAATCTGTTGGCATAACTGGCTCCCTGGCAGAAACAGACTCAAAAGAAAGCAAAAAGACAAATATAAAACAAAATGGTGATGCACGAGGTAACACCCTCGGAATCACCCGACCTTTGTACAACAGGACTGACTCGATACAACAAGACAGACCCTTAATCAAAAAGACTAACTCAAGACAAAGAGATAGACTCAAAACAAAACTACAAAATTGACTCAACACCCAAGTCAGAAACTACAAAATTAGCATTCGCAAATGCTCAAAACAGTGTGTGCCATTCCCACGTCTGAAGTAAACTGAGTGCCGCCCGCAGGTGGTTCATTCCCCTCGATCATATCGCATTATCCCCCACATTCATCGATCCAGTGCCGATAGACCTTGTGAGACTGGTGCGGCGATGACGTTGTTGTCAAACAAATCTTGTACATCATGGCGCAGACGAAAACAGCTATCGGTCTCATGACCGGTTTGTTGATGGTACGCGCAGTACTTAGTCTGGTCATACTTTGGAGGGAGAGGATCAGGTAAAAGCTGTTGTTCCAATGGTTTCAGATGTCCTTTCCGGATTAAGACCTCTAGAGCCTTTGACAAAGGCATATAAAGTGGGGTGAAAACCCTCTTGACTCGAGGTGGATATTTGGTTTTCTGTGAGTTACTTCCGGACGCACCGGTGAATGGGGTAGCCTTTTTTGATGTGGTGGTGGTAACCATGCCCACTTCAGAAGATCTTGTGGCTGCATCACCGCTGGTGGTCACATTTGAACTGCGAGAAAACGCCCGCCTAGGCTGCTCCTTCTCCTGGTCAATAAGGCCCTGCTTCATGGCATCCTCGATCTGTACTCCCATCTCGTGTAAATCTGAGAAGGTAGGGAAGGGGAGCACGATCATTTTCTGCATTAGTTTGGGTTGGAGGTTGCGCACAACCATCCGTATTTGATCCTTATCCGTTGGTCTAATGGTCATCATTGAGGCCTTGGCCCTCCAGCGGGTTACGAATTCAGAGAAACTTTCCTTAGTCTCCTGCCTTGTTGTCTCGAGATCACGGGTCGTAATCTCGATTTGCATATTATAGGAATACTGAGCGACAAAAGCCTCGGCCATCTCATCCCAATTCCTCTTGACATCATCCTCCAGTTTTGTGTACCAGATGGCCGCCACACCCGACAGGGTCTGGCCGAACAATGAAAGCTTCTGCAGTCTGGTGAGGCCCATCGGCCTTAGTATGTCCGAAAACAAACGGAGATGCACCATGGGATCCCCGGATCCGTCAAAGCAGTCAATTTGTGGCATCTTGAACCTATCTGGTAGTGTCACAGCTGCGTCGGTGTACCCATCCTCAATGTTCGGGATGGACTTTACCCCTTGGGATTTCTTGAACAACTTTTCAAGCTTGCTCAACTTCAACGCTGTATGGTCTACCTCGAACTCAAAGGGGGAGTCCGGCAGGTTGATTGGTGCTTTAGACAGCTGGGGTAAGATTGGGGGCGGAGCCGGCCCCGTCAGAATGTCCGTACCTTCCTGGACATTTGGCGTCTCCCCAGGTGCTGGAGCTCCTGGTGGGGGAGGAACTTGTTGTGAAGCAGACGCGTCGCTTTGCTGTTGGAGTCTGGTGATGAGCTCAGCCTGCTGAGCCATGATTGCAGCTTGCTGCTTAGAAAATTCCGCTTGGCGGACAGCGTCTTGCTGCATGAGTTTCATACTTTCTTGGAGTTGATGCATCATCTCCTCCATCCCTGCCATATTCTGCTGACCCGGCTGAATGACTGGTATATCTATCCTTGTGATAAAAACTGAGACCTCGGCCTGATTGTCCACTGATAGGGTAGATAAGGGTCACTGATCTGGTAACTGCTGAACCGGTGATCCGTGCCTGACTGGCCCTTTTTTACTCTGCCTCTAGCAAAGGAACACTGATTGCCCTTGAGTTGAATCTCTGACCTAACAAAGTCTATCAGCACTAGTCCAATGTACCTGGGGGATATCGGAGCCTTCTGAAGCTATGATTCCGGGATTACCCTAGCAAAAGAGAAACCAGACAGCATCTCAGTCCAATTTCACTGGAATGGATATGAGCAAAGTCAACGATCAGATTCTATTATCGATCATCGTTCAAATCATCGCCCAAATCAACTGACATCGCAGATATAATCGATTCTCAAAATATCGACATCGGTGCCTGTGTCGGATACCGGACTTCAAAACTGGTATATGCATTCCTGTAGAGATACACTCTAAAAGCACATAGCAAGTAAGAGAGAGCCAAAACACCCCTATGCTGGGGTAGGGTTTCCCTGTCCTATTTTGTCAAGAGCTGGGTGTAGACGCGCCCGTGGGCTTCTATCTGACAGTTCGGACTCGATTTGTGTCACGGTTCTAAATCTGAACCAAAGAGTCCAAATCTGGCAAATCGTTTTGAGAAAACAGATTTTTGAAAAGTAGTGCCAAACATGGACTGCTTTGCCAGATTACAGAGTCGCCATCTAAATATTTTAAAATGGGAAATTTAGGAAACCCTGACTCGGTGCCGAAGGCCACGTGTCCGTCATCACCAAAGTGGTCTTGGCTCGGGAGCTTGGGTACGATCGGGGAAGGTCAGCTATGAGCACCCTTCGCCAAATCAAGACCGCCTCTACTAACCGTGATATCCATTTTTGAAAACATTACATGCTCTTATTCCAATTATTAGCCTAGAATTACTATGTTATGCGCGCAACAAACAAGTATAGACTAGATCGCCTAATTTGGAAATAAACATTGCATATCCGTTTTGTCTCGAAAAACGTGTTAGATTTTGTTACTCGCAAGTAGGCTAAAATACGGATTTCAATGAGTTGTTCCAACTCAGGCAATCCAACCTTCACCCACAGGCATTCAAACAGTAATATCACATAAGCATTTAGCCGCATGGTAAGCATACTGTCATGGCAACATTCACACGTATGTGGTATGCTAAAGCGTAAATACTTACATTGTACTCCGTGCCAAAAACAATAACCCGGTTAGCAAAACATGCATGACCTAGTTCGTGTTAAGTGGCTAATGCAACGCAGGCATAGATGCAATCTAGAGTAGGCTCGGCTAACCCTAAACGTGGCATGTGAAATGCGCGAGTAGCACGTATTCAATTTGAATTGAAAATTGCTATGCAGTTTGTATGATGTACCGAGCCCGGTGCATGTAAACAAATGCGTGAATGCACACATGCATTGCATAAAGTATGCTAAAATAAACATGCTCTAATCTACCATCATAAGCGGGTAAATAAAAGGGAGAAAGAAATGGGGATTGGAAGACATACACCCACTCACCCACACTTATTACAATTACGCCCTCACTCGGAGGGACCGAAAGAATATACAAATTAATTAACTACGCCAGCTAATTAAAATATTACAAATTGCCTAATTTAATTAATCAAATTAATTAAACTAAGAAAAGCAGTAAACCGCCTCGGGGGGAGAGCCAAATGCAGTGCATGCTCGGGATTTGCTCGGAATCGCACTGCCATGCTTAGATTGCCTCTGTTTTCCCTGCTATCCTCCTCTGAAAATGGCCAAATGTCCCAGGAGTGCCTCTCAGGGCACTGGAGAGTACCACCGGCTGGGGCAGAGAACCACCGGCTGAAGAATGTGACCACCGGCACTATATGAAGTTATCGGTTGAATTGATCACGGCACTAAATAGTGCCTAGACACTTAACATCAGAGAACCTCGCAACTCACAAAGAAGAGAGGACAACAACATGCATGGCAATGTGATTCAAGGTATTTATGCACTATACACACCCCTTATCATGTTATTGACTCAAAAGGGCATGTGCCTCGATTCCCAGACCACCAATCGCGCATTTCCATGCGTGATGGTCCAAGGAACAAAGTATGCAACTTTGGTTTCAAATGCATGCAAGCCAAACAAATCAAAGTCCCAATCCCTATCACCAAGTCAAGGGACAAGGAATGCATGTTGATGCGATGCAACCTAGCCATGTTATCTAGCATGCAACATGGATTATGCAATATACCTATGCAAGTGTACAAGCAAGCATACAAGACAAGCATGCAAACTAATGAAAGGATGGTCTTATACATGACTTAGGCAACTCAAATAGGCCTAAAATCAGTGGCCAAAATATCTAGACATGAGGACTAAACAAACACACACATATGCAAGGGTTATGACCCAAACCTCAAGCATGAACGTAGCGACTCCCAAGCACACTTAAAGAGACCAAACATAGATAGTGAGCATGCATTGTAAAGCTCTGAAATACATGCAAAACATAGTGCCAAACCAAGTCGAAGATAGACCAAACAAAGCATGCAAATGGTCTAGGGCTTAAAGCTAGTCAAAGAGGCTTTGAACCAAACTTATGCAAGGCGATTATGGCATGCACTAAACAACTAAAACAGGTTTTTAGTATGCCAAAACAAAGCCAAAAGGCTACTTAGATGGCATCTAAGAGGCTTGAAATCAAAGGCATGCAAAATGGCCAAAACATGAGGGTATTCAAGACATACTTTCAAAGCATTAAAGAGGCGACTAAGGTAAGCATACAAGCACACCAAAGGGACTAAAATAGCATGCTAGGTGGTTCCAAACCATCAAAAGTGAAGCCAACATGGCACACTACACATTCATACTCTTAAGGCTAACAAGCCAAATGCAAAGAGGCTACAACATACATGCTAAGATTGACCAAAATGACTATGGACAGAGCTAAAACATGTCAAAATAAGCATACTGAGCTTCATGGATCTAGGCCTAAAACATGCTAGAAAGAAGGCATACAAACCTAGAGCAAGTTAAGGCAATACAAGGCATTACAAAGCATCTATGCAAAGCATGCAAGGAGTGCTAAAACCAGCTTGAAATCATGTTATAACATGGCAATATAATCATGGAAAACAAGTCAAACATGCTCAACACACACTCAAGCATGAAGCTCCATAAGGGAGCAAAACTTGCCCTTTTCAAGGACATCAAGGAGAGGGGTTGGCCCTCTTCTTCTTGAGACTTTATGGCACCATCTCCGCCACTGAAATCCCTCAAGATTTCAGTGGTGGAGAGGCCCAAGCACAAGAATCTCGGATCCCCACAAAATAGTACAAAACAAGGCCTTTTCAGGGCCTAAGGGTGGTCAAACCTACTCAAACCACCAAGCACTCTTAATAAACAATAAAGAGGCTTAAAAAAAAGAACTTTTATGTGTTATGGACTAAACACAAAAACTGTTTTAAACTAGGCAAAAATGGAGTGCAAAAATGGGGTAAATAAAGTAAGTTTCTTACCCTTGATGATCTTCTCCACAAATGTTGAAGTTGTTGGTTCCTTGAGCTCCAAACCAGTCAAGAACAACAAAAACCAGCCCTTAGAACCTCAGTTGCAAGGAGAAGGTGAAACACTAGGTGCTTGTGTGCAATAGTAAGGCACAAAACACCTAGACACACAAGAGAAGGATAGAGATAGAAGGTGTATGCAACTCAAACCCTAGAAAAACCAGAGCTTCTCCCTCTCTTTTTCTCTCTAACCCTCTAAATTTTCTAACCCTTGAGCCAAGAGAAGAGCCCTCTCTTGTATAGGCACAAAACTTACAAGTTAAGGCATTCAAAGGGCTCATCCCTCCATACACGTGTATGGAGGGGAAACAAAAGGCATACAACTGTCTGAAAATATCTCAGAAAGCAGCTGTAAAGTGGTCAGCAGGGCAAAATGGTCATTTTGCCAAAATAAGTGCCGACCGGCACAAAATAGTGCCGACCGGCACAATATAGTGCCGGTGGCAACTACAGCCAGCCGGTGGCCTCTAGCCACAGTCGGTGGTGTATGGGGATGCCTCACAAGGCATTCCCTGCCCCTTTAAGGCAAAACACAGGTGTCTGGTGCAAAACCGGACACAAAACGGTCAAGTTCGGAGGTCCTGAGGCAAGGCGCCCGAGCCGAGAACTCCGGGAACTCCAAACGAACACGAACATGGATGATCACCGAGTGTTCAAGCGGTGACGTCCAAGTCTTGAGGACGGTCAAAAATGGGGTGTCTACACTGGGGTTTCACTACGCACTCAGCGGTTTCAAACAACCTAAAATCGGGTAAGCAACCTGTCCTAGTTTGGAATGGTCACTATGGATTCCGAATATGCACTAGGTCGAATGGTCGAAAAGGGTGCCCCGGTAAAACCGGGGTTTGTGTTCCCATACTGGCAGAGCCCGCAACCGGTCAGCCTTATGGTCATGCCTTGACAAGACAAGCCTCCAGCAAACCGCTCAGGAATAGCAGATGGCCAACACGGTGTCCTAGGCGTACCAATGCACATGCAATGCAAAGAAACACATAAGTGTAGTCAAAACAGGATATCACGAGTTCGAGTCAAGCTCTCTAAAATCCCGGTAGTCACCAGAATCAGAACAAGCGCGAGGACCTCGCTGATTCGGACTCCCTTTTTTGTTTGTTGCGGTTCTTAATCTGAACCAAAGAGTCCAACTTTGGCAAATCGTTTGAGAAAACAGATTTTTGAGAAAGAAGTGCCAAACATGGACTGCTTTGCCAGATACAGAGTCGCCACCTAAATGTTTTTTAATGGGAAATTTAGGAAACCCTGACTCGGTGCCGAAGGCCACGTGTCCGTCA
Organism: Camellia lanceoleosa; assembly: GCA_025200525.1. NCBI lineage: Eukaryota > Viridiplantae > Streptophyta > Magnoliopsida > Ericales > Theaceae > Camellia > Camellia lanceoleosa. The sequence goes on along the minus strand of CM045771.1, from coordinate 110,740,866 downwards.
TCACCAAAGTTGTCTTGGCTCGGGAGCTTGGGTACGATCGGGGAAGGTCAGCTATGAGCACCCCCTTTCGCCCGGTCCGACCTCTACTAACCGTGATATCCGATTTTGAAAACATCACATGTTCTTATTCCAGTTATTAGCCTAGAATTACTATGTTATGCGCACAGCAAACAAGTATAGACTAGATCACCTAATTTGGAAACAAGCATTGCATATCCGTTTGTTTTGAAAATGCTTTGGAATTTGCTACTTGCAAGTAGGCTAAAACACGGATTTCAACGAATTTTTCCAACTCAAACAATCCAACCTTCACCCATAGGCAATCAAGCAGTTATATCACATAAGCAGCTAGCCTCATGGTAATCATGCTGTTATGGCAACATTCACACGCATGCGATATGCTAAAGCATAAAAACTCACCTAGTACTCCAAGCCAAAACAGAAACTAGTTAGTAATCATATGCATGATCCTAGTTCATGTTTAAATGGCTAATGTAGTGCAAGCAAGGGTGTAATCTAGACAGGCTCGGCTATCCTAAGCATGGCATGTAAAATGCTACAAGTAACAAGTATTCAATTTGGAAATTGAAATACAATGCAGTTAGTGTGATGTACCGAGCCCGGTGCATGTAAACAAATGCATGGATGCACGCATGCATTGCATAAGGTATACTAATTTAAATATGCCCTAATCTACCATCGTAAGCAGGTAAATAAAAGGAAGAAAGAAATGGGGGTTGGAAGACATGCACACACACACCCACACTTATTACAGATTTGCCCTCGCTCGGAGGGACCGAAAGAATATACAGTCCAAAATAATACAGTCCAAATACAGAATAAATTATTTACAAAAAATTCTAATTTAATTAATAATTGAAATGCATAATAGAAAAGGCCACAGCCCCACCTCGGGATGCGCGAATGATGCATGCTCGAATCCGACTCGCCCGGAAAACCCGCACCATACCACTGTTGCCTCTGTCTACACTGCTTAGCTTCTCTGAAAATTGCACAAATCTCAGGACAGGTTCTTTGCACACTGTGGAACACCACTGGCTGGAAGGGATGGCCACCGGCCATGGGAAAAGGTCGCCGGCCTTTGATGAAGTTATCAGCCAAAAATCCCTGGCCGGTCGGCACTCTATGTAGCCGACCGGCCAAAACTTCCTGCAGAACCTGCAATTGACAGCAGCAGAGGGCAAGCAGTGTATGGCATGGAATTTCAAGCAAATGTGTGCATGAACACACTCCCTATCATGCAATGGACTCAAGGGAGGATGGCCCTCGACCCCCGGGCCATCAATCACGCATTTCAATGCATGATGGCCCAAAAGCCAAGTTAGCAACTTTGATATCAAATGAAATGCAAGCACAAAACACATCAAAGGCCCCAACCTCTATCATGCTCGATCAAGAGGCAAGGGATGCATGCCAAATGCAACCTAAGCATGCGAGCTAAGTATGCAATATGAGTATGCGAACAAGCATGCAAGGCATGACACAATGCAACAACATAACATGCACAACGCATTGTAACATGGCATACACATTGCAAGATGGGCTTACACCAATATGAGATAGCCTCAGCCACACTCACATAGGAGGCCATTAGATGAAAATGAGACAACTCGAAATACGTGCACGCGTGCACGCAAATCGAGGACCGAACCTACGGCACGGAATGCCACTCTAATGAGACATGGCAAGGACATGGAATATGATATGAAAACATGCAAAAATCAGTAGCAAAATAAGGGGCAAAACAGCCCCGAAGCAAGGCGAAATGACACCCAATGCATGGAATCTCTCCCGAAATGCAAAACTAGGTACATGAAATGGCTTACAGCTATACAAAGCATGCATAATTGGTACATGGAATGAAAATAAAGAAGAAAGGAAGCCACAAAATAAGCATTTTTACAGTTCAAAGCATGGCTAAACAGTAAGCACAAGTGGGACTAAATTAGCATACAAAAATGGCTCCGCAAGGGAGGCAATGAAGCAAGTGGTGGATGCAAAGCCCAAAAAGAAAAATACCCTTCTACAACACTGAAGAGGGACCAAAAATATGACTACTTAAAGTTTATGGAAGCCCCCAAAACACTATACAAACACACTCAAAATGTCATGCAAGATGAGGCTCAAAAGAGGCTCTAACACAAAGTATACAAAATATTCATCAAACAGCAAAATACCCTTAATGAAACATGACAAGGGGGTCAAAATATGGCCACTTTAAGTTCTTATAAAGGTAAAAAAACAGAAGCTTAATAAGCTAATAAATCATGCAAAAATGGGGACCAAAGAGGGGTACAATGGCAAGTGATATATGGAGGTCCCAAACAGTGGTGAGCCCTTCTTCAATGTTGAAGAAGGGCTCAAAATCAGCCTATTTTCAGTTTACATGATGCTCCAAAACAGATTACTCATGGGCCAAAAATACTATGCAAGATAATGGCATACAAAGGGGTAATGAAGCAAGTAGTGGCTGGGGGTCTCAAACAGGGTAAGATCCTTAATGAAAGATGAAAATAAGCTCAAAAAATGGCTACTTTCAGTTTTGGTCGGAGCTCAAATGTACAAGAAAGTATGGCTTAGATAGCATGCAAAATAAGCTTAGAAAAGAGGGAAATGGGACTCACCCTTGTAGAACCCAACTTCAGCAACTTTTGATCTAAGAAATGGAGCTCCCAACCTCTGGAAATCAGCCTCCAAGTGCTGGAATGGAGGATGATGGTGTATATCTATGGGTTGTAGTGCAATAGGCCAAGAACCATGGAATTTTGGAGGCAAATGAGTGAGATATAGAGAGAGATCAAGGGTTGTATGTATGTATATTAGATATATATGTCTCCCTTTTGGTTTTTTTTGCTCAAAAGCTCTAACCCCAAACAATGGAGGAGGAGTGCTCCTTAAATAAGCAAAGGCAAAGGTTCTTGGCTTCTCTAAGAAGCCAAATGAATAGGGCAAAGGGTGCAAAGGGTTTGTGGCTTCTAGAGGAAGCTAAAATATCTTGGCCAAGGGTTCAACCTCTTAGAGGGAAAAAAGGGGTCAAAGGTGCAAAAGGGTCACACATGTGCATGGGGGGTCGGGTCTGTGCATCCCAGCTGGCACAGCTGGCATGCACCATGCCTGCAAGAGTCAAAAGGGTCAAATCGGCCTTGAAAAGAGGTCATCGGTCAAATAAATTGCCGGTCGGCATAATAAATTGCCGACCTGCAATTTGTACTGGCCGGTCAGCTAAATAGAGTGCTGATGGGTGGCTGATGAGGTCAAAAAGTGCCAGTGGATGTCCAGATTGAAGCCCCGAAAGTTAGCTTTCCAATGGCGCAAACCTTGCATTAAAATTCCTTCTGTGGAAAAAGTTATGCCCTTTTTGGTGAAGCCGCGCAGACTCGATCCAACCGGGATGATGCCCAACTTCAACCAATCATACCTCCCCCACCCGGACTTGGTTTTGAGAGATTCTTGAGTGAAAAATGAAGCCCCGAAAGTCTTCTTTCCAATGGTTATGGCCTCATAGCTTAACTCTAAGTGTATAGATAGATGAGCTTGATTTAGCGAGGACTGCTCGACTCTCTTCTACCCGGATTCATGCCGAATTTCTCCCAAACTAGCTTTCTCCTCTCCTTTCCTCTTTTCTTCAACTTCAAACCCCTAAACAAAGTGTTTTGAAAGATTTTTCAAAGATTTCATCTCTCTTTCATTCATTCTCCACTTTATCCTTGCTCGGTTTACCGAAAAGCGCACCATTTACCAAAATGCGAGCGTCGGAACATCGTGGGAATTTTATTTTAAAAATGTTTTGAAAGAGAGGGTTTTAAGGTCTCAAAACCATCCAAAATAATTTTGGTCCAAAATGGGGTGTGAAGTTGAGATTTGTCTCTCTTTGCCAAAGAAACTGCACCTTTGCCCTACACACCTTCCAACACCAAGTAAACCATCAATAGTGCCCAAGTCTTGAGGGCAGTCAAAAATGGGGTATCTACACTTTGCGATCTGAATTCGAAGTTGTTCCGTCAGCTATATTTGTTGTTCGATCATAGCTTGAAGTCGTTCGGTCATAACTTGTTCGCCAACAGTTGGGACTTCATCTGTTTGAATTTGATGACCTCTATATTCTGGATTCGTAGGTAAACACCATCCGATAAAACCACAAACATTACAATAGTAGAATAACTTGTTCTTGTTTTGTTCGGTTTGTGATATTTTGATGGTGGCCTTTTTGTTACATGTACGACAAATTCTGTTCACGTATGTCAACCAACCTGAGCTACTGCCACTGACACTTGAAGTTGACATCTGCAAAGAGGAACAAATAGCAATTAAAAATAGAAGATGAATGCTGAAGATGAATGATCTTATATATTCAATTAAAAATAGAAGATGAATAGCAATTAAAACATAAATTTCAAATACATATATTCAAATGATCTTATAATTTAGCAATTAAAAATAATACATAAAGGAAGGAAATTTTTGTATACAGAAAATGAATGCTGAAGGTGCAGCTTTACAAGGCTCTGGATGACCAGGTTCAGTTTTTTATTTACATTCTTATATATGACAGTGGCTTCGTGTCGACAAAGAACTGAAGAAGCTTGTGGTTTAGACCACTGCAAATTAGGTAACACTCTGCAGAGATTGCCATCAAGTCATTCCATAATGATCAATCCTAGGTTTGGTCTCTTAGATGGATTCCCACTCTTTATTTGTAGAGGTCACTGATGCTGATATATGTATGTTAAGTACAAGTTTGCTTTTAGACTAATGCTACTTGTCTTATTCCTCCCTTGTTTTGAAATTTGCCCCAAATTAATGCTGATATAGGAGGTATAATTAATACTCTTCTTCTCTTAATTTATCTTTAACTTCATCTAAATTTGCCCCAAATTACTTTGATTTCTCTGATATGTATGTGACTATATGTATCATGTATGAATTTATGTATATATAAAAGACATGTAATTTGTGGGTTTGGGTTGCAGATTTTTCGGTTTTAGCTTGAATTCAATGCCTAATACTCTTGTTTGGATTTTTGGGATTTTTGGGTTTTAGATTTTTGGGTTGCAGATTTTTGGGTTTTAGTACTTTGATTTCTCTCATATGTATGTATATGTATCATCTATGAATTTATGTACATATATATATATATATATAAGACCTGCAATTTATGGGTTTGGGTTGCACATTCTTGGGTTTGATCAGATATAGAGCCCCAAGCTTGAATTCAATGTCAAACTTCAAATTCCCCTAAACTAGTCCAAAAAGAAGTAATCTGATTCCTCTGCTATGTATGTATGTTTGTATATGTGCTATGTACGTTTATATGTATAAATACACTTATATAATTTGTGGGTTTGGATTGTTGATGTTTGGGTTTGAGCATACAGAGAGCCCCAAGCTTGAATTCAATGTCATGTAACTTCAAATTCTTCTGCATTAGTCCAGAGCAATCTGTATGTATGTATATATGTATAAATAGGCTTATATAATTTGTTACAGGACTGATAAGTAATAGGCTTATTATTTATTATAATTCTGTAATTGTTATTGTTTAATCATATTTTTAATGGCTTGAATTATTTGTTACAGGATCCACTGGTTTTCATAATTGATTATGAGCAAAAGATGGACATTGACTATTAAACCATCTTCTGGTGCATAGAAATTTAACCAATTGAACCAATTATGCACAGAAATTTCTGTATAATCAAGATGAATCTTGAATATGCTGGGAAATTATCAGACTCAGACAATGAAGAAATGACTTATCAGACTCAGACAATGAAGAAATTATGCACTGGAGAAATTGAACCAATTGATTAAACATTTCGTTGGGGAATTTCATCGAACATGTTTAAGGCAATGTAAGACTCCAACTGAAAAGGCCACAATTCGTAAATGAAAATGCCACAATTCCCAAATCAAAAGGAAATTTCACACATAATATATAGAAAATTCACAGATAATAAATGAAATTTCACAAATTTCCCAAATGCCACAATTCATCGAACAGGAAATAGATAGATAGATATATATATATATATATACGTAGATATACATACAGTTGAAGTGAAGGGAAGGAGAGACAGAGAGATTCCACATTTCATCGAACATGAAATAGATAGATAGATATATATATAGCGGGATTGATATATATATATATATGCAGATATACATACAGTTGAAGTGAAGGGAAGGAGAGACAGAGAGATTCTGCGACTGAAGGGAGGGAACGAGTTGTCGGTGTTGGAGTGAAGGGAAGGAGTGGTCGCCGGCGTCGGAGTGAGGGGCTCCAGTAGCTGTTACCGTTGTTTGAGGGGGGAGTGGGGAAAATTTCAAATGAAATGTGAACCTGTTTGTTTGGTCTTACAGAGTCATAGTCACGTACCTATCACGTGGGTGCCATGTCACTGGGGATGATTGGGGGTCAAGGTAATTGGGGGTGGGAAGCATTTTTGTTTCTAAAATAAGCCAAAGTGAATAGGTTTATTTTCAAAATAAATAAAATCTATTTTAAAAAAAAAGAAAAAAAAGAAAAACTAATTACTGGTCCGACTCGGACGATTAGCCCGACTAAGCCGAAATCTAACATGCTAAACCCATACGTCTAAGCGTATCTAAACCGTAAAAAACGGTTGATGATTGATGATCCAAACACGTAATCAATCATCAACCAGTTCAAAAGCACGAGAGAGATGGAGACAGAGATCGTACTACAAGAGCAATTTTGATTTGTTTTTTGGTTGTTCTCTCATGCTCTCTGCAAATCGTAGACAGTGACACACCATACGAACGATCTCTCAGAAGCTCAATCAAAACCCTAACTTTCTCTCTAAATCCTCGCATTTCATGTTCTCGTCCATGGATTCATCAATTTTGCCCTAGAATTTGATGCAAGATTGATCGCGGACTCTGTACCTGTTCGTCGTTGTCTCGGACCTGTGTTTGTAGCTGCAAAAGCGCTAAATTGACTTGCTTGTTCTGATTTCGATTTCCCTGCCTCGACTTCTTGTCATTTTTGGCGGTAATTGATTTATAAAGTTCAAATCTTTATACTCATCGTGTTTTTGTGTTTTTTTGTTTTTTTGTTTTTTTTGTGGCTTGGGCGAAAATCTGATAAAAAACGATGACGATTTACATAATTTCTGCTCTATATGGAAATTTGCTCTTTCTAGATCGACACAATCACTGCCAAAACATTGATGCACATATATACGTATATATATTGTGTGTGTAGACTCTGTAATTCGTTAAAATGCACTGTTGTAATACAGTTTTAAGTATTGCAGGATGGTTTGTGGAATTATTGAGGTGTTGCTGGAGTTGAATCATGGGTAGTAGTGAGATGGATAAACCTACAAAGGAGGCGAAGGAGGCAAAGGAGTCGAAAACGCCTACTATGCAGGTATGCAGTTCGATTTAAAGGCACATGTATTATGTGGTTGGTGATTGAAAGTCTTTTATTTTTATTTTTAAATATATATATATTTATATATATAAATTGTTTAGTGTTTTGTTGCACATTGGGTTGTTCAGGAACAGTCTTCATCTATACCCACTGGCACTGCTAATCCTGAGTGGTCTGGTTTTCAGGTTCAACAGTTAGACCCATTCATTTCAGTCCTTTATTGTTCAGTTAAGAAATTTGATGTCAGTAGTTATTTGCTATGTATTGTGTTTGTAACAGGCATATTCTCCTATGCATCCACATGGGTTCTTGGCATCGAGCCCTCAAGCTCACCCCTACATGTGGGGAGTTCAGGTAACTGAATTCTTTTCTCCCTAACATGTTTAAAACTTTTTTTTAAAATTTTTTTTTTTTTGAGATATAACTGTAGAGATTCTATTTTTGGATTGCTAAGAGTAGTAACGTTGTGAAGATGGGAGAGTTTGCTGATCTCTTTAACTAATTGATTGAGTTCATAGGTCAAACTGTTCCTCATATGATGCTATTCTACTGGTTAAGTTTCCAATATTCTGACAAATTCATGCTTTTGACCCTCATGCATTAAATTCTTATCACGTGCAGTTTATGTTCCATATTTTGATTGAAGTTGAATATTCTTGACTCTTTTACGATTTCCTGAAGTTTGTCTTTTAATTTATTCACTTATATTAGTAACATGTTAAACTTTTTACAAGATGTACATTTATTACGGAAAAGGTTACTTATTATTACAATCAAAGATCAGTCTCTTTACAAGTCATTGAGTGGAATTGCACAAAATTATGATGAACAACAGTGCAGAAAGCAAGTTAGACAATGGTAATCAAAGCTTCCTAAGTGTCAGTTGCTGCATTAGAAAATTATTCTGTTTTAAGAGAGCATGAAGAATCACAGACAGACCTCTCGTTAGTTTTCATATTGATTCTTAGCAATGCTCGAAGCTCTTTAAAGACGTGGCATCACCTGCTTACTAAAGAGGCCAAAAAGATTTCTCCAACTAAGAGAGGAAGAGGACCATTGAAGATTTAAGCAAATCGTCATTTCAGTTGATTCTTTAAAGCTACACTCTGGAGAATTCATCAAATTCTGGAGATAATGTTATGTACTATTAAGATTTGATTAATTTAAGGGATAATTACTATTTACTCACAAGTCCTGAGTTTTTTTTTTTTTAATGTATTTGCCCCTTGTTTTGATAATGAGAAAATTTTGGGACTTTTAGATGTGTTTTGTGTTTGTGAAATGATAATTTGTTACTAGTAATGATACTAATAAATTTATCAAAGTGATAAATGATTGGAACATTTTGGCTTTTGTTTGTGAATTTAATTTATTTTTAGTTTGTTTGTGTTAGTTTGTATTGAAATATGATGTGGGAAGTGCAAATAGTTGAATTGTATTTTTTTAAAAATATTTTTACAGAGATAAAGTTATCAATTAAAGTTGGAGTACGACTTTTTGATAAATAAGTCTATTCCACGGGATCGGCTCGTAACCACCCCTTAATTTAATTTATTATCCTTACAGGAATTTGAAAGAAATGATGTTTTTGTTTAAGAAATATCAAATAACATGATATCAAGTTTGAATATGAATGATTGGATCTTGTGATGAGCCCATAGACATAATCAAATATATATATATGAATATATGTGTAACTGTGTATATCGGAGATAAAAATTGCTGTGCACTGGAGATCCATAGTTTCTTAGAATTATGATAATAAGTAACACTGCAGCTTTACATGGCTTTAAAATTTTGCGTTTTAGTCATGGACATACAGTCCAATGAGGGCTGAAATGCGTTTATTTTATATTGAATATTTATTCCGCTTTCATAAATATTAAGTAGGGCGATCCCATGCATGAGACTCCTGCTAATACTGTAGGTGCTGGACGGGATGCAACCTATTTACAGTGGAGTATATAGGAGCTAAGCTCCTAGTGCTACTAAAATGCTTGTATGACCTATAGAATCGATATAAGAAGACTTCATATGCATATATATTGCAAATGATTTTTTTCCCTCAGATTTTCTATGATCATCAGTAGCTTAAGTGAGAATGGTCTGTTTAAGCATGCTACAATCTGTTTTTCTCTTTTAGCATAGAACCTTTAGAGTATGCATTATTTGCAATTTCCTGAACTCGAGATCTTTTTGACTTAGCATTGAGCATTTCTGTACATTGTTTTCCTTTTGCTCTTTTTTTTTTTCTTCTTCTGTATCTGCACGTTCACACAGCTCTTTTATTCACTTTGTCAAGAAAGGGGCAGGATTGGGTGATTTGGATTTGTCCATTGCTTCAAGTGTCTGATCTGAAGTGCAGAAATTTAGTTAATAACTCTATTTTAATTTTTGCATATTGAACTTTTGCCCCGTAGTTTAATTTTTATGTTTATATGCAGCACATCATGCCGCCCTATGGTACGCCACCGCACCCGTATGTTGCAATGTATCCCCATGGTGGCATATATGCTCATCCATCTATGCCTCCGGTAATTCCTGCTGATTGTCTTGTATTTGTGCTCCTCAAATCATACCCTTATTGTCTTGATGCTACTAACTCTGCCATATTTTCAAACTTGATCAGGGATCTTATCCTTTCAGTCCTTTTGCCATGCCTTCTCCTAATGGCATGGCTGAGGCTTCTGTGAGTTACTTGAACTCTGGTGTTACATGGTTTGTTGTTAAATAAATATGTCGTTGGTCATTTGGACTAGTTTAAAATGACATTTTAAATTTGAATGTAGGGGAATATGCCTAGCAGCATGGAAGCAGATGGCAAGTTGTCTGAGGGGAAGGAAAAACTGCCCATCAAGAGATCTAAGGGAAGTTTGGGCAGTTTAAATATGATCACGGGTAAAAACAATGAACCTGGTAAAACCTCAGGAGCCTCTGCTAATGGAGCCTATTCCAAAAGGTAAGACGAATGTGATTGGGTGATGAATTCCATGGCCATAAATAAGTTTCAGTTGCTACTCCATGCCTAGTGTGCACTGCCTGTTTATGAAATGAGGACTGTTGGCTTTTGGAGACTGGATGAAGAACTTGGGTCTAGAAAAGCTACATGATAACAAGTAGGAAAGTTTGTAAATAAGTGCCAAAAAGAAGGGGCACATCAATGTACACGGCACGTACACAATGCTCTACCCTTTTACACAATAAAAAAACCTTCCATGATATCAACAGAAATCCCTATAAACATCTGTACCTGGGGTCATCCTCCCTGCAACCCAATCATACAATATAGCCCCATAGAAGACTCTTCACTCTATAAATCGATGCCTCTAATCCATCAGAAGATCTATTTCTTTCACAATCAAGCATAAATGAGCTACTAACTAAAGCTTTGTTCTGCCAGAGGATGTGTCCCATCTCTGATAAGTGATGGGCAAACAAATCTTCAGATTAATCACTGGGTCCCAAACAGAGAAAAAAAAAAAAAAAAAAAAAAGAAGAAGAAGAAAAGCAGCTTATCATTTCCACCTTGATCACAAGGACATGTTGATGAAAGTAGCGTTGATGTTTATGTGGTTAGTGTATTATATTTGATGAATCTATTTAATGGTTCATGGTTGACCTGGGGCCTGCTTTGTTGCTTCTTGGCTTATTGCCTAAGCTAGTGACTTGATTGACTTCTCACTATTAATCAATTGATACTGACATATCTGACTTTGTGTATGCATGCAGTGCTGAAAGTGCGAGTGAAGGTTCAAGCGAAGGAAGTGATGCAAATTCTCAAAATGTATGTATTATGTGACATGGTTTTTATAAATGGATGACTTGAGTGCTTGGGTATGTTAGATCCAATAAAAATTTGATTATATTGTGTAGAATGTCTTAAAGTTTGGTGTTGTGCTCCATGAAGTTACATTTTGTTAGTTTTAATGGGTCTTATCTCATAGTATAATTTTTACACCACCAGATCACCACTTTAGGTTGACATTTTATGACAAACTAGTGTCTGCTAGGAGAGTTAGAGAGGCACAATTAGAAGTTACAGATTTGGCATAAATTATGATCTTGAAGGCATATATTAGGAATTGTTTGTAACTAGAGGGTCTCACTGAAGATCTAATGCAACAATTGTTGTGATAATTTAAGTGATTTACATACAAAATGCTTGCATAAATAGAAGTATAGGGTAATGTCAATGGTTTCTTACAGCTGAGGTTGCTGTGGGAGACAGAGTCACAGGTTCAAATAATAAATAGCTCCATATTTTTTTCTCTACAAAAAAAGAGTGCCTTCATGTATTCTGACATTCAGCCACAACAACACTTGTTTACTTGCTGCCGCCAAAAAAAGTATCACTACCAATATTAGATGTACTCTATTACATATGGAATTGGATGCATGACAGAAATGCATTGACACAAGGACATGGGCGCAGACACAATGAGGGCAGACAATATATCGAGATATTTTACTGTGTATACTTCTATTATGTGCAGCAATTATATGATTCTAATTAATTTATGAAAATTTGTTTGTTTGAGATTGCATAAGATGTTTTAAAAGTAATTTGCTTTTATTACAAGACCAAACTTAACAAATGTAATTCACAACTATGCAAGTTATATTTATGTAGGTATGCAAATATACATATATATGTCTCATTACATTGTTTGGAATGAATCAGTATGTGTATGTCTGCTACATAATTGACCTATTTTTGTCATGCTATGATATCAGAATTACTAATAGATTTTAGACATGTTTGGGGTGCGTGCTTTGATTATTTTCCCATGAGTATTGGAAGAATCTTGTATTGCAAAGATTCACAGAGTGACAAGGCTGCCTTTAAGAAGTATTTGTGCTAGATAGAGAACCACACTGGATGAAATAGATTAGACATGTTAATCCTACTACATATAAATAGGTTATCTATTATTTTGGAGGTTGACCCTTCATAAATTCTTCCTTAAAAGGCATGTGATTCATACGTACCATATAAGCATGAGGATCATGTCTTCTATGTCGAAAAATTTCACTTTCACATCTAGTATTTTCTATTAATTTTGGCAGGACTCACAAATGAAGTCAGGATCCAGGCAAGATTCTTTCGAAGGTTCGGCTGTAAGAATGTTTCTTTCAATTTCAGTGACTAAATTTTGCAGTTTGTTTTCGATGATTTTAATGAAATTTTTTTGCAATGCCGTTGTTACAGCTGAAGCATCTCAGAATGGTGGAACTATGCATGGTTCTCAGAATGGAGGACCAAATACACCTCCAATGATGGTGAACCAAACAATGCCCATCATGCCAATGGCAGCAGCAGGTGCTCCAGGTGTACCTGGTCCCACCACAAACTTAAATATTGGTATGGACTACTGGGGTACTGCAACTTCTTCCACTCTTCCTGCACTGCGTGGGAAGGCACCTCCTACTCCAGTTGCAGGAGGAATGGTCACTGCTGGATCACGGGACAGTGTTCAATCACAGCTTTGGCTACAGGTCTCTCTCTCTCTCTCTCTCTCATTTCCTTTCTTTTCTGTCTGTAATTTCAATTATTTAATCCATTTCACTTGCTTTACTCTTAATGTCTTAGCATCTAAATTAAATATTCTTAAGAATTTAAACATTTGCTTTGTGCCTGACCTTTGGTAATCATATTGTTTGTTGGAAAGGTTAAAGAGAGTAGGGATTTGGGTCTCCCCTCCACATCTCCTTTCTTTTCCACCCGTCCACTCTGGATCACAAGATGGCTTGCTTTTGAAGAAGATATCTTCCACTTTTCGTTTAACCACTATATGGTTGCATGCATAGTAGTATAAGATGTGATCTAGGTACTTGCTTAGAGGTCAGAGTTTGCTCGACTGTTCTCATCCACAAAAGTGGAGGGAGGCCGGTGTTTGTTTTTGTGATGGATGTACACAAGGATGGATCTAGATGGGGGGTCGCACCCCCAAAAATTGTAAAAACTATGTATATTATAGTAAAAAAGATAATTTCAAAAAATGAGAAGTTACATGTGTATCCCCCAACCTCCCCCGCCCCCCCTCCCGCAAAGTTTGAATCCTGGATCCATCATTGGATCATGTACAGTTATTGTTAAAAGAGGGTACTGATAACTCTATTGATACTTCGCCTTAAATTGTTTGCTATGTTGCTTTGCTGAATATTACTTGCTATCTTCTATGAAATTTGTAGAAAGGCATCTGAGAAGTTATATAAATAAAAGCCTTGGACTACACAGCTGACGTGAGTGTTACACCAATTAAGATTAGCTATGTTAACAAGTCTCAATTACCAAAATTATCACAATGCGATATATTTTCTTTTCTCATGGGCATTGTTGTAATTTGCTCTTTGGTTATGTAAGTAGGAGTTGACCATTAGATGGGTTTTGGTACGTACAACATTCTTTGGCCATCACTATTTCTCCACTACTGTATTCCCATACCTTACTTTTCTTAATTTTATGATGGAGTTACTTTTACTAATTCAAGCCATGAAAAACAAGAGTACGTATCTTTGGATTGTTGTTATGTGATGAATCTTGTTTTAATGCTTCCAATATATATAAATATTTTTGGGTGAGTATTAATGCTTCAAATATGAGCTAGTCAATCTACAAGCCTCCCTTGAGTTGCTCGCCTTGTTTGAGAGATTAGTGGTTCGAATCTCTTTCAAATTAGATAACCTAGAATCTCTTCACACAATGACCTTATATTTGAACCTTTTGTTTGTATCATAACTTCATGTTCAGATCTGTGAAACATTTTTAGAAGTGAAATTTTGTAGTAATGGGGGAAGTTTTTCTTAATAATTTGCCCTTAAATTGTCAAACTAAATCACACTTGGGTATAGGAAGGGGAAAAAATGGAAGCAAGGTTTTGTGGCTGAACAGCCCAAACATCATTTCAAGAAGATTGCTTGTCCTCAATCTGTCCACTTTGGTTCATTTTGATTACTGATTTTGATACATCATTCCAAGGAACATGATTGTTATCTCAATAGCTGGAACTTTTTATTACTCATTGCGATTTTTAGCTATTCTTACTAAAGTCATCTTGGTTTTGCACATCTTGTTCTTGAGTTAGGATGAAAGAGAGCTTAAAAGACAGAGAAGGAAGCAGTCCAACAGGGAATCTGCTCGTCGATCCAGGTTGCGAAAGCAGGTAAATTACTTAATTCTTTTCATTTTGTTTGTTTTGTTTGCTACTTTCATCATGTGACTTCGTGATTCTATTTTGACTATGTATGCTCTTGAGTCAGGCAGAATGTGACGAACTGGCCCAACGTGCTGAAGCTTTGAATGAAGAAAATGCCTCTCTTAGATCAGAACTAAATCGCATCAGGACTGAGTATGATCAGCTTCTCGCCCAGAATGCATCTCTGAAGGTGATCTTAATATTTTAGTTTGTGCATGATCCCTTTTCACACCTTTGAGGATTGCATATACTAAGGCCTGGTTTGGGATGTTAGAAAAAATTCATAAAGTTACAAAAAAAAAAAAAAAGCAAAAAAGTCATCACTATTTACAAATAAAAAATATAAAAAAATTAATATACATAATATTTTAATACAAATCAACTTTACACTGTGAAAGATACTGAATTGATGGGAAAGTATCGTGAAAAGAACAAAAAAAATAAAATTACATATATATATTCACTAAGTTGGACGGTAATGTTGGGTCCGTGAGAGCTCACCAAAGGTCATGTTTTGATAATCTGAACCGTTCAATGTGTAGAACTTGTCCAGTACTATATGCCTGTAAAAAATCACGTTGATCGGATATCGCTAATTACATGATCAAATCAGTTTTGTATAAAAAATGGATGGTGTTATAGTTAACGGTTGACAAAAAAAACTAATCCAATCAGATAGCTATAGATGTCCGATCAACGTGATTTTTTACAAACATATAATACTCGAGGAGTTGTACACATTGAACGGTTCCGATTAGCAAAACGGGACCCGTGATGGCCCCCCACTGACCAAAGAGTATCGTCCAAATGGTTGCCCGAAAAGGAGGCAATCATTTCCTATTACACCACTCTGCAAACCTTGTTGCCACTATACAACCTACACTGTCATAATTTTTCCTACACACTAATTTATACAATTTTTTAGTACACATTTTTTTGTAAAAAGTCAAACATCCATTTTTTTCCCCTCAACTTTTTAGTTCAAAGAGAAAAAATACACTTATTTAGTATATCTCAAACAACCTCTAAATAGTGTTCAATAATACCATCAAAACCGAATTGACATTCTCAGTTCTATGGAATCATTTTTGTTATCACGGGTTTGAATTGCTTTCTGTTTCCCTTAAACCAACCATATATTTATTGCTTCTTTTGCTTTTATTAGGGGAAAAAAGGAAATTACTTTTGAAATGCTAATCCTAGTGCGCATGCTCTGTAATATTCTATCTGGTATGATTCATAAAATTTGATTTTTGCTGCAGGAGAGACTCGGGGAGGGCCCTGGACAAGATGATGCTAGGTCTGGTAGGAATGACCAACATGTTGGCAATGGCACACAACAGACTGGGCAAACAGAAATTGCGCAGAGCGGTCAATGAAGTTCCAGCTGGCCTTACTGCAGAGAACAATTTCTAGAGGTTCACGCTAACCAAATTAGTAATAGGTTTATCCTTATTTTACACAGTAAATGTCGATCAAAATTTGTTAAACCCTGACCTTTTTAGTCTCAGGTAATCTGTTTATCTAATATATTATCCATCGTGCCTGGTTCGACCAATCTTTTAAGGTCAAAGACCCCCCAGATGGTATGTAGAGAGTCTGATGAAATCTGCGTTCTACTCGGTATGTTCTGTGAAAAAGTGTAGTATTAGTCATTTTATCTTTGGAAAAAATGTATTAAATATGGTTGATGAATATGCTACACTGAGAATTAATTAATAAACTTGATTATGCTGTATTTTGTATGAATATTTTGTTCTGGTGCATTATATTTTTTTGTTTTGGCATATTTCTATGGCATTAGGGTTGTGAATATGTAACTGTTGGCCTGGGCAGCTTTATATTGAATGGAGGCTTTTTTTTTTTATATTTAAATATTAATTATTTACATTGTAATTTTCTTATTTAATTTAATATTGATTTTCCTTGCATATCTAGTCTAGTTAGGATGGTAAAATGAACCAAGCTATGCTTGTCGATTATACATTTGAGATCACTTCATTATATAAATAAATTAAATTTAAATATATTTTAAAGCTTAATTTGATAAATGTGAATAAGTTATAAAAGATTAAGTCACTTGGACATGACTCAATTAAAGCTGTAGGAATTGCATTAATCACTATTTCTACGGTTGAAATACCAAAAAATGAAGTGAGCATTTCGATGAAGTTGAATGATGTGAGCATACAAGTCACTTGAACATGACTCAATTAAAGCTCGCTTGTTTTCGATTTAAAAATTTCAATACATTTTAAAATTTGTAAATATTTTCAACTTAAACAATCTATTGTTTGGCTGGTTTATTGTCCTGATTTAAGTAATTAAAATGAGGTTTAGGGTCTTTACTATTAAGGACATTGACATGTGAGTTTTTCTATTGGGAGATTTAGTGATAGATCTTTCACTGTCTAATTTGTCTTTTAAAAGGATAAGAATTATGTAGGTACTTTCAAAACTTTATAATATTTTAAAATTTGTTTATTTTATTATATTTTTCTCATAAAAAATGCTTCACACCCCCACTGGGGGTTGACACCCAGTGAGGTGTAGGCCCATGATTGGGCAGGAAAAAAATTGTTTTTTTTTTTTTTTTTGGTCTTCAGCCAGTGAGGGCACGCCACGTCACTGGGGGCGCGACCCCCACTGGGGGTATGCAGCAAGACTCTTTTCTCATATCTATCAGCTTTCCTATTAAGTCATCATCACAATGTATTTCATAGTAAAATTGTACTCAAAAAATATAATTTTACTCTGAATTAGAGTAAAGTTGCTATGATTCAAAATAAAATTTTATATCGTTCAGGAAATCAACATATTTTTAATCAGAGTAAAATTTTACTGTTACAAAAAATAAAATACATACTAAATGAACGAACCAGAGTCAAATTTTACTCTTAGATCTATGAACAAATAAGAAAAAAAAAAAGAAAAAAGCCAATTGGAAACAACAAGGCGACATTTACAACTCAGATTCATGTTCTAGGAGGTATTACAACTACTTTCGCTGCTTCGTCTTCCAAGCATTCGAGTGGAAAATCTCCATGAACATTGTTCTTCAGCTAGCGACTCAACAATAGCAGTAGTAGTAGCACTGCGTCTTTCTGATTTCCGAAGTTGAAGAAGAGCGAGAGGAGAAGAAGTTGAGGTTGTGGAGGATCGATGAGGGTGGTGGTGACGAGGCAGATTGGCGGCGATGGAGAGAGGTAGATCTGTTCAGAGACAGATCAAAAACAACTTCAACCTCATGAGTGAGTAGCGGAGGACGTGGCGACAGAGTTGAGCTCGGCGGAAGAAGTAGTTGAAGATGATCATGATAAGACTAAGAAAAGAGAAAGATGAATAGGACAGATTGAGGGTATAATAGTCTGGTAAAATATTTAAATAATAAATTTTGTCCTTTATACAAGACTTTATAAATATGAGAGGGTTTTGAAAGTATAATTTTTTTCTTAATCTTTTTAACAATAAAAGGAACGTAAGAAGGGTTTATAGCCAAATTTTCTTTTTCTATTTTGTCAAGTCTTTACATAAAAAGTTTTATTTTTTTAATTTTCAATTGACAAATATCAAAGAGCAAAAATTTTCGAAGGCCTAAGAGCATCCGCATCAGTCTCAGCAAATTTTGAGTCAAATTATAACCTAAAATCCACTTTTGTTATTTTAGCTAGTCATCTTTTTAGTACTCACTGCATCAAACTCTTTATTCTAACTCAATCTTATTAAAATATTAATTTTTTTATTGTATTTGTTATTCTTTATTTTTTTATTAAATTGATGAGGTGTCATCCAAACAATTCTTAAAAAAATAATAATAATAATAATTAAAAATAAAAATTGTTGTTGACCGGTTGACAGGCTAGTTGACCCGTCGGTCCACCGGCCGATCCACCGGTTAGACTAATTTTCGGCATTTTTTCTTCTTCTGCTACAAGCACTCACAGGACATTCGGTGGGTATCCGGGAGGACATCCGGGTGGACGACCGGTTTAAAGATTTTGGCCCAATTTTGCTCTAGAAAATATAGTAAAAAATCATGTAGCTAATGAACAGTGCCTCAACAAATTTGTTGAGGTACTGTAGCAAATTTAACAAAAAGTTATTTTACAAAAAATTTGTCGAGCCGGATGGAGGAACAATTTTGTGATTTACTAACTAAATTTTACCTTTTTGTTATTTTGGCTATGCTGATGCGGATGCTCTAATGGATTGGAGTTCATCCTCTCCAGCGTTCTCTCCGGTGATGGCCTAGATTGGGCCACATCACCCCCACTAAAAATTTACTGCTGAGATTAGCTTAAAAAAAATAAATAAATTCAACACATCCCACCACACTCTCTCTCTCTTATTTCTAATAAAAAATTTAAAAACTATTTTAATATTTTTCATTTTATTTTTATAAGATATATATAATTTTTAACATAAAATTGTAATTTTATAAAATTAATATCATCGAAAATATACATGAGACTAATATTAAATGTATTTAATAAAAATTTAAAATAAATAAAAAGTAATTACTATATTTAGTTATAATTTCAAATTATTATTTTTTAAATATAAAAATTATTTTGATGAAAATAAACACACAAAAATCATATATTTTTGAAATTCTAAAAACAATCTTCATTGCAAAAAAAAAAAAAAAAAAAAAATCATGTGAAAATAATGACTTTTAATTTAATTTTATTAACCAAACGAGTTTATAATTTTTTTAAAGGAAACAAAAAATACTCAAATTCAATCTATGCATAGGTGCAAATCAAATGTGTTTTTATTTTCTTTAAAACACAAATTCAATGTGTGCATTGGTGTAAACCAAATACAATATTTTTTTATTTTCTTAAATCAAGTAAAAAAATAAACTATGATCTCAAATATAACTTAGCCAAACTAAAATAGCAAAAAAAAAAAAAAAAAATCAAATAGCTAATTAAAATAACCTATTTCCAAACAGGATCACAATAGGGTTGGCTTAGGAAATAGTTTTAGGTGTTTTTTTTGACTTTTTACAAAAATTAGTTATTTGATTTTTTTGACTATTTTAGTTTGGAAAAAATAAAAAAAAACATATTGTATTTGGTTTACACCAATGCATAAATTGAATTTATATTTTAAAGAAAATAAAAACATATTTGATTTACACCCATGCACAGATTGAATTTTTGTGTTTTTTTTATTTCCTTTAAAAAAAATTATAAATGTGTTTGGTTAATAAAATTAAGTTAAAAGTCATTATTATTATTATTATTATTATTATTATTTTTTTTTTTTTGCAATGAAGATTGTTTTTGAAAATTTCAAAAATATATGATTTTTATGTGTTTATTTTCATCAAAATAGTTTTTATATTTAAAAAAATAATTTGAAAAATAACTAAATATAGTAATTACTTTTTATTTATTTTAAATATTTATTAAATATATTTAATATACATTTTCAATGATATTAATTTTATAAAATTAAAATTTTATATTAAAAATTATATATATATATATATATATCTTATGAAAATAAAATGAAAAAAATTAAAATATTTTTTAATTTTTTATTAGAAATGAGAGAGTGAGTGTGAGAGAGAGAGAGAGAGAGAGAGAGAGAGAGAGAGAGTGAGTGTGTGTGTGTGTGAGAGTGGTGAGACGTGTGTTAGCGGAGGCTTTTCCCAAATTAAGTCAAATTAGCAACTTAATTTCCAAATTAGGTCTAGTTTGGATGGAATTCCCAAACTAGGCTAAAATACTATTACAAATCACGCTTTTACTGTTTTTAGGATCCTCCCGCAGAAAATTTGTGAAATAGTAAAAGCGTGGTTACAAACCACGCTTTTAAGGAATTTTTTTTTTTTTTTAAAACGTGATTGCAAACCATCTTTTAGAAATTTTTTTGAGAAAATGTGGTTTAGAACCACGTTTTCAACACACATTCCACGCACTCACTCTTCTCCTCTCTCTCTCTCTCTCTCTCTCTCTAATCCACAAACACTCATCTCTCACACACACACACACACACACACACACACATCAAACCAATATAATTTTTAATATATATAAATTTTATTTTATAAAATTAAGACGAATATTAAATATATATAATAATAATTTATAATAGCAAATAATAATCAACTATATGAAATTAAGACCAATATTTTCAAATATTTTTTTTTCAAATATTTTTTTTCTATTAATTTTTTAAATTAATCTTTTATTTCAATTAAATTTTTTTCAAATATTTTTTTAATTATTTTTTTTCAATTATAATATGTGTCATCCCATTGTCATAAATAATAAAAATAAATATAAATATTTTAGGCCTGAACAAACATATTTTTTATTTTATGTTTTTAAAATTTTTTAAACATTTTGTTCAAACCAAACGCGTTTGTAATTTATGTTTTTCTAAAAATAAACAAAAACCAGTTTATAAAATTTTTGTAAACATAAACCAAAAACGTAAACGTTACCAAACGCTACTTTAGTGTTTAGGGATAAAATTTATTATTTTTATTTTAGGGTTTAGGGTTTAATTCTTAAAATTTATTTATTTTTATTTAGGGTTTAGGATTTATAGTTTAATTCTCAAAATTTATTTTAACTTCAATTTTATAAAATTTTATCCCTAAACACTAAGGTAGCGTTTGGTAACGTTTACGTTTTTTGTTTATGTTTACAAAAATTTTATAAACTGATTTTTGTTTATTTTTAGAAAAACATAAACCTCCATATTTTTTTCTCAATTTTTTAGTTCAAGAAGTCAAAAAGTGTACTTATTTAGGACATCCCAAACAACCCCTTGTCAAATGAATGCGGTGGGTAGGAGTGCAATTCGGGCGGGTTCGATCGGGTTAAAAGATTGTCCAAGCTCAGTCTAAGTTATGCTGAGATTTGCTCAGGCTTGCCTAAGTCCGAATTATAACCAGAGATTGCCTACCCAAACCCGACCCGAGTTAAACCTGAGTTGCCTGAGTTGCATTTTTTTTTTTACAGCTAAATTATTAAATTATTAAAATTTGACTCTCTTTACATTTTTTATATATATAAAAAATCATTAATACTATCAAAATAAATAATTTATATAATGTAAGAGAGATGCCGCTATAGTAGTGTTTACAATTTATGAGTGAAAATAAAAAAAAAAGGTAAGATTTTATGTTATTTGTATATATAATATATATTCAATATGATTTAATAATTTAAATTATTTCAATATAATGTGATGACTACTAATTTATATATATATATATATATAATATTTTTATATATCTATATATAATTCGAATTTTAGGTTGCTTGAGTTGTTTGATATCTTTGTCCAAGCCCGTACAAAATTTAAAAATATCTTGTCTGAACCCTAAAAAAATTTGGGCTGTGTTCGGGTTGCTTGAGTTGAACCTGCCCAAGTTACATCCCTAACAGTGGGTGAGTGTCACGTGTTAAAGTGTCGTCGTGTTCGAATTGTTTATTTTGTACGATTGGTTAAATATATTATTTATATAAAAAATTAAAAAAATTAAGTTAATTAGAAATTTATAATTCTAATATGATTTTGAAAAATTATCAAAATTATATTAATTGTTTATTTTTTAAAAAATAATTGTACTTTTGTTATAGATATTTAATTAATTTAATTTTTTTACATAAATAATTTATTCGATAAATTTTACAATATGTATATGGTTTGAATTATCAAAACATATTCGGGAAATAGCCCCCTAAAATCCGCGGAAGTGCAAGTGCAGTGGTGTTTCCCACCACCACCAATACATACATATTTATGTAAATCCGTGAATTGTATAAATATTTATGTATTATATAAATAAATAAATAAAATTTTATTTTTCTAATTTTCCAATAAATAAGAAATAAAATTTCAAGCAAAAGTGGTTATGGGATTATGGGTGGATCTATAAGAAATTATGGATGAGAAATTATTCAATGCTTTATTTTATTTACATGTTGATACTTAATATCTCGTCTATTAAAATTTTAACAAAAATGTTTTAGATTATATAGTTTGAACTAATAATTATAACTTTGCGGCACTAGTTAGACTTGCTCCAAATGCATAATTTCTTATGATGAAGGGTATCGTAAAAATATAAAATTTCATTTGACATATTAAAAATTAGCATATCACCCGTGTTAAGCACGGATTGTATTTACAATTATTTATATATATGAATTGTAATTTTTAAATATTTTCTTTTCTTTTTTTTTTAGATGTCTTCTTTTTTTCATTTTTTTTATTATATTAAAGTTTAATATTTTGATAATAATCATATGCGTTGGTCTTTTTAAGGAATTAAATGTCTTTTTTTATTATATTATATTAAAATTTAATATTTTGATAATAATCATATGTGTTGAACTTTTTAAGAAATTTTTTTATGCTTGTTCTTAATGCATTAAAGTGTTATTATGAGGGATAATAATCATGTGTTTGGACTTTTCAAGGAATTCATATGTGTTGGATTTCAAAAAAATTTTTTGGGAGCTTTTTTGATAAATCCACTTTCTAAAAGTTTTATTCCATCCAACCCATATTCTTTTTGACTATTCCATTAGGTCCTATTTGAGATAAGAATACCAAAATACCATTTTCATCTACCTATATTCCATTTAGTTCACATTATTTTCTTATGTTTCAATAAGTCCTATAGGTGACATAATTACCAAAATACCCCTAATGTGAATGTTCACACCGTCAATGTGAATGTTCATATCGTCAATGTGTAGAGGCCCGGCCCATGTCGATCCTCGTGGGTGCCCGGAAAAATTCAAGTCGGGCCGGGGCGGGTCCGGCCCATTGACAATGTGAATATTCACATTGACATGTTAACATTCACATTAATAGGAGTGTAAAATTAGCCCGCGTCCCGTGGCGGAGCGAAACCCGCCCGCGGCCCATGGGTGGCTCGGGGCGGGCCTGGTCCGGCTTGTTGACAATGTGAATATTCACATTAATATGTTAACATTCACATTGATAAGAGTATAAAATTGGCCCTGACCTCTGGCGACAAAAAGCGCCCGGCCATTGTTGACAATGTGAATATTCACATTGACATGTTAACATTCACATTGATAGGAGTGTAAAATTAGCTCGCGCCTCGTGGCAGCCCGAAACCTGTCCACGGCCAGTGGGCGGGCCCGGCCCGGCCTGTTGACAATGTGAATATTCACACTGACATGTTAACATTCACATTGATAAGAGTATAAAATTGGCCAGCGGCCCAGGGTTGGCCCGGCTCGGCCCGTTGACAATGTGAATATTCACATTGACATGTTAACATTCACATTAACAGGAGTGTAAAATTAGCCCGTGTCTCGTGGCTGTCCGAAACCCGCCCACGGCCCGTGGGCGGCCTGGGGCGAGCCTGACCATTTTTTTAAAATTCTTTTTAATTTTTTCTATCAAAATTTTATTATTTTCCACAAAAAAAGACACTAGGCCTCGGCGCGGGCCGGGCCTCGAATTGAGCCTTGAATGGGCCTTAACTGGGTCGATGGGCCGGGCCGAACTTCAAAGTGATGGCCATGGCCCAGGCCCTAGCCTAGGGTCTCGGACTAGGCTCGAGCCTGGGCCCAATCGAGCCTTTCTCGGGCCGGGTCGGGCTGGCCCACGGGCCAAAAAATTAGGCCCAGGCCCTAGTCCTGGCACAAGGGTATTCGGGCTTTGGATGGATGGATGAATCGAGCCTCGGGTCAGGCCGGTGGGCCTGGGCCTAGCCTCGAGCTTAGGTCAGGCTTGGGCGGGCCTGGTTATTTCTTTTTAATTCTTTTTAATTTTTTCTACCAAAATTTTATTATTTTTCACAAAAAAATACATTGCGCCTCGAGCGGGTTGGGCCTCGGATCGAGCCTTGAATGGGCCTTAAGCGGGCCGATGGGCCGGGCTGGGCTTCAAAGTGATGACCTAGGCCCTAACCTAGGGTCTCGGACATGCTCGGGCCCGGACCCAAACGAGCCTGCCCCAGGCCGTGGGCGGGCTTCGGGCAGCCCACGGGCCGCGGGCCAATTCTACATTCCTATCAATGTGCATTTTAACATGTCAATGTGAATATTCACATTGTCAATGGGCCGGGCCGGGCCTACCCTGGGCCGCGGACAAGGTTCGGGTAGCGGACAAATTTTATATTCCTATCAATGTTAATGTTAACATGTCAATGTGAATATTCACATTGTCACGAGCTAAGCACTCGAGTGATCGGGCCAGGCGGCCCGGGTTCTTGAGCCAATTTTACATTCTTATCAATGTGAATGTTAACATGTCAATGTGAATATTCACATTGTCAACGGGCCGGGTCGGGCCCGCCCTAGGCTGCTGGCCAATTTTGTACTCTTATCAATGTGAATGTTAACATGTCAATGTGAATATTCACATTGTCAACAGGTCGGGCCGGGCCAGCCCCGGGCTGCCCACGGGCCGTGGGTGGGTTTCGGGCAGCCACGAGGCGCGGGCTAATTTTACACTCTTATCAATGTGAATGTTAACATGTTAATGTGAATATTCACATTGTTAATGCTGGCAGGCGAACTGTCGGACAGCCACGGGGCGTGGGCTAATTTTACACTTCTATCAATGTGAATGTTAACATGTCAATGTAAATATTCACATTGTCAACGGGCCGCGCCGGACCAGGCCTGCCCCAGGCCGTGGGCGGGCTTTTGGCCGTCCATGGGCCGCGGGCCAATTTTATACTTTTATCAATGTAAATGTTAACATGTCAATGTGAATATTTACATTGTCAACGGGCCGGATCGGGCCCGCCCCAAGCCGCCCATGGGCCGCTGGCGGGTTTCGTGCCGCCACGGGACGCGGGCCAATTTTACACTCCTATTAATGTGAATGTTAACATGTCAATGTGAATATTCACATTGTCAACGGGCCGAGCCCGCCCGGCTCGCGGGCGGGTTTCAGCCTGCCCACGGGCCAATTTTACATTCCTACCAATGTGAATTTTAAAATATGAATGTTCATATCATAAAATTGCTAACCGTTCAAAAAATATTTATAAGGGTATCAAAATTAAATATAAGGGCATAAGTGTCCAAGAAAATAGTGTAAATCAAGAAAAAGGATTTCATGGAATAAAACTATACATACATGGGACTAAATGGGTTAAAAAATTCCTTCATGGACAACTTGGATTAAAACACTTCTAAATGAGATTTATCAATAATTTTTCCAATTCTTTTTATGCTTGTTCTTAATGCATTAAAGTGTTATTATGAGGGTAAGACTTGAGAGTTGGGAGAAGTTAATAAATGCTAAGATTTTTTTTTTTTTTTTAAAATCAAAATATCAGGAAATTTAGATTGGGAGATTAGAGTTTCCACAAGGCTTGGGTTTAAAAACCCCCTTTTGCTTAATATATAGTATAGATAAATTGTAAATTACATTTATCTCCTTTGAGGTTTCTGACAAATACATGGACCTCTCCTGTGATTTGAATAATTACAATAACTTCTCTTATTTTGCCTAACAATGTCAAGATTTTCCCCTTCTGTCAAATTGTTCCAAACAGTATTACTTTTTCTATAGTAAATTACCTTATTGCCATTCCTTTTAAAATATTAAAAAATGTTTTTGAATTTGAGGACAGGTTTGGAAGAAACAAGTAGTGTGTTTGGAATAGTATTTTTAGATTTATTTTTTAAAAATATTAAAAAAAATTATTATTATTATTTTAAATATTTTATTTTATTTTGTAAATATTTTAATTTTTCTAATTTTAATATTTTAAACTTAAAACACAACTTCAAATCGTAACCAAACACATAATTCAAAACTCAATTCAAAAATTATTTTCAAATCTCATAACCAAATGTATAACTTGACACTCCACATTACTTTCAAAACTCTATACTCAAATCGTAACCAAACGCATAACAAAAAAATTAAAATATTTAAAAATATATTTATAAAATAAAATAAAATATTTAAAATAAAAACTATATATTTAAAATAAAAATATTTTTTTTAATATTTAAAAAATATATTTAAAATATTAAAAAAAATACAACACATAGATGTATAAAATATAATGCATATTAAAATAAATAAATAAATAAATATTTTAAATATAAATATTTACCCTAAAAAATAAATTCAAAAAATTTCAAAATTTATAACCAAACAATTTTTTTCTTTTCAAAACTCATAACTCAAAATACGACTCCATACTCAAATTATGATTCTAAAAATAATTTTAAAAAATAAAATAATTTTTTTTGAAATTTTTTTTCTTTTAAAAAAGTGTTTTTGAAAAAGTTTGGTTTTAAATTGAGTTTAAAGTTTGTGATTGGTTATGAGTTTTGAAAATAATTTTTGAATTGAGTTTTGAATAAAAACATGTTACGAAAAAAGATTTTTTTTAGAAACATGTTTGATTCTCTTTAGAATCACAATTCCAATTAGAAATTTTTAAAAATCTTTTCAGAACTCATAATAGTCTTAACCAAATAAATAACTCAAAACTCAATTCAAAAATTATTTTTAAAACTCATAACCAAACACAAACTTAGAAAACTATAAACTTATGTTAAATATATTTTTTAAATATTAAAAAATTTTAAAAATTTATTTCTTATTTTAAATATATAATTTTTATTTTAAATAAATATATTTTTAAATATTTTATTTTATTTTATAAATATATTTTTAAATATTTTAATTTTTTTTATTATGCGTTTGGTTACGATTTGAATGTAGAGTTTTGAAAGTAGTGTGGAGTGTCGAGCTATGTGTTTGGTTATGAGGTTTGAAAATAATTTTTGAATTGAGTTTTGAGTTATGTATTTAGTTATGATTTGAGTGTGAGATTATATTTTGATTTTAAAATATTAAAATTAAAAAAATTAAAATATTTACAAAATAAAATAAAATACTTAAAAATATTTAAATAAAAATTATATATTTAAAATAAAAAATAATTTTTTTTAAAACATTTTTTAATATTTAAAAAAACAAATTCAAAAATACTGTTCCAAACACTGTTTGTTTCTTCTAAACCTGTCCTCTAATCCAAAAACATTTTTTAATATTTTAAAAGAAAGGGCAATAAGGTAATTTATTATAGAAAAAGTAACATCGTTTGGAACAATTCGACAAAAAGAGAAAATCTTGACATTGTCAGGTAAAACAGGAGAAGTTACTGTAATTATTCAAACTACAAAGGAGGTTCCTACATTTGTTAGAAACCTGAGGGGAGGTAAATGTAATTTATCCAAAAATAAAAGGTTCAAGATATCAATTTTCACATTTGTTTTATATAATAGTATAGATATATACTCCGATGTATTTTTTAAGAATTTTATTGACGTGTGTATTTACTTAAAAATAAGTATAATAATGAAATGTATAATCTTTGAAATTTTTTTTTGTAATTTTTTATTTTACGATAGTTGTAATTTAGTTTCTGAGATTCACTCGAGGAGGATTTGTTATTATAATTAGAGGCAAGGGTATTTTTGTTATGCTATAAAAAAAGAAAAAGGATAAAGAAGTTAAATAAATACTAAACTATGACACATGAAAAGATAAAGATTTTTAAAGTAAAAACAAATAATTTTAATTTAATAGATGGTTGGATTAAAAAAGAAAAAGTTATATTATTGATTTAATTTTTTTGTTAAATATATTATATTAGAAATTTTATAAATAGGAAAATTACATAAAAAGGTGCGTCAACTTTGATTATACTTGTGACATTTGAAGAAAAGGAGAATACAAAGTTGGACCTTTCATACGTGTGCCTTGCATATGGTATGCAAGGCATTTACACCCTTAGTACTTTGCACTTATATGTTTTATGTATTGGGCTATAGGACATTTTATTGAAAGTTTACACATTGGCGACCTGCTAAATGGGTCGCTTGGCAGGTAAATCAATTAAATAATATAATATATTAATAATTTGAAATGGTGTAAGTGTTTTGACAAAAATGTATAAACTTTCAGAAAATGGTATAAGTATTTTGACGAAAAGGTATAAGTTTAGAAACTTTTCAAAAAAGGTGTAACGTTTCAGAAAAAGGGTGTAAAATTTAGTTTAGTATAAATTTTATCGACAAATCATAGTTTAGTCGCTAAAGGTTGAAAATCTTATTACCATCGGCCCCCCTCTTCTCTGTTTCCCACCACCCCTTTCTTTGTTCTCTCTCACACACACACAGAATAGTCACCACCAATCTTGACCTCCTCTGACCACGCAAGCGTCAGTGGCCTCTAGTGTTTATCGCCGTCTGACATCGCCACCGCCGCTGCCGCAAATGAAAGGTTTTTTTCTCTGTCTCTATTGATCTTGGTCTCTCTCTGTCGATGTCGGTCTCTTCTCCGTCGATGTCGGTCTTTCGCTGTCGATCCCTATCTATGTCGGTCTGTCTCTAGCGATCATGGTCTGTCTCTGTTCATCTCGGTCTCTTCTCTGTCGATCTCGGTCTGGTTGTCTCTATCGATGGTCCATCTCGGTCTCTCTCTTTGTCTGTCGATCTCGGTCTGTCTGTCTATCTCTCTCTCTGTCCCTTCCTCTATATTAAAAATGGTTCTGTTTAACATTGACATACTTGGTTGGATTTGGAATTGGAGTTGGTATTCCAAGCCCTCCCAAACTAGTCTTCTCTGAAACGGATTTCTACTGAGAGAAAAACCAAGCCCTCCGAAACACCGCTTCTCTCCGACATTGCCAATATTTGAATGATTGGATTTTAGGAACTTACACGTTTTTTGAAAAAATAGAACTTGCACCTTTTGCAAAGTTACCTACATCTCTTGTGAAAACACTTATACTATTTGTGGAATGTTACACATTGTGAAATAATTTATTTTGTAAAATTTATATCTTTTCGTTGAAATACTTACACCTTTTGTGAAAAGTTACTACTTTTGTAAACAATTTTATTAAAAAAATTTACACCTTTTATTGGGGGTTACACCTTTTATGAGAACAGAACTTACAGTTTTTGTCAAATAACTTACATTTTGTGTGAAAAAATTTACACCTTCTATGGAAAATATGTTTCCATAAAGTTTACATCTCTTAGTAGACACCTTTTGTGAATTAGAAAATTTACATCTTTTGTGACATAACTTACATCTTTTGTAAAAATATTTACACCCCTTATGGAAAATATTTTTGAATAAAGTTTACACCTTTTGTTAAAAACTACACCTTTGCTGAAAGTTTACACCATTGAGGGAAATACTTACACGTTTTCTGAAAAGTTACTTCTTTTGTGAAAATATTTTTTCATAAAATTTATACCTTTTATTGGAACTTACACCTTTTCTGAAAACAAAACTAACACATTTTGTCACACAACTTACATATTTTTGCAAACATTTACACGTTTTATGAAAAGTTACACCTTTTATGGAGAATATGTTTTCATAAAGTTTACACCATTTGTCAAGAACTTACACCTCTGCTAAAAGTTTACGCCTTTTTTGAAAGGTTACTCTGATTGTGAAACAATTTTTTTTTCAGGAAATTTACACATGCTATTAGAAGTTACGCCGTTTGTGACATAACTTACATCTTTTCTGAAAATGTTTACACCTTTTATGGAAATCTGATTGAATAAAGTTTACACATTTGGGGGAAATTCTTAAAGTTACACGAATTATATTTTCCATAACATTTACACCTTTAATGGGAAGTTACACCTTTTGTGAAAAAAAAACTTACACCATTTGTGACATAACTTCCATCTTTTGTGAAACCACATACAAGTTTTTGAAAATATACACCTTTCATGGAAAAAATATATGCACAAAATTTATATCTTTGTTAAAAACATAAACCTTTTCTGAATGGTTGCACCTTTTTGTGGGAATACTTACACATTTTCTGAATGGTTACTGCTTTTGTGAATAACTTTTTCCATAAAATTTACACTTTTAATGGGATATTACACCTTTTCTGCCAGCAAAATTTACACATTTTTTAAAAATTTACACATTCTATGAAAAATATGTTTTCATCAAGTTTACACCTTATTTTAAAAACTTACACCTCTTCTGAAAAGGTACTCTTTTTGTGAAACAAAAATTTTTAAAAAATTTATACCTTTTAATAGGAGTTACATCTTTGGTGAAGACAATTACACCTTTTTTGAAAATTTACACGTTTTATGAAAAATATGCTTTGATAAAGTTTGTTAAAAGAAATCACTTGACAAAAGGTATAACCTTTTCAAATATGGCGTATGTTTTTCTGAAGAAGGTATAAATGACCTCAAGAAAAGATGTAAGTTTTGTTTTTCACCAAAGGTGTAACTTCAAATAATAAGATTAAATTTTATGAAAAAGGTTTTTCCACAAAATGTGTAATTTTTCAAAAAAGTTGTAAATATTTCCACGAAAAGGTGTAAATTTTTAGAAAAGGTGTAAAATTTAGGAATAGGTGTAAACTTTGTGAGACAATCAAGCTGAATGTTTCATTTTTACAAAAGATATAAGTTCCCAAAGAAGCTCTAAATTTTATCGACGACTTATACGTTCAAAATTTTATCACCATCGACCACCCAACCGTCGCGGGCCACCATTGTCCACCGCCGATTGACATTGCCACCGCCACCGCCGCTGGTGCAAATCAAAGGATTTTTCTGTCTCTATCGTTCTTGGTCTCTCTTTGTCCATCTCGGGCTCTTCTCTGTCGATGTCGGTCTCTCTCTCTCTATCTGCCGATCTCTGTCTGTATCGATCTTGGTTTGTCTGTGTCGATCTAGGTTCGTCTCTCTCTGTCGAACCATGTCTATCTCGGTCTCTGTCTGTCGATATCAGTCCGTCTCTCTCCCTCCCTTTGTCTCTGTCTGTCTATATCGATATCGAACCATGAACAACACAAATACAGTTTGATTGGGTTCTAGCAACTTACTCGTTCTGCGAAAAAACGGAACTTACACCTTTTGTGAAGTTAATTTCATCTTTTGTGAAAACACTTACAATATTTCTGGAAGGTTACAGTTTTTTGTGAAATAATTTATTTTGGAAATTTACACATTTTCGGAAAAGTTACCTCTTTTGTAAAATAATTTCATTACAAAAATTTATATCTTTTATTTGAAGTTACACCATTCTGAAAATAGAACATACACCTTTTGTCAAATAACATACATCTTTTGTGAAATTTTTTTCACCTTTTATGGAAAACTACATTTCATAAAATATACACCTTTTGTTAAAAACTTACATCTTTTCTTAAAGTTTACACCTTTTGTTGGAAATACTTACACGTTATCTGAAAAGTTACTCCATTTGTGAAATAATTTTTTTCATAAAATTTACACCTCTTATTAGAACTTACACCTTTTTTGAAAACAAAGTTACACCTTCTGTGACATAACTTACATCCTTTGTGAAAACAGTTACATCTTTTTTGAAAATTTCCACCTTTTGTTAAAAACTTACACCCATTCTGAGAAGTTACTCCTGTTGTGAAATACCTTTTATTATGACTTACACTTTTTCTAAAAACAAAAGTTACACATTTTGTTACATAACTTTTTTTATGAAAATATGTTTTCATAAAGTTTACACATTTTGTAAAAAACTTACATTTTTTTTGAAAGTGTACACCTTTTGGGAAAAATATTTACACCTTTTTAGAAATGGTGTAAGTACTTCCACTGAAAGGTTTAAACTTTCAGACAAGGTGTAAGGATTCACAAAAGGTATAAATTTGATGAAACCAAATTTTTCATAAAAGGTGTAAATTTTCAAATAACGTGTAAATGTTTTCACAAAATATGCAAGTAATGTCACAGAAGGTGTAAATTTTGTTTTCAGAAAATGTGTGACTTCCAATAGAAGGTGTAAATTTTATGGAAAATATTAACTCACAAATTAAGTAACTTTTCAGAAAAAGGTGTAAGTATTTGCACCAAAAGGTGTAAATTTTTAGAAAAGGTGTATGTTTTTAGCAAAAGGTGTAAATTTTATGAAAAAATTTATTTCACAAAAGGTGTAACTTTTCAAAAAAAGTTTATGTTTTTCACAGAAGGTGTAAATGATTTCAAAAATAGTCTAAGTCTTCGATTCACAAAATGTGTAAATTTTATGCAAAGTTTATTTCACAAAAGAAGTAACTTTTCAGAGAAGGTGTAACTATTTTCAGCAAAATGTGTAAGATTTAAGAAAAAGGTGTAAGTTTGAACAAAAGATGTATATTTTTGGAAAGAAAGTATTTCACAGAAGGTGTAATTTTTGAGAAACGGTGTAAGTTTTTCCACAAAAGATGTAAGTAAATTGGCAAAAGGTGTAAGGTTCGTTTTCAGAAAATGTCTAAGTTCGAAAAAAAGGTGCAAATCTTTAGAATAAAAATATTTTACAAAAGGTATAACTTTTGAGGAATGGTGTAAGTAATTTCACTACAACATATAAGTTTTCAGAAAAGGTGAATGTTTTAAAAATGTGTAAATTGTATGAAAAAATTTCTTTCAAAAAAGGTGTAAATTTTCTGAAAAGGTGTATGTTTTTTCACAAAAGGTGTAAGTCACTTCACAAAACGTATAATTCAAGTTTTCACGAAAGGTGTATATTTTTCCACAAAAGCTTTAAGGGACATCAGAAAATGTGTAAGTTTTGTTTTTACAAAAAGTATAAGTTCCAAGGTGTAACTTTTATGAACAAAATTAATTTATAAATAATGTAACTTTTCATAAAAAGGTGTAAGTGAAGTCAGAAAAGGTGTAAGTTGTCAGAAAAAGTATAAAATTTTCAAAAATGCCGTAAGTGTTCAGAAAAGGTGTAAGTTCCCTCGGCCCGTCCGTCTCTCTTCCATCTCGGACCCTCTCTCTCTGTTTGTCTTTCTCTCTCCCCATTTCTCCATTGTTCCATTTCCCCGTAGCTGTAGGGTTTTATAGAGAAAAATATTTAAGGGCAAAAATCATATTGAAAGAACAAAGCTTATTTACTTGAGTTTGGCGAACATCAATCATTTAAGTTCTTGGGAAGGTTAGCCATGGAAGTGGATGCATAAATTCTTTTTTCAAGTTGATTTTTGTCGCTGGAGCACAACCGCAAGGGTTAATCGAGCACCACCATCAGTTTGTCTGCTCCGGTTGGTATTTCCTTTATTTCATGCTCTCTCTTTCTGTGTCCCCTTGTTTGTCTTCTTTCATTTGCATATACCTTCACACCCAACCCGAAATCGACCCAATAGGAACTGTTCTGTACTCCATTTTGGTATTTTGTGCTATTCGAATAGGAACTCTTCCCTCTGCTACCCGAAATCGACCCAATAGGAACTGTTCTGTACTCGATTTTTGTATTGTCTCCCTTTTGAATAGGAAGTCTTCCCTCTGCTATCAGTGCTGCAAGTTGAACATAGGTATCATAGTAGTTAGCAACAAGCATAAAAGGTGTTCTGCATTTACATGGCCAACTTGTTAGGTTATATATAACCAAAGAAGACTTCAAAAAAAATTTGTGTAATGTTGGCACGGGAAAAACAATGTTTTTTTAGAGTACCCAAAAAAGCAAAAATAAGAAACTCGATAAACAAACAATGACTAATCTTGATTCCGCAACGGCTAGCACACTTGGTTGAATTCTGCTTTCAATTTTGTAGTACTCGGTGATTTTATATTGCCGGAACGTATGTTTAGAAACAATCTGTGTTACACGGACTCTTCAAAATAGATCAAATACCCGTGTCGGACACCTGAGAGTCGGACAAGGGTGTGGGATATGTGTTGGATAATTTTCAATGGATACTTCTTATATAATTGTATATAACACAATTATTATATATGAAAATTATTGTCAAATTACTATAAATGTCATTTTGACACTGTAAGTTACATATAGTACCATTTTATGTCACATATTAGATTAAAAATATGATATTTTTTTCCCAGACTGCGTACCGTTAAATGTAAGATTTAATAAGTCAGACCTGTACATACATACCCACACCCGGCACCCGTACCCGAGTCCATGTAACACAGGAAACAACTGTTTGTTTCAGTGCTGAAGTTCATGCATGGTTAACGGTATTGAACTTAAAACATAGGAAAGCCAATTGAAAGAGTTGAAATGAGGATGATGATTTTCAAATTTTGTAGAGAGCTATTCGTTCCCCACACCCAATTCTTTTCCCAGAGTCGAACCCTTCACTTTCATGGCTAGCCTTACCAACAACTTAGGCGGCTAGAGACGATGGCTGAAAACCAATACCTTCTCCCTACCTGATTCGGACAAGCCTAACTGATTAAGGAAGAAGTTTGCCTTCAGTCCTTCTCTAATATCCAACTTTTCTAAGATGTGGTCCATTCGGGGCATCGTCAATGCCCTCTTTTTCTGTGGTTGACGTATTTGTAGGTGAACTATTTAGGAGAGATCTCAACTGTACGTGCACATAGAGTGTGCTCTTATCCCAGGTGATGTTGAACTCCTTAACTAAGTTGTTCAGTTCTTCAACTTCACGAACTGTTGTAGGGCTGAGGTGAAGAAATGCAGAAAAGTCAACAAGCCTAGGCAATTCATGAAGAAAATCTCATTTGTAGAAATGGACAGCCTTGCCTGTCATTGCATGCAACTCTTGAATGACGGTTACCTTTCTCTTGAAATTATCATCTTTCTGTTGAATAGCAGTTACATTTGAAGAGAAAGGTAGCTGTCATTCAGGAGTTGCGAGTTGTCTGGACTTTATTGAGCGAGTTGATGAAATGTGTACTTTCATTTGTGGGAGTATGACCTTCATCCAGAATGAGAATGGATGGGTACGTTAGTAATATTTGTTGGCAGGCAGCGGCAATCTTGCTTGTTTCATTGTCACATACAATTGAAGAAACTTGCTTGTACGCCCGGAAAAGTATTCTTCTCTGATCTGCCCACTGTTTGAGCACCCGAAGGTAATGGAGCGTAGGCCAGGATGCAGCCACCTCAATTCTCTGTAACCAAGTTGCTTAGTAGGAAATTGAAGCCCTTAACTTGATGGGGTTTCATCTGGTTTTTGTGCCTGGGATGAGCACCAATTTCAGTGATAATAGAATCTTGTCCAGATTGTTTAACCCCGTCATGAAATAGTTCAGTTGCTTCCTTGTCCTTTGTAGTCGGGCCTTCATAAAAGTATGTGCGTGTAGTCCTTTAGCCCTAAATGAAAAACAAAATGTAGTCCTTCCTCTTCAATTTTTGAGAAATTATGCATTTATCGCTTGTACACATAATTATTTCAATTGTAAGCTGTGTGAACTAAATGCAAAATTTTGATGTGTGTCCTTTCTTTTGTCCGTTTCAAAATTTGTATATGTGTTGGGAAATTCTGCATTTTGTTGTCTGTGTTTACGCAAAATTTTCAAGTTAACAGCCACATGTTGCAGCCGTTTGTTTGTGTTCTTGTAAATATTGATTGGAATACTTTGTAGGAATTGTCATCATTGCATCTAATGGATATTGGTCACCTCGCACCAACAATGTTAGTTTTCTCCTTCAAGACTTGCTACCAGTTGGTTTCGTACATATGCTTGTAAACAAACGAAATCCATTACCAAGGAATACGCTGAATTTTTTTTGGGATCAATTCTTACAGCAGCCCATGTACTTTTGTATTTGTGTTATTTGTTTTGCACAAATTTTGAATGGCGTCGCTTTGCATCATCAATTGTGAACTTTTGTTTCAATTACGTCCATTTGATTACAACTCTTCACTGTTTTCTATCAGAAAATATGCATATACGTGGCAACTGTAGTTTTTGTTGTAGTCAACTTATAACTTTACTGAACTTACATAATCTCAATCAATTGACATTACAATATTTGTTATAAAAATCACAAACGGCATTAGCAATTTGACCAAAATTGTCTAGGAAATTTAAAATGGAGTGTCAGAATTGAGGGAGTTTAAAGTGCATCAATTCAAATTAGACAACAATCTAATTTGTATGATTTGCTCTTTCATAAAGGGGAAGGAAAAGATTGAATACAATTGCCGGACAACATATCCAAATGTTTGACACTATCGCTGGCTCTTGTCGAAAGCGGCCAGTTGCACCATTCATTTGTTACAGGTACTAGTTGTTCATTTTTGACAATCTGGAATTACATTTTTTGTAGTGAAACTATGCGCCTTGTCGAAGTTTAGTTTGTGATGTTTGAAATTGGTTTCATTCCACATGTCAGAAAATGTTTAAATTGGTGTCGATTTAGTCCCAGATGTACAAAAGGTGTGTTATGCGGATTTCGGGGTCAGCTTGACATAAATACTTGCATATATATATATATATATATATGTATTCATATTTAAGATTTAGTGATGATAAGCTTCACGATGCTTGCATGCAGCTAGCAACAATTGAAGGCAATGCAAGGGCCAGACAACACTCGACGAAAAATGGTGAGTGTCGAAATCTGTATTCTCTATAATACACTATGATGGAAACACATGGTTGAGTTGCTATCCACACGTTGTATTGAATGGTTGTAGTGGGCTTGTGATTGTTTCACGTTTGTAGGATTGTAGCATGTAATAATGTCACATTCCTATTGTTTTCGTAAATTTCAATTCGTTGTAAAAGTCCAGCTATGTTTTGTCGCTGACTTTTTCCTGCAACTGTTATTTGTATTTGCAATCTTATTTAATTACCAACAATGCACGCGGATTGTGTTTGGCATAAAGTTGTAGTTACAGTTATTTTGGACTCATAGTTGTTACTTGTCTTGTATGTTTGTCACTTTCGTGGTTAAAGAGTAGAAAGGAGCTTGGGGAAAGGTGGAAGGCACTCCCTTTTGATGAGAAAAAGAGGTTTGCGGAAATGGCTAAGGCGAGCGCCGAGGAACACGCCAAAGTAGTACCATGTGCACCGAAGTCTGAAAAGGTCATTATGTACTTCATGTTTTCGTAAATGCATTTGGCTAGGTCCTACTTTCTTGACATTATTGGTTGTATTTTTGTATTAAGTTAAGGGTAAAAAATGTGCAGGGTAAAAGGCAACTTCGCATATCATTGAAGTCAATTGTTGAGCTAGTTAACTGGTTCAACAAAGCACAAAAGCAGGCAGTCATTGACATTGGGTTTGCTGGCCTCCTGGGAATGAAGTGTACACGTATAGATCATGACTTGTGCGCATGGTTGGTACAGAACTTCGATCCTAATAGTAGTTCATTGAATGTTCATGGTCGTCAACTCAGGCTCACCTATAAGGCAGTTAATGTTTTATTGGGAATACGGTGTGAAGGTGATGACGTGCAGTTGGTTGGGTCATTAGAAGCATATTAGTTTCTGATAGATAAAGTCTCTTACTTTTCCAGTCAGTTGGTGGTTTACTTTGATTGGCCATATTAGTTTCTGATATTAAAACCCGGTCTAACACATCAATGTAAGTAGGTAATTTCAATACATTCACTCTTTCTTGAATATCATTGTGGAGACCGCTCTCAAATTTTTTTGCCTTCTTATAGTCGGTGCCGACCATATATGGTGCGAACCTGGCCAATTTTGTAAACTTTGCCTCATATTCTGCCACATTCATATTGCCTTGTTTCCTCAAATTCAGACACTTTTCTATCAGGGGCACATTGCAAAAAGTATTTATCATAAAAGAGCTCAAGAAATTGTGTCCAGTCTATGCCCTTGTTGTCATCACGGATCAACATCCACCACCTTCTTGCTGCATCTTCCAGTGCAAAGGTGCCCAACTGTACTTTCTGTGCTTGAAGACATTGAAACACTTTAAACAGTTGAGACGTTATCTAACCGAGATTGATAGTGCAGAGGACGAGTTTCGGAGGAAATTTGCGCTGTACGTCTTGGGGGCCACGTTGTGTCCTACCACAATGACCGCCTTGAAACCATCGTTCATTCATGCCGTGAAGGATGTGAATGGTATGAGAGCTTGTAATTAGGCAAAGTTGACATTGCAATTCCTTCACAATGGTGTTCGCAAGTATATGAGTAAAGGTCATCGCGGTGCAACTAGATGTGTTTTCCTGCTAATGGTATGCCAATAACTCGATTGTTTTTTCCATTCCCCCGTTCATATGTTTCATGCATCGTTCTGTCATGGTTCAACAAATTGGCCTTGATTGGGACATACAATGTTACCTGCTTGGTGAGTACGACAAATAACACTCTTCCTGACCAAGTATGGTACTCTCAGATATATATTTTCTGCGACTACCATCATGAATTTAAGAACAAAGAGTACAGGGCAAAAAGTATGACGGACATCAATGGAGGAACCAATTTGCCTACGTTGCGAAGAGGGGAACATAATTGATTGATCTTCATCGGTTTGGAATAATCAATTAGACACAGAATGACACAGGAAATATTATACACATTTGTAGGCAGAGTTGAAGAAGAATATACAGAAGAAACCTTGATAGAACCATTACCAAACCAAATGTATTGATTCTGGAAAAGGTCTTTTGGGTTGTAGCCATTCATATATACAAACACGTACATAACTTTTTTTTCTTGGTTTCATCAATAAAGTCCTTGGTTTGCTGTACATTTATTTTTCCAAAAAACATTGCATGATATGTGGCAATAAAGTTGATAGCATCGTAAACAAAATCGGTATTTTATGTATGTTCCACTGCAAAATTGAGAAGAATGAATGTCATTGTTACTAAATATAGTTGATTTTTGTGGGAAGAATAAATTAATTATGGTGTGCCCTTTAATGTCCACAACTATTGTACCTTGATTGTGTTTGTCTGAGCTCGACAAGTACGTCGGCTACAACGCGGTCCACGCCTCGGCTTCATGATTGGGGTGATACCCAAATACGGAAAACGCTGCGACGTATCAGAAGGAAGCAAAATTTCCCAATAATTGCGGTAAGCACTCCAACCACTGTGCACATTTCACACCATCGACCCACTTGTCTTCAACATACAATGTCAGACTTCATTTATGCGTTTTTATGATTAGGTGGAGTTTGATTACAGTAACGACGAAAGCGACGCCGATGATGCTGACATGGATGCATGCCATGTCGAGAACCAACAAAAAAGACAGTATGATGAAGTTCGTATGAGCAATTTAGAGTCCGACATTCGTGAACTGAAGGAAATGATGAAGCAAATTCTCCACAACCAAACATATTTAATGGAGATGTTGCGACATTTCCAAGGCAAGCAAGTTATTGACAATGACAAGGTAATCTATCCAATCATTACTCAATTTTGACACAGTTGAGCCACATCATTTGAAGATGATTTATAAGACTAAGTTCACGAATGTGTTTGTATGATTAGGTGAAAGGCAATGATGTGTGTATCATTAACCTCTCTTCCAATGTTGCTAAACTGAAGGAAATGCTATAGCGATCCCGGTATTCCTTTCCTTTGTATATTGTATTCCGGACTCGGTTCCGTGGTTGTGTTGTTGGCTCATTCTTATTTCTAGCCTTTACTCTTTGTATTTGAGTCTTGAGTTGTGTTGGGCAGGTTTGAAACAGGTTGGTTGTACTTTGAAACCAAAAGTTGACGCCTAGAATTTGGCCTTCACGCTCAAGCGGGGCTTTTTACGCTCGAGCGGGCCCTTCGTTGTTGCTTATCCGCTCGAGCGGGAGTTTTGATGCTTGAGCGTGATTTTCTATCTCCCAGTACTTTTGTCTGCAGGTCTTGAGCCTTCGGCGAGGAGTTTTCGGCCCGAAGCGTGACCCTGATTTTGTTCCTCGCTTGAGCAGAAGTCGGCCTTCGGCGAGGAACATGGCCTGCAAAACTTCTGGAAGTGTGTAATCTACGCTCGAATGATGATTTTGACGCTCGAGCGTGAGTCTGTGTCTGACGCTCGAGCGGGGGTTTCCACGCTCAAGCCGGGCGACTTTTATGTAAATCCGTAATTCGACTTTTTGGATCACTTTTTCAACTCTCTTTCTCTCTCTTACTTTCCCAAAATCAGATTTGAGAGCTCCTCTCTCTAAAACCTTGCCTTCTCTCTAGGGATTGATCTAGTAGGAGTAGTTTCCTCATCTTTGGCCTTTGTAAAAGTTGTTGAGTTTGTCGAGGGCTATCTTTTGATCTGAAAATTTCTTGGTTTGGAGCATTTTGAGATTTCTCCATCTTCTCCATTGGGTTTCACCTCTTGAGGTAGGGATTTCTACTCATTTCTATGGTCTTTAACATAAATGTTGGGTATTTTGCATAAATGGTTTGATTTTGAAAGTTAGAATTTCAAGTGTGTGAAGAGGGGTTCCAAATCTTTGAACCAAAAATGTGTATTTTGGGTTTCAAAATAAGGTATTTGGTGTTGTTGATAATATTTGAACCTTTGGGTCAGTGTTGAGAAAAAAGAGAGAAAATGCCATGTTTGGGTATATTTGAGTCATTAGTGTAGTTAATGACAACTGTTGTGAAATTATGAAATTGAGTCGGAAATAATGAAATTAGTTCATTGAGAAATAGAATGGTGGAGTTGGATTGATTAATCACTCATCTTTGGTCATTGCTAATAAAATTATCTGTTGATGCATTTATTATCTGTTTAGAAATAACTGCTTTGGGCTATCGGTGGAGGATAGTCTTGATTGTTGTAGACAATGCATGATGATTAGACAAACTAAAACTAATCAATTGGATGTGTCATCAAATATGACGGTTTGAATAATACATTAACTTTATGTATTGATTGGTTATGTATATGATGTGTGTTTATATACATTGTGTTGTGTGGGAGGAGATATGGGATGTACTCCACGGTTTAGGGGAAGATAGGGGATGGACTCCTAAACCGGATTTTGTTTGGGAGGAGATAGGGGATGGACTCTATTGATACAGCACTAAAATGTGTATCACTTGTGAAGTATGGAAGTGTTTGAGTTTGATATTGATACAACACTAAAATGTGTATCACTTATGAAGTATGGAAGTGTTTGAATTTGATATTGATATAGCACTGAAAGGTGTATCTATTGTGGATCATGGAAGTGTTTATTTTGAGTTACTATCTCAAGTGAAATGGAAATATTGTTGATGGGAGACGAAATCTCATTTAAATTGTTTGGCCAGGTTCTGAGCCATAGTGGTGAATTGAGTTATATGAATTAAACATTTATCAAATACACATGTTTTAGTTATTGTTCATATTACATTTAGTATATCTTTACTGGGCGTTGGCTCACCCTATATGGGACATCATTTTCAAGTTCAGGTATTATGCCACCTCCGAGATCTTAGCACGGATTGTTGTGGGAGTTAAAGACTCTTTTGTTATTTTTGTTGTATTACATGTATATCAAGCCAAGAGCTTATTTTGTGTAGAGTTAGTACTCTCTTTTTGTAACCAAGTGTTGACTTGGAAAGTTGTAAGCCCATAGGGCATTTACTTTCGATGTCAACATGTAATACATTTTGTAATGAATACTCTGATGAAATGTAATTATGCTTTATTCTTTCTTGTCAAAGCATGTTAAGAATGTATGTTAAATGGGTTTATTTTGAGGGCGTTACAAATGCTGAAGCAACTGCTTCAATGTTTCAGTTTGGGCTGCAACGAACCATTCA
Organism: Camellia lanceoleosa; assembly: GCA_025200525.1. Classification (NCBI taxonomy): domain Eukaryota; kingdom Viridiplantae; phylum Streptophyta; class Magnoliopsida; order Ericales; family Theaceae; genus Camellia; species Camellia lanceoleosa. Next base: position 110,698,803 of record CM045771.1, on the reverse strand, counting down.
CTGAACAAACCAATATAGGTGAACTAAAGCAAATGCTACACCACCTCATCGAAGGTATATTCTCTAGACCACAACCGGCAGGTGTGGACAAACAGGGTGTGGACCCTGCTGTTGGAGTCAAGGCGCATGACGATGGCGTGGTCAAACCATCTGACGAAGTTAACCCAATGGAGTGTAATATTTTAGATGTACAAGGGGTGGATCACCAACAACAGAATTTGAAGGGAACCTTGGCAAGGGACAAAAGTCATTTCCATGATGGGCACAAGCTGAACATCGAAGAAGGTGGGGACAACCAGAAGAAGGGAGGCCTTCAGTCGGGGGAAACATACAAAACTAAAGATAAATACACTCCTGACCTTCAGTCAGTGGGCATTAGGAACGTGGTGTACGATGTGCATACTTCTCCTACTAAGCTTGGCCAACCATTGGGAGCAACTAGAATCGTTAGAGGAAGTGCAAAGGGAAGAGGAAGAGGAAGAGGAAGAGGAAAAGGAAAAGGAAAAGGAAAAATGCGCGGAAGTGGAGTTCAAGCCACTGAGGTCGGGGATATGCAATTGTGCATCGATGGCAAAACAAATAGTGGAGTTGACGACATCAGTTCACCTGTGGATGTTGATGGTGTGAATAAGGTGAACAAGGTACAAATACTGCCTTTAATGCCCCACAAGTTCTAAATACCCAATTCATGCCCACATCAATAATGTGAATCACTAATTTTACAATCATCTGTGTTGTATTGTACTAGTTGTCAAACAATTGCATGTTTGCAGTTATGACTACTGGCATATGTTTGTACACATTTCTAACAAACTCCGCACCAAACATCACAAGTTGGGAAAACTCTGAGGTTCACAGTTTATACATCATTTCACGTTCTTTTTTTATGACTACCAACCTTGTAATGTAAGCTTCAATTTTTTTTATGAAATGTGTAGTGTTTGTAGGACTTGTTGAGGATCTTGGACAGCGAAAGGCTGTTATCGGCGGAGAAACAAAAACTTCTCGACTATATATTTGATGATAGCAAAAATGAAATGTATTGTTTCATTTAGTACTTACAAATTTTAAATGATAGTCCATTGTGAAATAACTATTGTTCTAAGGATTATTATTGCTTGTAGGGACATTGTTGTTTCCATGAATCTTCATGGACGGACATGTGAAGTTGGTACTCGGCGTGACATGCGCACACTCAAACCAGGGTTATGGCTATCCGACACTGTAAGTGTTGGCTGCGCACATATGAATCTGCGTTTTTCAGTATCCCTGAACTCAGAAACCTTTCTAATCAACTTGCCTTGTGTCTTACATACAATGTTCCAGCCAATCAACTTGGTGGTGGTGCAATTGACTAATTGACAGAGGGATTTACACAATGATGAGAGGCATTCTGATTGGTTCTTTCCCGTATATCTGTTGGTAAGTAAGTGTTTAAAGTTATGTTGTGTTTTGTGTATGACATATTTTGACAAATGTTTCCATCAATGACCTTTATGCATTACACATGCATACTTTGATTCTAAATAAAGATACGTAACCTCTGCACCATGAAAATATCGTCACATCATTTTTCGGACATGACAGATACACTGGTGCGATTGATGCATGCTAGAGGGTAATATCAATGTTCATCCCGTTATATTAAAACGAAAATATGAAAGCCATTACATGTTTACATGGCCTCTAAACAAGGTCTGCCCTTATGTTTGTGTGTAGATTTACATGCCTTTCAATTATAGAGGAGTGCATTGGTTGTGCGTTAAAATTGATATGGTGGACCGTGTAGCTTACCTATTTGACTCGTTCCTATCCAACCGACCGAACAAAAGGAAGCTAAATGCGGCACAAATTTTGGTATTTCCTTCTGGTGCATTTCTCAACACTACAACAAACTTGAACATCCTTTACATAAACCAACTTTAACCTTGTGGAACAGGTTCAAACTATGCACGACTTGCTGTAATTACACTTTGGAAATGATTATGTTACAGACGTGCGTAGCTTCCACCTTCGCATGTTAGATGAGAGGCCAGTACAACAACTGGACGAGTAATCCACAATCCCTCCCTCACATTAATGTGTATGCTACATGACTGACTTAACGAACCTACTGACATTGATGACAAATTTAATGTGAAATTATTTTTGTAGCACGTTTGACTGTGGGATGTTCGTCATCAAATTCATGCAGCAACCTGATTTAAGCCCCGGTCCACACAAGGTACATTCTACCGCTTCATTTCCATTTGTCAATCAAATCCTTCCTTGTATGTCCTGCAATTTTAACTGATTTGTCTTATGATCTTTCTGTACAAAGTTCCATCCCTCTGTGCGTCATAAGTTGTTGGTTGACATCGTTATGGATGTCAATAATGCAAAAATCGCAGAGTACCGGGAGTGCCTTCATATGAGCAATGCCACAAGCTAGGCCAGTGATGGGAATGGACTGCCAGTACGCCAGTAATTTGGGTGGCAACAGGACTTCGCTAATTTTTTATTCTTTGATTTCAATATGGATGTTAATTATGGCTCCCCAGTATTGTTTTTGCTGGACGATGTAAAGATGGACTAACTGCAAAGTGCAAGTCAAATGTAAACATGGATCAAATATGTCGATGTGGCTATTGTCTTAGTACTATTTTGTTTACGCATGTTTCTTGTTCGGATGAATGCGACTGAAACAAATATAATTTACGGCTGTTTTTTTTACTTATATTTGGAGGAATGTACTTGCTGCCCAATTTGTTAGCATAACTTTGATGTCGCAACTGTAATAAAAAAAACCATTTGAACTTTTTAAAAATAAATAAAAACTAATATAATTACAAAATGAATTTATAATGAAATTTTTTTACTGACAGCTGTCTTAGTTGTATTTTTTATTTGTTATTGAAATGAATTTATAATTTAATTACAAAAAAGGAAAAATTAATTTTTAGAAATGAAACCAACCACATTATGAATGAAAACTCAATACTCTTTGTAGGTAAGTTATATATCAGCCCATTAGCACATATGACTCCAGCCAAAACAAAAAATGCAACGTCTTACAGGGAAGGTTAAAAAAAAAAAAAAAAAATCTACATATTTGCTGCATCATCACTAGCGTCTTCTGAAGAGTTGTCCGTACTGTCTGATTGACTGTTCTCATCCATTGTCTTATCAGAGTTCGCTTCGTTCGCCGCCAATTTCTCATCGGTCAGCCAATCAACGTTCTGTTTCATAGCGCCGACTTCCCGCTCCAAACTTGACAACCGTGTGTCCACTTCATTCAGCCTTTCGTAGCTATCTTGCAACTGCTGCAATACAGGAGCAACATGAGCTTCAACAATAGCTTCAATCTTGTTCGAAAAAGACATTTTGTAGGAATATGTGTATGGTTTATTTTACTTACTACTTTTTTTTAAAAGAAATGTACAGATTCATAATATTACATAACACTATGCTGTAAGTATTTATAAGATATGGTACATGACTTGTATGTTTTCAGAAGACCTCATGCATTGTGACATACGTTGTATTAATTTCTCAAACTGGCCGAATTCATCTTGCACAAATCCATTCCTTCTTACATACACCAAGTCATCCGTTCAGTACCCCTGATCGTCCATTATTTGGCATTTCCAACACACATGCATTGTACCTTCTATCAGTACTATCCCACTGTCATTGATTTCCACACCGACAGTTTATCATACATTCACATTCGTCATTTGTATTTGTGCCCCAACCCAACTTTTGGTCTACCCCAACCCAATTACATGTCTACTCATCCATAAAGCTTATCAAAATTCCTCTTATCAGATACATATGCCTTTCCAACTACACCGAACCTATTAAATGAAATATTCAAAATAATTAATTTGCTTTTACTCAGTTTGGGTAGGTGTTGCTACCAAGCAACAATAACTGTGTTCACATCTTTAAACCTACCATCAACGTATTAATGGCTACGGGTTTAAGGTAATTTAACATTTACAACCAACCACAAAAAGTTTGTAACCAGTGTTGTTTCCTTTGCATTTGGGTTTGTTTTTGCGTCCATATATTCTTCGTGAACCTGCGAAAACAAAGTTGGACTCAATCAAGAACCATCACACCTATGGATGCACACCACGGTAAATGCGGTCGTGGACAATCACTTGCAAGGACTGATAGCTCCCGACCGAAGTCACTAGAATTGGATTATGCAAGTGGGTATATCGATTCCTTCGGTGATCAACGTTTCTTTGAAACAGGGTTCCCACTGTGGAGTTTTGAACCTCTATGGGATTACAATTGCACCCCAATACAAGATGCTAGCTTGAGGAAGTATTTTGGAATTCCAGTTTCACTGTTTGCCAAATTAGTTCAGTGTGAACACCACTGTCGATGTGTTTTTGTCAAGGTTACTAAAGCCCGATTGGTTGAAATGCAGTGGCAATTCCCTTATGTCAGCGAGTCCCAAGTTAGGCATCGTTTGCAAAGTGAGATTGATCAAATGACTCATCGACTCATTAGGCACTCACGCATAGAGGACGCAAAGGCAGAGTCGAAGATACATGGATCGAACCCTGCATCTACGATCAAGGCTATAATGGAGGATCCTGCACTAGTGTCGGACCCTGACCTTTCAGATTACTCAGACTCCGAGGTTGTTGATTTGAGCGAGGATTAGGAGACCTGGACATGTGTATGACAAAGTAAGCATAGTGTTGTAAGATGCCATCGTGGTGCGAAAAAATACGACTTAGAAACTAACAAACCGTCAAACTCTGTTAACCATTTCAACGGTGCATGCGTTAATGTCTTTATCATTTCCGCTTTGTTGAAGGTATTTTTTTGGGTCACCGTCATCGACTAAAAGCTGTCTTATGATTTTTGTTGGTACGATGACAAGGTAATTTTTTTTGTAATGTCATTGATCGATATCAGAAGCTATCATTAACTTATGTTTTGTTGATTACTTCATGTTTTGTGAATCATTGAATATGGACAATAAGGTTTAAGTGTCAGAATCATTGACTGGAATCATAAGCTGTAATTGCCAAAAAAAATTGTGCACGACCGGCCAATGGTCTCATACACTCTAACATCAATATGGGCACAAATGTTTTGTTTTTTCAAACACAACGGTTGTATGGAAGCATACCCCGTGGGGTCAACCTATGCATTAGCAATTTTTCTCCTATTGTGCATTGTTATGAACTAATCAACTCTCCTTCAAACAAAAAAAATATACAATAGACCATTCAGAAACAGAGTATTGATATTCATTAATGAAGAAGTTAGCATAATGGTGGAGAAATGTACCACGCATTCTGTGCAATACAAAAAAAGAGAGAAAGATATATACACTAGTTTAGGATATGGGGAAGAGAATGGCTAGAAGCTAGAGGACCCCATTCTGATTGAGCATCTGCAAGCATGGCTTGGGCTTGAGCAGTTACAGAACCAAAGCATCAAAAACCAGATCTGCCAAATCTACTTTAAACTTGCTAACAGATAATAGTTGAGGCCACAAATAAGTGACAAACAGATACTAGTTGATAGATAACAGATCTGCCAAACCTGTTCATTACAAACAAACCTACAACATATAACATAAGTTGTTCATTACAACCAAAATTCATGCACCTAGATAACATAACCTACAACAGATAACAGGCCACAGATAAGTGACAAAGCACCTACAAAATTCAGTCATCCACGAAGCATCTACAAAATTCATCCACATAGCATCCACAAAAATTCATCCACATAGCATCCACACAATTCATCCACAGATCTGCCAAATAGCATCCACAAAGCTCTAATAATGAGACTAATGTTTCCTAAAATTCATTCCATAATAAAATTATAAGTTAAATCATAATAACTTATAAAATTCATTCCGTACATTCATTCCATAATAAAATTCATTTCACGAAGCTATTAAGTAAGTTATATAAGTTACATTACATCATAATAAAATTCATTCCATAAACATTAGTTACATCATGAAGTACAATACAACCAAAACTGGTACAAACTTCCATTCAATTTCTCAAAATACAATAAAGTACAAAAGTTACATGATCAAGTACAAAATCATAGAAAATATAATGAAATACACCATCGCTTTGATATTATTTTCTATCCTTTCAAGCCTTCGACCATGGTCATTTTCCAAGTCATCAAGCCTCGTCCTTACATCGTTAAAGTCTTCTACTGTTATAGCATCACAAGCTCTAGTGTTGGAACGGATTTTGGACGTAAAGTCATCATCATCTTCATCCACGAACTTGAAGTAATTGTAATGGGGAGTGGGAGTGGTACTCTACAATGCATGACAATCAGTTAGTTGAATACGACAAATATTAATGTGACTACTAAAGGATTAAAATTTCCAATACATACTTACATATTTTGATGGGCAAACAAAGAAAAAACGCCCTTGATTTCCATTCTCATTGGTTCTTCCAATATATATGGCAGTAGTTCTTCCACAATTGCACAGCCTCGGTTGTAATCTTATGTTGCTATTGTTAGAAGAAGAAGCCATTTTTTAAATCTGCATACATGAGAAATTTGTAGTGCTGTGCTATGCTTGTGTTTGATGGGGTTAATAACAGTTCTATTTGAATTTGAGGAACAGAGTGTGTCTTTACTAAAAACATCTATTTGTTCAAACTGCCATGTTTAATAGCATTTGAACAGAGGTTACACAGACTAAACTGTTAATAACATTTGAACAAACATGGCAGTTCAATGTCAGTTATTTTCTTCAGTTTCAAACATAGCATTTGTGATTAATTACACACATGTTACACACATGGTGTTTTCAAACTGAACAAACATGGTAGTTTTACAAACATATCAGTTCAATGTCAATTCAATTATCAATCACACATGTTACACAACTATTATCAACAAATCATACTGAAGTGAAATGATTATGGGCAGATTGTTGGAGAGTGTGATTCGACTAATAGTTATCAAACTGAAATAGTTATCAACAAATCACACATGTGATTTTCAATAAAGCACACTGAAATACTTATCAACAAATCAATAATAGTTATGAACATTTCAGTTCAGTTTGATAATAGTTATCAATGTTGATAATAGTTAATTCAATTCACGTAGCTAACATATTAGTGTATAGCAGTTCATTACAACAAATCATGCATGATTGATAACAAATACACCAAAATTCAATTATCAATCACACATTGAAAATTACACAACTATATGCATTTGTTCAACTAATTATCAATCTGCATAATCATACTATGTTCTGCAAAGATGTGATCCTTTCGTTTTATGTTCGATCACTTTCTGCATAATCATACTACGTTCTGCAAAAATTATACTTTAACTGTAAAAGGTAAATGCATATATGTTCCTCACAATATGTTCCACATTTATCAATCATACCATTTATCTATCTACATAACCGTAATTTTCGACGCCCTAATTTTCAAAGCCCTAATTTTTGGAAGCCCTAATTTCCAAATTTCAAATCTATTTTGTCAATCACAACCTTAACTTTTTGATTTCAGTGTTTGGAGGACGAACCTGGTTCATCTATGACTTGAAAGCCCACGTTCTCCTCAACAAATTCCTTCGCTACAGCTGATGGTGGCCGCGGTGGAGCTATGGTTCACGAAGTAGAGAAAATGAGGGCTACAGCAGTGGGTTGGGTTTATGAGTGGGTTGCTGTTGAGAGTGGTCGCCAGTCAGGTTGGGTTCGGTGGAAAAGGAGTGAGTGTGAGAGTGAGGGAGAGGGAGAGTGAGAGTGAGATTGAGGGAGAGTGAGAGTCAAAAAGCCAACAATTCATACAAAAAAGTCAAAGATTTTCTTTTCTCTCTACTTTTTGCACATCTTTTCGTAAAAAAACCAAAAAGTCTTCCCAAACATACTAGTTTTTTCTAGCTCATATTTTAGCCAAATAGCCAAAAATTTCTAAATCAGCCTGTTCCCAAACGAGACCAGTCTTCACTTTAGTCATGACGTAGGCAGCGAGAGAACATTGAACCGACAACAAATGTTGTAGCGAGAGGGTAATATTAGTACAGGTAATTATAAGGGATGAGATTGTTACTGAGGGAATTATTAGTCAGGGGACTGACAGTGATGGGATTACAAGTAATATTGTCATGGTTTAGGGCTGGTTTGGCATGTCTTTAAGAAGACAAAAAGTAAAAAAAGTAACCGAAAAAGCTAAAAAGTTACCACTAGACACAAATTAAAAATTTTAAAAACATAAATTGCTTGATTCAAATTACAAGTAATAATGCATGACATAGTGATTGGTCTGTCCCGGTACAAATTACACATGGGTGCACAACAAAATTACACAGGACAGTGTTGTTCGGTCCGTGGGAGCTTATCACAGGTCCCGTTTTGATAATCTTAACCGTTCAATGTGTAGAACTCGTCGAGTACTATATGTCTATTGAAAATCATGTTCATCGGATATCGCTAACTATATGATCAAATCAGTTTTGTATAAAAATAAGGGATGGTGTTATAGTTAACGGTTGAAAGAAAACTACTCCGATTAGATAGCTATCGATATCCGATCAATGTGATTTTTCATAGGCATGTAGTACTCGACGAGTTGTACACATTTAACGATTAAGATTATCAAAACGGGTCTCGTGATGGCCCCCACAGGCTGAACAGCACTGTCCAATGCAATGCCCAATATTTGTGTATTCGGAATACGTTGGGATTATGATACCCTCCATAGATGGGATTAGTAGTCCCCCATGGGAGACGGTATTAGAAAACCAATCCCTTCGATATACAAGTAGATTTGCCGGTTTGGCCCGTGTTATCCTATGTAATGTACTTAATGTACTTCCTTAGTAATTAATTTGCTGTCTCAGTTTGTTTGTACTTATGCGATCGATATGTCCAGTCCTGAACGAAAATAATTTACGTTCTTTCACATGTAACAGTTTTACCTTAACAAGCCAACAACCACTACAAAACACCAACAACCCTAATAATATGTGTAATAACCGAAGTTAATAGTATAATAAAAGTTATACGAAAGTAATTGTTTTTGTACATTATGACGTGGTGCCTCTAACTCCTATTTGTGAAAACAAAATTAACAATTACTAATCCACTACTTATTACTGTGAAGAAGTATTTTGTTATAATTCTATCGCTAATATTCTAGTTACATCCACAATGGATGTGTTACTGTATTTGTTACTGTCAACTGTTAATTTTTGGCCAATGAAGTTTCTTGTTCGGTGATGCAGTGCAACAGCTAAGGGCAACGTTACTGACCATAATTAGTGTGCAATGTTAGATTGCCTATTAACAGCAGCTACCGTTTTAACCGTCGGGGGAGAGGCAGGGAAATGCTGGGCGAAAGCCCTCTTGGACATCCGGCCGAGAGTCCCACCGGATGTCCACTACGACAATTTCTGTACCGATCGCTGAACTACAATTTCTTTTTTTGGGTTTTTTGTACTTGTTCACAAATTTTTGCCGCTTGCAATTTTTTTTAACTGAAATTAATTATACACATTTGTTTATTACATATATATGTATATATACATATATATATATATATATATATTTACAATTTCTTTTATACACGGATCTTAATACACCCTTTAATCCATCCATCGTATCATCATTCACACAGTTTGCCCTCTTTGTTTGGACTGCATAAACGGGGATTGTAATCCACTAGACTGTTAGTCGTGCGATACATTGTCCGTCGACCAGTCGGTTTGGGTGTATTTGTATCGTATGTTTGTTTACTCATCGGATTAGATGCCTAGATTTGAGTATTTGTAGTGAATCAAATGTTTGGTTCGACGGACTGGATAAGGATAAATTACCAATTTATATTTAATTTATAATACTAAATTTGTAATCTATAATTCATAACTGAACAACACAAAAAAAATTTAATTAATAGGGCTATACGAAATTTAATTTTATTTTATATGCCGAAAATTTAATTTAACGTTACCCTACCTTACGCTACGCCTCGTTTGTGAAAAATAAACAAAAACAAAAAAAAAATCAGCAAAAATAATTAATAAGATAAAATGGCACGTCAAACCTATAATCAGTGCAAATTTCCTGTCAGAAACATCATATCTAACTACAACAAAATCTATTATCTTTCAAAACACAAAAAAATAAATTTAAAAATATGAAAATACTAAAATAACATATTAAAATAGCAACTTCCTAACCACCTTACGGCTGGTTTGGCATGTTTAAAAAAAGTCAAAGAGTCAAAAAGTCACTACTTTTATTTAAATCACATTATCTTATTTAAGTCACATCACGTCTCTAATACATCACTTCAAGCCCAACCCAAACGGAACCCATATTTCATAAAAAGTCAAAAAGTATACTTATTTAGATTATCCCAAATATTTAATATGTAGTGTCACGTACGTTTCCGTTTCCCTCCCAAATTTGGAACAAAAACCAAAGTTGGCAGACAAAGCCTATGAAATCCCACAGAGGCAGTACTTTTCATGATGACCCACAGGCCGTAGCCTTTCTAATCTCACCAACTTATTTCCATTTCCCACATATAATTTCAGCAACTTTACTGTCCCTTATTCTCTCTCCATTTCGGTTTTGCTGTCCATCTCCAGTAACACACACTCTCTTTCTCTGTCTCTTCATTTCGATTGCGCCAGCTCGCCGACGGTAGCACTCGCCATTTTCTCAGGCATGTGTGTGTCTGTCTATTTTTTCTTTTGGAGAACATTATTATTATGACCTGCTGTGTTCCACTCGTATGACGCATTCATTTTTCAACTATTAAACTGTTCCTCGTTAGGTCATTGAAACCATACGTATGATTAGGTATACAAACTACACAGGTGACAAACTGATATTGCCATTGAGGAGTTCCATAGTGATTATAACTGCTGCATGAACGGTCTTGGTTGAGCAGTGTAGTCAGTTTTTTATTTCTCTGTATGAATGTAAGTTGCATATGGGTGCTCTTGGGTTGAATGTCCGATGTAGCCCTGTTTGAAGTGTGCGTATTGTTTGTTGTTTCTGGCTTCCTTGTAAGATTTCTTGTTGGTCGTTTGTCCAAAAGCCTTCGCGAAGGTGGTACCAAATGACTGGCCATTCTCGTCGGTGCAAACGAAGTTGTAGTTATGTTATGCTGTTTTGCTTGCATACGAAGTTGTTGCACTTCTAGTTCTTTATATGTGTAATGCCATGCCAATTTTCTATATTGGTGTTGGTTGATGCAGTTTTTGGTGTTACTAACTAACCTGATGCACTAACCCATATAGACTACGTCCAGGCACGGAGGCACGACCGGCCCAGGGGGGGTCACGTGCCCCTAACTTTTTTGGATAACTCTGCCTTTGTTGTGAACAACTATTAATAGGAACTACAACCTTTCTGCACTTGTTTGTGAACTTGCATATCATAATTCTTGTCCGAGAACGTGTCAAATTTGGGGAAGTATGCATGTTATTTGTGGATTGACCTCATATCATTTTGCATTACAGCCGCCGTACGTGGCCACTATTAAGATTTTATACAAGTGCTTTATTACTTCAATTTTTTGTTGTTTGTTGTAACGACAATATTCGTCGCAGGGGAGATGCAGTGGATGGTGCTCTAGTTTGCTGACAAAAAGAATGATTACCTGCTGGCAAGTAGCTAACCCAAAGACTGTAACGCCACTGCCTGGAGCCCCCAATTAGGCTGACAAATTGGGTTTACGGGAAAACATTGTAACACCAACGTACCTCTGGTAATGAGTTCAGTATTTAATTTATGCCGCACTTGCTCAAATAAAGCTTGACTATTATATGTGCAAGCATTGAAGTGGTCAATACTATTTACATGAGATTACCATAAAACGAGTACAATATATAGCCAATTAATTTTCATAAAACAGTGGCATGCAATAGGTGCATAAATTAACGACAAAATATCATACTTGAACAATAAACAAAAAGTACAACTCGTACAATATACATACGACTGAATGGTCCATTCATTGTAAGTTGTTAACAGTGAATTTCGTTTTCTACAATTTGGGAGTAACGTTCTTTCTGCATCCTTATCAATATTGCATGAAATTCTTTGCAGGAATTATCGTAATTGGATATGGGCGATATGTCAGACAATGCGAAGCAACTGTGAGTTTATGTCGTTCACTATTTTATACAATTAGGTTTGCAAGGATATGTTTCCTGTACATACTAAATTCCACGGTGTGCTCGTGTAGGACATATTGTGGCGGTATGTACTGTCATTAAGAGGTTGTGCAATTTGAGTTTCACACATTTGTGATAGCCTCAAATTGCACCACGAATTTCGTGTAATGGATTAAAACTTTGTCCATTTATTAGCAGAATATGTGCACATACGGCACATGTCGCGTATTCTGCGGAGAGAAATTGTGAAATCCATAACTGACTGAGTTATGCTAAACCACTTCAGTTAATAATTTTCGGTCACAACGAAAAACGACATTACCAATTTCACGAAAATGGCACAACTTTTGAAATGATAAGGCAAGATTGACTGCTTTTAAAGTTAACCGACGAAGATGATAGAATGCACAAAACGTACATACCACCGATGTAATTTGGCCTTCAATAAAATTTCATTTACGCCGATATTTGTTACAGGCAAAGGAAAACATTGAAGTCAAGTGGCGAAGGTTCACGAATCAAAACGGTTGACATTACCGAGCCCCCTCGTCAAAAGCGGCCAGTTGGACCATTTATTTTTTACAGGTTCGATCCGTGTCCTTCAAAGTGGCTCACAGTATGAATCCCTCTCGTTAGAAATGGCTGATAGTATTTTTGCACAATTGTGCATTACATATTTTGTACTCATAGTTTGCGCCTGTGCAAATTTCACTTTGTACTCACAAGAAATTAAAATTTTATAGACCAAAAATAAGGGCCAAAATAATTTTTTACAAACCTAATTGTTGTTGCAGAAATCATGTGGTTATTATATTTTTAGCAATGAAAATTGGACATTACTGATGCATTATTATGTAGTTGGGACCAAATTTGTTTGTGTCACAAATTGGTCCCTAAATGTCAATGGTTGCGATTTGTGTACATAAATGTATATATATCCATCCATATCTAACATATACCTACGCCGAAATTCACAATGGTTACAGTCAGCAACAATTCAAGGAAAGACAAGAAGCAGACAACCTCGAACCGAAAATGATTAGTGTGCAGACATGTACTAAGTAGAGTACAGTGATGGAAACACGTGACTGCTGTGATAGCAAAGTATGGACTTCTATTCCATGCACACACCGGTCATGTGTTTCTATTGTGTCGCATTCAGCGATTTCCAGTAGTCATAGACGCCATATTGCATGTTCTTATAAACTCCGATTATTTGTAAAAGTCGATGTCCGTTTTATTTCAAATGTGTGCGAAGTAGTAATTTGTATGTGCAATCATATGTAAATACCACAAAATATGCACACATTGCGAGTGATACAACTTGTGGTGACAATTATTTTGGACTTACAGTTCTTATTTGTCCTGTATGTGCGTCACGTTTGTGTAACACTTACAGAGCAGAAAGAATATTGGGGAAAGGTGGAAGGAACTCCCCTGTGATGAGAAGAAGAGGTTTCAGGACACGGCTAAGGCAAGTGCCAAGGAACTGGGCGAAGAAGTTGCAAAGAAATCTGCAAAAGTATTTACGTACTTAATGTTTTCATAACTGCATTTGGGGAGGACCTGCTATCGACACAATGTTGGTTAAATTTTTGTATTAATGTTCACGTTAATAACATTGCAGAGTAAAATGCAAGTCCACATATCATTGAAGGCAATTGTTGATATCGTGAACCGGTGTAACGAAGCACAGAAGCAGGTAGTCATTGATATTGGGTTCGGTGGCCTCCTCGGGTTAAAGTGTACCCGTATAGATCACAACTTGTGCCAATGGTTGGTACAGAACTTCGATCTCGACACGTGTTCGTTGACTGTTCATGGCCGTCACTTGAGGCTCACTTGTGAGGAAGTGCATGTCTTATTGGGTATACGATCAGAAGGCAATGACGTGCAGTTCACTGGTTCAATAGACGCATATCCCAATATCTACGAAGAGGTTGGAGCTGTTAAGGGAGTTGAGAGTTTATCTGATTGAGAGTGATGGTGCGGACGACGAGTTTCGGTGGAAGTTTGCGTTGTACGTGTTGGGGGCCATGTTGTGTCCTACCACAATGACTACCTTGAGCCTGTTGTTCGTTCATGCCGTAAAGGACGTGACCGGTATGCGAATATGTAATTGGGCAAAGTTGACACTGCAATTCCTTGTCAAAGGTGTTCGGAAGTATAAGATGAAAGGTCAGGGCGAGGCAGCTGGATGTGTTTTCCTTCTAATGGTAACGTAATCGACTGTTGTTTGTTTGTACCATGCCGATTACATATTTCATCCATTGCTGTACATATGGTTCAATAAAATGGCAGTCGTTGCGAAATACAAACTTATCTGTTATTGAACAGCATGACAAATATACTTGTACGGGCCACATTTTTGTAACCAGAAAGAGCTTATCTTTTTAATCAGAAAATTGCACGGGGATTCTGCCATCGAGACACATAAACACATAGATATGATTGTGTTGTAAGTTGTATGCATTGTTAATGAATACAAATTATTTTGCTTGAAACTGTATACTAAATATCTTTTCCCCTTTATAATGCAACTATTTTACTTGGATCATTTTGCCCCTCAGTGTAAGAGTACATCGGCTACTACACGCTCCATCCCTCGACTAAATGATTGGGGTGACGCCGAAATATGGGAGACGGGCGACGTATGGGAAGGAAGCAAATGTTGGAGCAACATGAGGTAATCAACCCATTCGTTGTGCACATTTGACAGCATTGCCCCACCTGTGTTATGGAAACAGTGACAGACTGAATTTGTGTTCCTATGACTAGGTGACAAGCAGTGACAAACAGTGACCCATTCCTTAGCGTATGCCATATTTTCACTTTGTCCCTCCCTATTTACTCTCAAATACTCGAACTTTTGCGGGAAAAACATGAAGTTTCCATCTGGACAATATTGTAGCCTTACAAATTCAATTTTATGTTCTACTTCCATTATAAAATGAATTTTGGTTAAGCTCTGAAGTCAGATTTTTGGAAAAGCTTGAAGATTTTGGTTTTTTAACCTTGTAAAAAGGTCAAAACATTGTTGTTCAGTTATTGTTAGTTAGTTTGTAATTGAAAGTTTGTCTTTGTTTATCTAAATGGGAACAGGTCAAGTGGTAAACATGGGATTGATTGTGAAGTTTTTATCCACACCAGATGAGCATCATTTACAACAAATTCTTTGTTCATTTTAGACAAATGGAGTAATTAATTTTTATTAGATATATTTAATATGTAAGTGTGTACACATACGTTGTGTGCAACTTAAGAAAGTGGACCGAAACTTTACAATTCACAGTTGAGATCAATTAACGATTCAATACATTACCATTTTCATTCATGATTTGAATCCTGATTTGACAACTATGTTAGGTGGAGTTTTATCCAACAATAGAGGAAAGCAACGACATTGATGAGGCAATCAACACACACCATGTCAATAACAAACATAAACCATGGATTGATGAAATTCGTTTGAGCAAGGTTGAGTTTGACATTGGTGAACTGAAGGAAACCATGAAGCAAGTGCTTCACAGCAATGCGGAAATAAGGGACATGTTGCTCAATTTCTCGAGGGAAAGAATTTGTTAACAATGCAAAGGTAAGCAAAAGCAATTAGTACACATGCTTCATATAGTTCACAGAGGTTACTTGAAGATGAAATATCGTAGTAAGTTAATGTATGTGTTTGTGTGATTAGGTGGAGTCGACTGAAAGAAATTGTAACATTAACATATCCTCCAGCATTGGTGAACTCAAAGGAATGCTGAACGAACTGGTTGCAGCTATATTGTCTGGGAAATAACCGTTTAATGAACAGACACATATTGCTGAAATGAAGCAAATGATGTAGCAAGTGCTGGAAGGTTTATCGGAAACAGCACAATTGCCTCGTGCAGAGGAAAAGGGTGTTGACCCTAGCGTGGGAGTCGAATTGCATGACGGCGGCGTGGTCTTTCCAAATTATTATGGTAGCCCAATAGAGGGTAATCTTCAAGATTTATAGGGGGTGGATTGGGAGGACAATAATGTGAATGGAATGTTGTCCAATGAGATAATTGATATGCACGTTGGACAGTTGTGTACCGTCCAAGAAGTTGGGGACACGCACAACAACCGTGGCCTTGCCTTGGAGGAAACATACGCAAGCGAAGAAAGCAAATCTCTTTCGGTTCAGTTTCTGGCCATTAAGAACGTTGCAAAAGAAAGTTTATCTTCTTTTGATGATTTGCAAACCTTGTCTCCAATGCGAGGAGAAGCAGACAATGTGCATCCTTCTGCTGGTAAGCTTGCCCAAACATTGGGAGCGGGACAAATTGTAACAGGTAGATGAGAAGGAAGAGAAAGAGGAAGAGGAAGAGAAAGAGGTGTTAAAGCCACAGACGTAGGGGATATGCATTCGTGCAACGATAGCAAAATAAGTACCCGACTTACTGCAGAAAAATTCCCAAGTCGCCACATCACTTCACCTTTCGTATGTTTCATTACCAATTGATGCCAACAACATTACTGATCATAATTGAACCATTATTTGTGTTGTATTTTAATAGTTGTCATTCTAGTGCAAGTTTGCACTAACAAATGTTGTACAATTGTCTTACAGATTTCGGACAAAGTCCTATCCAAACTGCATAGGTTGGAGAAGCGGTTCCATTCAAAGGGTAGACATCGCTTCACCAATTTTAGATGCATAAGGATGTGTTATGTATTTTGTAAATTTATTTTCTGAACTGTGTTCAGTTAGTTAATTGTATATATTAATAGGAGGAGTTGATGTTACTTGATTGTTTATATTGATAGAAGGACTTGATGACACTGGAGAGCATAGAGGTTTTATCAGTGGCCGAACAGAAAGTTGTTGACTATGTACTTGACGACAGAAAAAATGAAAGGTATGGATGAGTTTAGTACTCGCAATTAACTTGTTCCGTAGTATTTGTGAAATAAGTTTGAATTCTACAATTTTCATTTGTCATGCTATGTTTATTTGATTTTTGTAGCTATTAGTTCTTTAATTTTTCATTCTGTATGATTTTGATTTTCGTATGATGGGTTTATCCATGTCGTATGTAGGATTTTCTTTGAATTTAATGCAGTGTCCTAGGAAAAGACCACTGGCAAAATTTCCTGTCTGAAGTTTTCTTCTCTTGGTCTTATCCTGCACCCATGTAGCTATTGGGAAAATTGCAAATCACTGATATTTTCACAAAATATTTACAAATTCATGGAAAACTTTATAATTTTAATTATGAAACTTAATAAAGTTTACCAATGATTTGCAATTTTTTTTGAAAACTTATACTGAAGTGCAATTTTCCCTAGCTATTTTCTTTTAGTTTGCTTACATTTGCTATTTTGATCATTTTGGGATATTGTTGGCTCCAGTTTGTAAAATCCATGTGGTTTTTTTTTTTTTTTTTAACTTGCTCACCTGTAAATGAGCATTTAAATTTTCACATATTATTTTAGAAAATACTATTGGACATGTCATAAGTTGTAATATCTAAAACTTTTTTTTTTTTTTTTTTTTTTTGAAAAACTTAAAACTAATCTTAATTGGATTGGAGAGTAGTGGAATCAGGAATACCTGTCATAGTTCTACAACAGAAAAAACTAATCTTATGTTGTAGAGTTAAGCCATATACGTTTAAGTTTTACTAGGCTGTAGGTTGCTTTTTACTGGTTCATGGATACTGTCACGACACCAACCCGTCCCTAGTAGGATGGTGCCGTGATGGCCAGTAATCCGTGATTACCGAAGGCCAACTTATCAAAATCCACACACAACAGAGTACACATAGGGGGCTTACAAATGCGGAAGCAGTAAATCGAAATACAAGTGGTCCATAAGAGCTGTGCGTAAATCAAATGAGAAGACATACACAATATGATCTTACAACCAGTCCATAAATAACAAAATACAAATCACATCTTGATCAAAAGGCTTCTAGGCCGACATGTACAAAATACAGGAAATACAAGCCAAGAAGCATAATTTTCAAGACTGGCCGACGTGAATCAGAATTGCCGACATGAATACAAAACAAAGCCGACGTAAATCAAGAATCCAAAACAAGCTTGCAAACACATCTAAGCGTCGCCGCCGTCTTGCTCATCACCTACATATATATAGAGAGGGTGAGTATGGAAACTCAGTGAATGGTACTAGTAATAAAGGTTTTTGCATGAATATAGCCGAAGTCTGTACGAAACAAAACATGCCAAAACCATACAAATATTCATCGAGATCCTTTCAAAGCAAAACACAACAAAACTTTACCAAGTCAAGGGATGAACCGTATTCATCTATCAAGTCTTACAAGTTTCATGGGATGCTTACTGACATCGGCAAAACACAAATCAAGATTTACTGAATCAAGGAGTGCTTAGTGACATCGGCAAAACATAGCCAAAAGCTTTCCAAACAAACAGTCCGTGTGGTAATCCATTAGTGGCAAAACAAAGGACTGTACGATTCGTAATCGATTTAGACAAAATGGTGCTGCGAAAGTTTAGAGTCCTCCAGCACGAGGGACTTGTGTTACTTAGGCCCGTAGCCCTTTTTAACACAATGGCTCTACCGAGGAAAGGACCGTATCCTTTTAATACAAGAGACTGGTGTCACTTAGGCCCGCAGCCCTTTTTGACAAATGGTGCTGTGAAAGTTTAGAGTCCTCAAGCACAAGGGACTTGTGTTCCAAGAAAGGACCGTATCCTTTTATACTTAGTGCTGCGAAAGTTTAGAGTCCTCCAGCTAAGGGACTTTTACACTTAGTGCTGCGAAAGTTTATAGTCCTCCAGCCAAGGGACTTCTCAAGATAACATCAAAACAAGGCTTATACTTGATACATCGAAACAGGCTAATCATTCATGCTTAACAAATACTTTCATCAAAACAAAGCAAGGCAAGATTTATCAAAACAGTATAACATAGCTTTATTAAAAGCACCACTCACCTAGCTCTTCAGGTGCAAGCTCAAAGCAAAGATCAAAGCCTTGACAAATCACATGGCAAATCACATTCTCAAAACAAGCTTTACATGCACGCAATGATCTCGGCATTCTCACCAGATCCAAATCAATAACAAAGCAAAACATGTTGGGAGTTCAAAAACATGGACTGGGTACCCATGCAAGAAGATCATGCAAGAACAAACACAAAACATGATTCTCGTTCCAAACTTTCGGATCAAAACGAGACTTTCCTTCGAAAACACATGAACATCATTTTCTCTTCAAAAACCAACTTCAAATCAATGCATGGCATGCAAAACAAATGCGATCATGCAATGTGGCTAGATGATCGATAAGGACAATCAGAGTAGAGCAAGAATCTAACCTCAAAACTCAAATCCAACGGTTCGATCCTCCGAGATCAAGCTCGGAACTCTACTTCTCACTCTAAACTCCTCCCTTCTTCTTCTAGAGCTTCTCTCTCTAAAAACAAAGATTTGAGACAAAATGATTTGTTTCTAAGTCTGCTGGCTGTCTTAACACTCAGCTTAGACACGTGGCATTACCAGGTTGGTTCAACTCAAAAAGGTGACTGATTGATTAGACAAATCTATGACAAAGCGTATACAACAAGCTTGATGGCAAGACACATCGGCGAGTAATGACATCGGCTAAAGACAAAGCTTCGGCAACAGGTCAACAAAGACATCGGCTAGGGAGGACGAGACCTGACTAAGCTGTGCCACACCTTGGCCTGGGTGTGCCACATCCCGGTCTAGGCCATACCTGCCCAAGGACAAGGATCGCTAGTACAAAACATCTCGGCCTTGGCTCTAAACACTTCGGCCCAAAGAGTGACATCTCGGCAAACATGCTGGGGTGAGAATGGAGGTCAACCAAGTGGTTCCAAAATAATTCCAAGTACAAAGGTTCAAAGGTGAACTAAGCTCAAGATGACCTCGGCCATACACCGAGCAAGGAACAAAATCAAGCAAGTAACACATAACAAAGCAAGGTAAAACAGGATAACAAGATTTATAAATATGACAAGGCAAGATCCTACAAAAATGCATGCAAGCATGGCTAAGTCAAGATGAGGGTTGTTACATCCTACCCCCCTTAATGAAGTTTGGTCTCCAACTTAAGGTACCTTGCCCCGAGAATAATTTTGGATGTCGGATTCTCATTTCCTCTTCCATCTCCCATGTGGCATCCTTGCCGTAATGCTCTTTCCATTCCACCTTTACCATTGGTATCGACTTGTTTCTCAACCGTTTAACTTGTCTGTCGATAATACACATCGGCTTCTCTTCATAGTCTAAATTCTCGTTAACTTCAATCCCAGAATAGTTAATCACATGCAGTGGATCCCGAATATACTTCCTTAACATCGAAACATGAAACACATTATGGACTTGGTTCAACTCGGGTGGTAAGGCAAGTCTGTAGGCAACGGAGTTAACCTTGTCAAGAATTTCAAATGGCCCAATATAACGGGGCGCTAACTTACCTTTCTTCCCAAATTTGGAAACTCCTTTCATTGGTGAAACTTTCAGGAATACATGATCCCCAACTTCGAATTCTAACTCATTCCTTCTTTGGTCAGTGTAACTCTTTTGGCGGCTCTGGGCAGTTTTAATCCTTTGTTGAATAAGTTTAATCTTCTCTGTTGTTACTTGAATCAATTCAGGACCAAGCAGAGCTCTGTCTCCAACTTCGGTCCAACATATTAGCGACCTACACTTTCTTTCGTACAAAGCTTCATACGGCGCCATGCCAATGCTAGCTTGATAACTGTTGTTGTAAGCGAATTCCACTAAGGGCAAATGCACTCCCCAACTTCCTTGGAAGTCCAATACACAAAGTCTAAGCATATCTTCAAGTGTCTGAATTGTTCTCTCTATTTGCCCATCCGTCTAGGGATGAAAAGTCAGATACTAAATCTCGCCGCTCAAAGCCCTCTCAGAGACTCTGCCAAAATCTGGAAACAAACTTCGGATCTCGGTTCGACACAATTGACATCGGTACTCCATGAAGTCTAACAATCTCATTTACATATAGCAAGGCAAGTTGATCGGCGTTGAAGGTAGTCTTAACAGGCAAAAAGTGTGCTGACTTGGTTAGTCTATCAACAACAACCCAAATCGAATCCATACCTTTCTGTGTCTTCGGCAAACAAATCACAAAATCCATGGAGATGTGTTCCCATTTCCACTCGGGGATCGGCAATGGTTGAAGAAGTCCTGCTGGCCTCTGATGTTCTGCTTTTACTTGTTGACAATGCAAACACTGGGATACGAATTCGGCTATTTCTTTCTTCATATTTGGCCACCAAAACGTCTGTTTTACATCTTGATACATCTTGGTATTTCCTGGATGAACAGCAAACTTGAAAGCATGGGCTTTCTGCAAAATTTTTCTTTTCAACTCTGGAATGTCGGCCACACACAATCTTCCTTCAAACTGGAGCACTTGGTTCTCAATAGTGTACCCTGATTTCGGCTTTGTAACAATCTCATCGACTACCCTTCTGAAGAATTCATCCTCCATTTGTCTTGCCTTTACTTCCTCGACAATAGTTGGTTCTAGTGAGATCATGGTTAGACATGCCAAATTTCCAATTGACTTTCTACTCAGGGCGTCGGCTACGCTGTTAGCTTTACCTGGGTGATATTGGATCTGCATATCGTAGTCTTTCAGCAACTCAAGCCATCTCCTCTGCCTCAAATTCAGTTCCTTCTGAGTGAACAGGTATTTTAAACTCTTATGATCTGTAAAAACCTGACAAGAAGCTCCATACAAGTAGTGACGCCAAATCTTTAAAGCAAATACAACGGCTGCTAATTCCAAATCATGGGTAGGATAGTTCCTTTCATGTGGCTTCAATTGTCGAGATGCATATGCTATGACTTTACCCCCTTGCATTAATACACAACCCAAACCCTTATGCGATGCATCACTATAGATATGAAACTCTTCATTACCTGATGGAAGTGCAAGTATCGGGTCAGTAACTAACCTCGTCTTCGCCTCTGAAAGTCGACTCGATCTTCAGTCCATTCATACGGTGCTCCCTTCTTAGTCAATTGCGTCAATGGGATTGCAATCCTGGAGAAATCTTTCATGAATTTCCTGTAATAACCTGCCAACCCAATAAAACTCCGAACCTCGGACACATTAGTCGGCCTCGGCCAATTTACTACGGCTTCAACTTTGCTTGGATCAACTGAGATGCCCTCTTCATTTATCACATGACCCAGAAATGAAATAGTAGAAAGCCAAAACTCACACTTGTTAAACTTAGCATACAGTTTCCGGTCTCTCAAAATCTGCAAGGCAAGTCTCAAATGATTCTCATGTTCAGCTTTACTCTTGGAATAGATCAATATATCATCAATGAAGACGACTACAAACTCATCTAAGTATGGCTTGAAGACTCTGTTCATTAAATCCATGAATGCAGCAGGGGCATTGGTCACTCCAAAAGGCATTACCACAAATTCGTAGTGGCCGTATCTTGTCCGGAAGGCCGTCTTCTCAACGTCCTCGGCTTTAACCTTAAGCTGGTGGTAACCCGACCTAAGGTCAATCTTAGAAAAGACTCGTGCTCCTTGTAGCTGATCGACTAAATCATCAATCCTAGGTAATGGGTACTTATTCTTAATGGTGACCTTATTAAGTTCTCGGTAATCTATATAGAGTCGAAGTGTGCCATCCTTCTTCTTAACAAATAACACGGGTGCTCCCCATGGTGAAGTGCTTGGCCTAATAAATCCCTTATCTAACAATTCTTGCAATTGCAGTTTCAATTCTCTAAGTTCAGCTTGGGCCATTCTATATGGTGTTTTGGAGATCGGCTGTGTCCTCGATATGATATCAACAGTAAACTCTATTTCTCTATCAACTAAGTGGCCAGGCAAATCATTCGGAAAGACGTCGGCGAATTCATTGACAATTGGAATGTCGGCTAAAATAGCATTTCCACCCTGATTACTCAGTATACTACACAGATAACCCTTACACCCTTTTTGGATCAACTTATAGGCCTTAATGGACGAAATCAAGTAAGGTGGGGGTACTACTCCCTTACCCTGAAAAATAACCTCGGCTAGATTCGGGGGCTTCAGTGTGACACTTTTCAAAACATAATTAATAGATGCGCAATTCGCCACTAACCAATCCATTCCCAGTATAACATCAAAATAGGCTATGTCCAATGGCATTAAATCAACTAACAATTCAACATTCTCAATCATAACAACACATGCTCTATAGATGGATGCAACAATCATAGATTTCCCAGATGGAGTCGACACGGATAATACATGATCAAGGGGTTCTAGTTTCCTATCAATCTTCTCGGCAAACTTAGCAGACACAAACGAATGCGTAGAACCCGAATCAATCAACACATAAGCATCTTGAGAGCAAATAGAGAGTGTACCTGACACCACTGCCTCAGTATTCTGAGTGTCTCCGGGTACTAGTGCAAACACTCTGCCCTGCCTCATCTGTCCTTTTCCCACATTACCCTTTTGAACGGTACCTGAGGTGCTCTCGCCTTTCTTGTTGTCTTCAGTCTTCGTCTTAGGACAATCTTTCACATAATGCCCCATTTCACCACATTCATAGCAAGCTCCAGACGTCCGACGACAGACCCCGAAATGTTGCTTCCCACAATCCGGACACGTCGGCTTAGTATTACCTTCCTGCCTTAGATAACCAGTACTGCCCTTGTTCGTCTTCTTCTTGGTGTCTAACTGTGCTCGGCGACTGTCATGGTTCTGCCTCTTCCACTGATTCTCTCCTGAGCTCTGGTATCTGTTCAAGTTAGCTTCGGCCAAAATGGCTTTGTCCAATACTTCGGCATAGGTCGGCATATTGTGCAGGTTAACCCGGTCTTGAATCGGTCCGCGAAGCCCACCTTCAAACTTTCTAGCCTTCATATATTCATCGTTGGCCATGTGAGGTGCAAACCTCGCCAATTCAGTAAAAGCGCGATCGTATTCCGCCACTATTCGGTTGCCTTGCGTCAAAGTCCGAAATTCAGTAGCCTTGCAGTTTCGAACACTGAGGGGAAAATGTTTGTTGTAAAACAACTCCAAAAATCTGGTCCAGGTTAAGTCTGGATTGCTTCCTCGAATCATCATCCACTATCTGCGAGCGTCGTCATCCAGGGTGAACGCTGCCAATGTCACCTTCTGAGTGTCGGTGCTGGGGAAGATCTCGAACAACTTCTCCATTTCCAAGACCCATGCCTCGGCCTTCATTGGCTCTATACCTCCAGAGAATCTCGGTGGTTTTATTTTCTTGAACTCCCTGATCAAAGCTATCGTGCCATCCCCATATAAGGCTGGCTGTGGAGGAACTTGTGGCACTGGAGGAGGGGGAGGCGGAACTACATTTCGGCCGTTGGTCTGCTCGGCCTGCGTCGAAGTAGCACTTGTGTATTGTTGTCTTGTTTGCCTCAACTCGCGGGCCAAACCATCAACTAACCTTTCCAGTCTGTCCAACCTGTCTTCGGGCTGATCCCGGCCAATTGGAGGTCTGCCTCTCCTCATGATGCTATGAGTATGCAAAGTATGACTTTAAAACAAAATAAGCAAGTAACCATATAGGCAAGTGACAAATAGGCACATCAAGACAATGCACACCTTGTTCAAGTAGCAAGCACTATGATGCAATCCTAACATCTCTCTAAGGGGAATCCTATGCTCTTTAGGACTCAAGGTGTGTGAATAACGTATACTAAGAAACTTGTGCTCTGATACCATTCTGTCACGACCCCAACCCGCCTCTAGTAGGATGATGTTGTGATGGCCAGTAATCCGTGATTACCGAAGGCCAACTTATCAAAATCCACACACAACAGAGTACACATAGGGGGCTTACAAATGCGGAAGCAGTAAATCGAAATACAAGTGGTCCATAAGAGCTGTGCGTAAATCAAATGAGAAGACATACACAATATGATCTTACAACCAATCCATAAATAACAAAATACAAATCACATCTTGATCAAAAGGCTTCTAGGCCGACATGTACAAAATACAAGAAATACAAGCCAAGAAGCATAATTTTCAAGACTGGCCGACGTGAATCAGAATTGCCGACATGAATACAAAACAAAGCCGACGTAAATCAAGAATCCAAAACAAGCTTGCAAACACATCTAAGCGTCGCCGCCGTCTTGCTCATCACCTACATATATATAGAGAGGGTGAGTATGGAAACTCAGTGAATGGTACTAGTAATAAAGGTTTTTGCATGAATATAGCCGAAGTCTGTACGAAACAAAACATGCCAAAACCATACAAATATTCATCGAGATCCTTTCAAAGCAAAACACAACAAAACTTTACCAAGTCAAGGGATGAACCGTATTCATCTATCAAGTCTTACAAGTTTCATGGGATGCTTACTGACATCGGCAAAACACAAATCAAGATTTACTAAATCAAGGGGTGCTTGCTGACATCGGCAAAACATAGCCAAAAGCTTTCCAAACAAACAGTCCGTGTGGTAATCCATTAGTGGCAAAACAAAGGACTGTACGATCCGTAATCGATTTAAACAAAATGGTGCTGCGAAAGTTTAGAGTCCTCCAGCACGAGGGACTTGTGTTACTTAGGCCCGTAGCCCTTTTTAACACAATGGCTCTACCGAGGAAAGGACCGTATCCTTTTAATACAAGAGACTGGTGTCACTTAGGCCTGCAGCCCTTTTTGACAAATGGTGCTGTGAAAGTTTAGAGTCCTCAAGCACAAGGGACTTGTGTTCCAAGAAAGGACCGTATCCTTTTATACTTAGTGTTGCGAAAGTTTAGAGTCCTCCAGCCAAGGGACTTTTATACTTAGTGCTGCGAAAGTTTATAGTCCTCCAGCCAAGGGACTTCTCAAGATAACATCAAAACAAGGCTTATACTTGATACATCGAAACAGGCTAATCATTCATGCTTAACAAATACTTTCATCAAAACAAAGCAAGGCAAGATTTATCAAAACAGTATAACATAGCTTTATTAAAAGCACCACTCACCTAGCTCTTCAGGTGCAAGCTCAAAGCAAAGATCAAAGCCTTGACAAATCACATGGCAAATCACATTCTCAAAACAAGCTTTACATGCACGCAATGATCTCGGCATTCTCACCAGATCCAAATCAATAACAAAGAAAAACATGCTGGGAGTTCAAAAACATGGACCTGGGTACCCATGCAAGAAGATCATGCAAGAACAAACACAAAACATGATTCTCGTTCCAAACTTTCGGATCAAAACGAGACTTTCCTTCAAAAACACATGAACATCATTTTCTCTTCAAAAACCAACTTCAAATCAATGCATGGCATGCAAAACAAACGCGATCATGCAATGCGGCTAGATGATCGATAAGGACAATTAGAGTAGAGCAAGAATCTAACCTCAAAACTCAAATCCAACGGTTCGATCCTCCGAGATCAAGCTCGGAACTCTACTTCTCACTCTAAACTCCTTCCTTCTTCTTCTAGAGCTTCTCTCTCTAAAAACAAAGATTTGAGACAAAATGATTTGTTTCTAAGTCTGCCGGCTATCTTAACACTCAGCTCAGACACGTGGCATTACCGGGTTGGTTCAATTCAAAAAGGTGACTGATTGATTAGACAAATCTTTGACAAAGTGTATACAACAAGCTTGATGGCAAGACACATCGGCGAGTAATGACATCGGCTAAAGACAAAGCTTCGGCAACAGGTCAACAAAGACATCGGCTAGGGAGGACGACACCTGACTAAGCTGTGCCACACCTTGGCCTGGGTGTGCCACATCCCGGTCTAGGCCATACCTACCCAAGGACAAGGATCGCTAGTACAAAACATCTCGGCCTTGGCTCTAAACACTTCGGCCCAAAGAGTGACATCTCGGCAAACATGCCGGGGTGAGAATGGAGGTCAACCAAGTGGTTCCAAAATAATTTCAAGTACAAAGGTTCAAAGGTGAACTAAGCTCAAGATGACCTCGGCCATACACCGAGCAAGGAACAAAATCAAGCAAGTAACACGTAACAAGATTTATAAATATGACAAGGCAAGATCCTACAAAAATGCATGCAAGCATGGCTAAGTCAAGATGAGGGTTGTTACAGATACGTTTAATGTAGGGACATTGTCGTGTCTATGAATCTTCATGAAATGCCTTGCGAATGTGCTATGTGACGTGACATGAGCATGCTTAAACCAGGGACATGGCTGTCCGACACTGTAAGTCGTGGCATTTGACAATGTTATTTCAACTATATTTGCATGATGGACATTTCCATGTAGGGACATTGTTATTTCGTATTACATTTAAACAAATTGCAAACCTTATTTCGCAAGTTGCCTCGTCTGTTACAATGTTCTAGCCAATCAACATGGTCGCGGTTCAATTGACTAACGGACAACGGCAAGTACACAAAGACGGGAGGCATACTGTGTGGTTCTTTCCAGTATATCTGTCGGTAAGTAAGTATTTTAGGTCAGTTGTGTATTGTAGAAGACATATTTTCAGAAAACTTTGGCTGATTGAACTTTACACACCAAACATGTAGACTTTGATACTAAATCAAAAAACTCAACCTCTGAACCATGAAAATATCGTCAAATCATATTTTGGACATGGTAGATATACTGGAGTGCTTGATGCATGTCAGAAGGTAATATGAATGTCCATCCCATTGAAGCGAGTAGATTTAATATGAACGTTGGTAATATGAATATCGATCCCATTTACATGAATGTCAATATAAATATGAAAGTGCGTACATGTTTGCATGCCCTCTAAATAATGTCTTCACTTGTGTTTATGTGTAGATTTACATGCCTTTCAATTATAGAGGAGTACATTGGTTGTGCCTAAAAATAGATATGGTAGACCGTGTGGCGTGCCTATTTGACTCATTGGCATTCGCCATACTGGACACCAACAAGCTGAACACGGCAAAAATGTTGGTATGTCGTGCTGAATTTCACAAATCTACTTCCACATTGTCACATCCTTTACATAAACTAACCGTCTCATTCTGCAACAGGTTCAAACAATGCATGCCTTACTGCAACTACAGTTTGGAAATGAATATGCTATAGACGTGCGTACCTTTGACGTCCGCATGCTAGAAAAAAGGCTATTACAACAGCTGGACGAGTAATCCACAAACCCTGCGTCACATTTACTTGACTCCTGAATGACTCATTTAACGAACCTGCTTATATTTACGAGAAACTGAATGTTACATTTCATTTGTAGCACTTTCGACTGTGGGATGTTTGTGATCAAGTACATGCAGCGGCCTGATATACCCAGTGGTCCACACAAGGTACATTTTACCGCTTCATTTCCAATTGCGAAATAAATCCGTTTATTTTCTACTGCTGTAACTGTACCTAATTTGTGTTATTCGCTTTCTCTACATAGTTTCATCCTTCTGTGCGTCGGAAGTTGATGCTTGACTTCGTTATGGATGTGAATAATTCAAAGATCGGCGAGTATCTTTCGTGCATGTGATTGATTGCAATTACAACAAATAGGGCAGCGATTTTATCATGGCCTGCCAGTACGAGAGTAATTTCGATGCCCAACCACAACTGGATTACTGCATCAACTTCTCGTGACAACTTTTTAGGTGGTAGCTGTGATAATACTAATTTCCCACGCGTATTGATTGTACACATAATTCCAATGTTTGGGACTGGAACAAATGACGGAAAGTAGTAATGTTTGTTTGCTTTTATCATGGCCTGTACGTAATGTGATACACATAATTCCAATGTTATGGGTACAGAACAAACAATGCAATGTGATATTTGTTCAAATGAATATAGTAATGTTTGTCCAATGCAATGTGATATTTGTCCAACAAACAATGCAAGTTGAAAGTAGTAATGTTTGTTCACTTTTACCACATGAATTATGTTTGTTCACTTTTTTTGAATGCCACAATTTTTTCCAAAACAAAGCACAAAAAATTCCACAGAACAAACAAATAGCAGTGACTATAGTGCACCAACAGGGGTCCACCTGTCCATAGGAATTCATGTGGTAAACAAACTGCTGTAATTCTCCTATCGAACCACCTTACTATTATGTTTCCAATTGTCCCTGCACATTGTGGACTTCACATCTTTAGGTCAAGCTCTGTATTCTGCCAATGACCGTTTCTGCAATCCACCCAGTTAGTACATGCAATATCCTCGTAACTACTGCACCATGTGGGCCCTCATGTGCAGTTAAACTAAACCCCTTTCATATGTGTAACTGATGGACTCTTACGTTGACTTTCGCACATGTCATGTTGTGGTTGATCTACGTATGAACAGGCACAAACAAGTACAAATTTTAAATTGCAAACGTGTCACAAATTTTAAACTGCAAACGTGTCACAAATTTTAAACTGTAAACAATGTCATGTTGCATACTGCCTGGTTGTTTCCAGTATATTGGTCTGTAAGTAAGTGTTTTACGTCAATTGTGTATTGTAGATGACATATTTTCCTAAATATTTGGTTGACTGACTTTACACACTAAACATGCAGACTTTGATACTAAATAAAAATACTAAACATCTGTACATGACAGATATATTGGTGTGAAGAAATATGACATCCTTTACATAAACGAATCCTTGGAAGGGCAACCACATAGAAGATATATAAATGGAAGATATGTGAAGAAGTATTATCCAACCATGTGGGAAACTTTGTAGGGGAGTTGATTACTTCATAACAATGCACAAACGGAGAAAAATTGCACAAAAAAAAAAAAAAAAAAAACCATACAATAGACCATTCAAAAACAGAGTATTGATATTCATTAATGAACAAGTCTGCACAATGGTCTGAAAGATAGCACGCATTCTGTGCAATACAAAAGAATACATATATAAACTAGTCTAGGATTTGGGGAAGATAATGGCTAGAACACCCCATTTGGATTGAGCATATGCCAGCATGGCTTGGGCTTGGTCCAACTCAGCTTTAGTTGTCTGAATTGATGTAGGACGATGTCTAATTTTGGAGAGCATCATCCTTGCTTCTTGATTAAGCTGGTCATGTTTCTGCTACAGATGAGCCTTTCTTTGCCGGACAGAAGCAAGTTCTGCCATGAGTTTGGTTTCCTCAAGTTCAAGTGCTGAGTGTTGCTCAAGAATGGCTGTAAAGGTTTGCTGGCTGAATTTGAGTGAAGTAGATATGGTGTGGGCTTTGTTTAGGAAATCTTTTTTGGTTTGAATATCCTTCGAGCAAGTCTGAACCATCTCTGAAAGGGTTGGCCATTCCGTTATGATCTTGGCCAATTACTTTAGTTGAATGGGGTTGAAAGGATTAGGGGAGAGGTTTAGAACAGCAGAAAGACAGGCCAAGGTTTCATCAGGTTTGTGGAGAATGATTTCTTCAACTGGGGTGTTAATGAGGTTGATGAAAGTGGTTAAGGTTTGTTGAGTTTCAGCATGAAAGAGATGTAGCCTTTGAGGCAATGGGGATATTTTGTCTAGATGTTGTTGAAGAATAGAAAGTTCGGTCCAAATATCCTGACATGGAACGATGGCCTGTGAACATTAATAGTTTGGTGAGAATATATGCTTGCAAGTAATAAAGAGTAATTAGGATGAGGTTGGAAATGGTAGTACCTGTCATGATAAAGTGCGCACAGAGGGTTGGCCTTGTTTGGTTGTGGTTGTGGCAGGAGGAGGAGTTGTTTCGGGTACTGATGAAATGGTAGCATCAGCGACTTCAGGCTCTTTTTCTAGTTTTGGTAAGAGGGGAAAGTCATGAGGACCTTCAAGTTCTTTCTTAGACATTGGTCGTGAAGATGAGTCATGTATTATGTCCATCCCTGTAAATTGGAGAAGAATACCAATTACTTAAAGAGAAGTTTTTTTTTTTTTTTTTTTTCAAATGAACAGTCACATTTGTATTTCTATTTACCTTGGTTGTTGTGAACTTCTGGTTGAGGGGATTTTGTATTATCATCTGTTGGAGAGGATTGGCTGTTGATTGAAATGTCAAAATCAATCCTCTCTGATTCTTTGTTTGAAGTTTGGGAATTTGAGGAGTTGGATGGTGATGGTTGAGGGCTAAAGACAGAAGGGACAATAATAGGCTCAGTGCCCCCTGAGTAATCAACCTCCATCGGGACAGCCTCAACTGTGACATCCTTGAGAGCAATAGGAGGAGGTTCTAGCTGTGAAGGATTGTGTTATGTAGATTGTGTAGATTGCTGTGGCGAAGACTGTGAAGGAGGTTGTAAGGAAGTTTGTTGAGATGCTTGAGGTGGTGGTGGAGTTGGTTCTACAGTGGGTTCTCTGGGTACATTGGTGATGGGACTAGGAATTGGATCAATGTGTTAAGGAGAAGTGGAAGGATGTTGTGATGCAGATTGTGTAGATTGCTGTGGCGAAGACTGTGAAGCAGGTTATAAGGAAGTTCGTTGAGATGCTTCAAGTGGTGGTGGAGTTGGTTGTAGAGTGGGTTCTCTAGGTACATTGCTAATGGGACTGGGAATTAGATGAATGTGTTGAGGAGAAGTGGAAGGATCCTCATTATCAGTAGCAGTAAGGAGTAATCTCTTTCTTTTTCTCTGCACAAAAGTAAGTGATCAGTCGGGCGTGAATGGAAATTGAGATGATGTAAATATGTAAAGTGAAGGCATACTTGGTAGAGCTGCCCTGAAGGATTTGATGTTGTTTGGCTAACCATTTGGCTGAGAGGGATATCCCAATCACTTAGGTCTGTACTTAGAGCAGGAGCAGTGGAAGGCTCTTCTCTCTTCTTCGCTGCGACCTCTGTCTTGACAGGGGTATGGGTGGTAGTTCCTCTCTGTGCTTATCTCTGCGAGGCTACCAAAGAGTCTCCCATTAATTTCGGAACTGAGGGGGTGTTTGTTTGAGTAGTTGGATCCATTGGAGCCTTGCCTTTATGTTGGTCCCTAACCAATGGTTTAGCAGCAGGCCCAATTTTGGTTGTCAAAGGTCAAACAAGTTAGTGTTGTAGAGAAAAAAAAAAAGAAAGGCATGAGACAGTCAGGAATATGAAGTATGTGAAGGAATGATACCTGTAGCCTTAAGCTTGGAAGGCGAGGATATGGGGCCCTAATTATCAATACAAGTATCGTGAAGGCAGGTTTCAAGTGGCTTGTAGAAAATAATGGCAGTCATAAGTCCCCACCAATGGTCAAAAGCAGTGGAGCAGTCCGAAGTAGGTTTGAAGAAGAAGGGGCCAAAATCTTGGAAAAGTTTGGTGTTCTCTATCAGAATGGATTCAGCTTGCCTAGGATCTTTGAAGTAGATTTTGGACCCAATCTCCTCATGGATGGTTGGGTGGAAATAAGGATAAGGGATACCCTGGGAAAGACCTAATTGCCTGGACCATTGATTGGGACAGTATGTCTCAAAACTGCAGTTGGACATCTTGGTGGAGGATATAGAACAGCCAACCAAGACATGTCTAGAGGTGAGAATGTGTCTCCAAGTCTCATTTTGTTGTTGGACTTACTCATTGTGTAAATCACAAGGGTCTATGAAGAGGAAGCGAAGTCTACTGGAGGAAAATTGAAAGTTTTGAAATGGCATGTACAAGTTGGAAGGTCTCTTCGAAGGAAGGTTGTAAAACATGAAAAGATGATTTCTGAAAGTGAGGATGGGTTGGCTGTTATAAGTGAGCAATTGCTCAGCATAGGAGTGGAAAACTGGTTTCAAGGTGTTAGCTGGTGGGGGTCGTGCCTCAGGGAAATAGGCATACAACCAGGCCTGGAAAAGCCAGAAGGGGCCACCACAGTTGCCAGAAATCTTCTTGTCGACAAAGGAAAATAGGGCCTTGTAAAAGGTGGCAAGAAGATAAGGGGCTAAAGCCATAAGTTGGCCATCTTGCATACACAAGGCAAGGATGAGGTATTCCTTCGTGATCTTGTACCCAGGGACACAAAAAACAAACTCACAAAGCCAAAGTAAGTAAAAAGCAGTTCTTTCTTTGTCCTGGACAGGGGAACTAGGCTCGCCTTTGTATTTTTTGGCAAAATCTGTATAGCACATGTCAGTGTTTAAAGTAAAGGTCACTTTTGGAGGCTCAAGGACAGCATGAATTGGATTGCCCAAGATTGGGAGACCAGTCAAGTGAGCTACATCTAAGATGGTAGAGGAAATCATACCAAAATTAAGGAGTAGGGAGTTACAAGATTGCGACCAAAAGCATGTAGCAGCAGCAATCAGCCCTTTGTCCATGTCATAATTTTTAGTTGACAGTCTAATTGCTTCACTAATGCCCTGGTGCTTCCATACTTCAGCGTCATGACCTTCAATTCTCTTGGCCCAGCTTCGCCAAACAAAGTTTGGTGACCTCCACGATCTGAGTGGGTTTTTGCTGACATTCCAGTTAGTCCACTTAAGTCCAGGTTGGTTGAGAAAAAGGTTCTCACCATTACCAAGGGGATAGTATGGAGCTAGCTCGTCTGGGAAGTAAGACGCGAAGGTAGGGCCTAGAGTAGCCTTAGCGACAGAGCTTGTGCTGGGCAATAGGGTAATACCAAATTTTAGAGGAGCGATACGTGCTCTGATAGGGTCTGGGAAGTGGAGTAGGTCTTCATTGTTCTCCTCAGATGGAGATGGTTGAGATTTTTTCGGTGCCATGGCTTAGGGTTTTGTAGTGCTGTGGTTTTGACTGGCAATGCTTGAGAAGAAGGAGTACAGTCTGAGGAGTTCGAATAAGAGGGAATAAAGTGGTTTGAAGTTGAAAAGGTGGGTTTTTTTATAGCTTATGATGGGGCCAGTATATTTAAATGCTCTTATATTGGGCTTTAGTTTATGTTTGTTTTGGGCCCGTATTAAGAAATTTGCTATTGGGCCTAAACAATGGCCCCTTTGTTGAAGTTAAATATCATATGACTTGGACCCCCACAAAGGGGGCACCCTCATGACCCCCTCTCTCTTTGATTGGCCATTTTTTTTTTCCCTTCTCCTCCAATCACCAGCCCCCACGTGTGTGTGTGTGTGTGTGGGGGGGGGGATGGTGGAGTGGTGGTGCAGGTGGTGATTAGAGGGGGTCTCAATCACTTCTACAAGGTTAATTCATATGATATTTAACTTGAACAATGGGACCATTGTTTGCACCAAGTTTTGCTAGTCTCTGTCGACAGATGGTCCACTTAATCGAGGACATGTGACCAAATCTGAAGGAATGTCCACTAGTTGAAAGTGGGCTTTCTGCATGTGGGTCACCTAGAAGTGATGGGGTAAGTTTTTAGCACTAGTCATGGAATTAGTGGGCACACTTTCAGGAGGAAGCATGAGACAAAGCAGGAGCCTTACTCTGTCGACAGAAGTTTTAAACAGTTGGTGGCCATGAAATAAACACAAGAAAAGGGAGATCGACAGATAGAAGTGGAGGTTTAGTATACTTGGAAAGCCTAGAAGGGAGATCGTTGGTTTCGATATCCATATACTGTTTTTGTGGCCCATCATTACATGATCCCACATGTCTACACCATAATCGCCCATCAGAATCGCTTCGACTTTGAATCTTCAAGTCCCCTCTGCCAAATATTGACTCTTTCCTGTCGACCTTCCTTTTCAGCATTGTGGGGTATGTCCCTCATCATTATGAGACAAAAATCGACAACATATTGTCCATTAAACACAACCACAATCCTTGCAAACTGGGCCACTGAACCACAACACTAGGTCACTCACTGTTACTGCCCGACTTTGAATCATCAAACTCTGCCAAATATTGAATTTTCCCTATAATTTAATCAAAATATATTCAATTTCAGTCAACTTGTTAATATTTGAAATAACCTTTTCCTAGATTGTAATGACTTAAACACAATTGTTGTCCTACATTTTACGTAACCAAAATACACAACTTATTTATATCGAAAACAAAATATACATCTCAGGTTTATAATCATAAAAATGGAAACTACTTTTTTTTAAAAAAAAGTTCACTCATATTTTCAGCTAAATTATGATTGGTTATTTTTTAAAAATTCCTCTTTGCACCTATTTTTCCCACATCCTACCAACAGTTGCTCCATTCGATTGAGGACACATGGTAAGTCCACCTGAAGACAAGGGTTATCAACCAACATTGAATCTTGCATGCCACCTGACTTACACGGTGGAGCAGTTACTGGCAGTGCTCATGGATTTAGTGGCCAACCTCCAAGAGGAAACATGAACGAATTGGGAGTCTGTATCTATTGAAGAAAGGCTAAAAGGACTTGGGCACAGGCAGCAACTTCAATTCTATGCACTTCGATAGGTACAAGTGAAGGTTTTATGTCGTTTCAAGACACGAAAATGACTGTGCAGTTACAGAAGTTGCACAGAAGCAGTTGTAGAATCGGCAGATCATGGGGTTGTGGGAAATAATAGCTATAAAGGGCAGAATGTTTGCAGAGAGAGAGGACATGAACAACAACACAACAACTTATGTGTAGTTTTTTCCCTTCTACTTTCTACTTTGTTACAAACAACACAACAACACAACAATTTACTTTCTACTTTCTACTTTCTACTTTGTTACTTTCTACTTTGTTACCATCAGTTCATCGAAAGAAGTCTTCATCCTTTTCAAGCATTCGAACCAATACCACAATTGCTTGATTTTCTTCTTTAACTTGTCAACTTTAAATTACTGCTTCGTTGCTGTCGATATAGGCCCACCATAATTTTACTAACAATAAACCTATTACTTTCATAGTTGACATGAAATAATTTCACAACTCCTGTTCGTAACTCGTAATTCATATAGCAATCGGCATAGAGATAAAGTAACGAGTTCGTTAGGTTACTTTCTCCAAGTAACACCCAAAATTAACTGCCACTTGGATTATATACAAAATGCATGTGCTGGGATGTAATTTTACAAACCCACATGGACAAAATTCGTATTTTATTCGAAATATAATACTAATTTACCGAAACAAGTCATAACAAATCAATTTGAAGCCAAACACATCGTTAGTTGATAAACCACACCGCAAAAAACCCTTCAGGTAGATCCAACCAACTATGGAACAGAAACAAGCAACCCGCAATAGGAATCTTGGAATACAGACATAGGCTACTTTCCAACCCAAAACAATACATAGACAACCCATATATATCTCACCTTCAATTAGTTTTCAAAATGACAAGTCACTGCAAACACAAATGACAACATCACTCTAAACAATATGGGAAATTTACAACTCGTGGCCTTCTACATAAGTAATGTTGTGCCATTTCTTGGCATTGTACGTAACCAATTATTTACACATTACGTACAACAATCCGTGCAAAATGAAAACTACATACATTATTTACATGTGTTTTCAATAGCTAGTACTGTCTACCTAATAAATTAAGCGAATAAGTAAATCATACAAATTATACAATTACCTGATTCACCTCATCAATTGTGGTCGAATCATTTTTGCACACTGCTACTTCAACACTACCGTATTGGCCCACAGGCTGCTTGGAATCAGGAGAAGCATCGAAAAATAGTCACCGTTGCTTAATGTGCGGTGTACTTGGATCCACCAACCCAGTTTTGCAGCGAACGGGCAATGACTCCGCATTGTACTTACAATCAGTTATGTGGGTTATATCTGCATCTGAGTTACTACCCACTGTTCGGCTAAACCGAACCTTAGGACATGTTCGCTTTGTGTGCCCAATGCATTTGCAATTCTCACATTTTCTTGGTCTTTGAAAGTCGGACGAGGCCCATCCCGAGTTCTCTTTTGTCTTCACAACATCAGGATCTTCTACTCCAAATTGTCGAGGGAATGAATGTTTCCCTTTGTCTCAATTCCCATCATTTAGATTCCTCTCATATAACTCCTTCATTCGGCTCGTCATCGGAAGACATGCATCCCTAGCTTCTTTGAAACCTTCAGTTGATTGCGAGGCATAGAAACACATTTCATTGTAGGAAGAACTCAATATCCCATACTGGGCCATCTGTGTTGTAGTGTTATCAATTGAGGGTTGAGGCCATTGCTGGCCATCCTTGCTTGCAGCCCTTGTCCATCTATGCAGCACACAAATTGGGGGAATTTGCGTTAAATTTTCGGCTTTCATAACACATATCATGTGATAGCAAGGTAGCCCCAACGACTCAAACTTCATGCAAGAACATCTCATTGCAGCATCCACCGGACTGTGTGTTACTATCCATGATCTATCCTTCACTTTGTACTTATGAATATAGTAGCATTTCTGACCATTCGACAAAGGGAACACATCATTGACATTCAACCCTCTTCTAAGATTTCATCACGGAACATGCTAAATATATTTTGAGTGAATAGCTCAGCTCCATGTCTCTCTATATCTCACAATGGAGTAATTAATACTAGAAAAGTGTTATTTGTTTCAGCATCATCTCCAGCCTTGTTATACCTTATCCTTGCAAGAGCCCGATCATAGTGCCTAACAAATTCATATAGCTTTAATTTGTGTTGGAGAAAGGGATTGAAATAAGCATTCATACTCTTCGAGTGCTGAGTGCTCTTCATCCTAGCAAAGAAATGTCCACGCATATATGCCTCAGCCCACATATGACGCTTCTCATATGTCTCCAACACCCAACTGTTGGTTTGAAGTCCAAATTTTTCGACCATTGTCGTCCAGCCATGCTCAAACTTTGTCTCATCCGTTTCCATGTCCATGCACTGCTTGAAAGCATGTGCAAAGCCACTTATGTGAACATTTGAAACAGCATTTTTCCCAAGATGCCAATTACATAATCGATGTCTTGCGTCTGGAAATACTCTTCTGATTGCCTCTCGCATCGCCTTATCCCCATCTGTCAGTACGGACACAGGTGCTTTATTGCCCATCGCCTCCATAAATGTTTCCAAAACCCATGTGTATGTCTCAATTGTCTCATTAGCTAGCAAAACACATGCAAATATCGTGGTCCTAAAGTGGCTAGTCACACCAGCCAACATGACAAAAGGTTTCTTGTATGCATTGGTTCTGTAAGTTGAGTCAAATATCAACACATCACCAAACTTTGCATAATCGACCCGCGATTTTGAATCTGCCCAGAACAGATTTTGTAACTTGTTATCGCTACACATATCATACTTGTAAAAAAAACATGCATCAACATCAAGTTTTGCACATAGGTAAACCAACGCACCCTGCGCATCACCATCCTCAACTTCTGCTCTACATTCGGCTTGAATATGGTTGTGTAGATCCATACGGATGAAACCAACATTCTCATAAGACCCGGATTGATTTACCATATAGTCCATGATTTGGCTAGTTTTCACACCGACGTTGCGCATAGCCATTGCTTGAGCTTTGTCAGCGCTGTTTAAACTGTGATGTGACCTCAAATACATTACATAGTGTTGTTCCACCAATTCATGGTTGTGGTCTGCGACGAAGTGAGTCACAACATACTTTCCCCCTTCACCAGCATCTACATCGTACCGTATGCGAAAATGGGCTTTGCAACCTACTCTTGTTAGTGCCTTGGGAGCTCTACTCTTCTCAGTAACACGGTCCAAGTATTTTGGTAATCTCTGACCTTCCCTTGAATACAACCACAGCCTACTAACAACCTTTCCCTCTTTATTTGTGTTAAATCTGGATTTTCGTATACTAAATCCCTTGGCTTTAGCATACGCATTGTAAAAAGCTTCTCCATTTTCGACCGAATCAAATTTCTGTTCCAGAATAGCACGTTCAACATCACCAACCATGTCATTGCAATGAGCATCGTCAACAATTTCTTTTTCACATCGGCTCCGCCATCTTCAACATTCATGTTGGTTGCTTCTTTACTGCTCGGACCAGCTTCGCAACCATGATAAGGTTCCGCCCGACTTTCATTCATCAAACAAATGTCATCTGCTTCATTTGGAATGTCATAATCATCACCTTCCCTTTTAACTTCCGCTAGGGCCATACTGCACATGACATTAGTACGAACAATTACTTGATGACTGAAAAATGTTAACATAAACACAAACATGACATTTTTACACGGTTTAGTTGTTTGTCCAAACACAAACACTCGCTTGAGAAAGAGAAAGGTTAGTTGCCAATGGAGGGGTTTCCGTTTGAGTGAAGTGTAGAGCGGTTGAAATTAGAATGGGGGTTTAGTTGAGGAAAAATAGCTGAAGTGAAGAGGCTAGAGAGAGAGAGAGGAAGACAGAGAGAGGGAGACAACTCCATACCTCATTTCTAGTTAGAGAGAACGGCTTCACTTCAGCAATGGAACCAACACAGCCTTGTAGTTCCGTTGTTGTTGGAAATCGCCCGTTATACTGTTCCCTACAGAGCTTCATCAATGGAACCAACCCAGTAGGGGCTTCTCGCTGTTAATGGAAATCAAGGTTTACATTGACTCAACCTTATACAGAGAGGAGAATAGAGAGAGATAGAGACGAAATACAGAGAGTGAGTGGGATGCAATCATGCAAATACAAGCATTAACCAGTTGCCCTGGTTTCAACTTTTTCACGATTAAACAATTCAATGGTCTTGATCAATTATTGTAATCTAATGGCTAACAATTGGGTTGCATATGGTGTGTAACCTTAAAGGGGTTGCACACTTAAACAGCACCCTACAAAGTTTTACCTAGGATTCATATGATTGACAAAAAAAATTAAGGTAAATTATATTTTAAATGCTAAATATTAAATTATTATGTTATTTTAAATCCAATATTTTATTCCTTTGTATATAGTCAACATAATTAGCTCCTTTAACCAGATTTTTTGTATCTCACAAGTAGGTCAATAATTATAATCAGTGTGTTTGGTTTGAGTTTTTTGGATTAAATTTTTTGAAAATTGAGTTTTTTGGTTTTCGTATTTTTTTTAGTGAATATTTTTAAAATTTTAAACATTTTTTTTAATTTTTTAGATGCACCTTATTTTGATGTATCTAAAAAGTAAAAAATTTATGAAAAAATATTTTAAAAAATTAATAAATTCATAAAAATATAAAAAATATACTGAATTCTCGTATTTTTTTTGTATTTTTTGTATTTAGTAAATTTTTAAAAGGTTTTTTTCATAATTTTTTTACTTTTTAAGTATATTTATGTTAGGTATGTGTAAAAAATGAAAAAAAATGATTAAAATATTAAAAAAATTCAGTAAAAATAAAAAAATATAAAAAATAAGAAGGTAAAATTTTCTGGAAAGTGTTTTTAGTGAATATTTTCATTTGTTTGTGTATCTTATTTTGAATATATTTGTTGGGTTTCTCTCTTCTACTTTAAGAGTATTTTTAAAATATATATATCAATAGATTTGCATAGTTGGATTTAAGTCTCATCAAATTTTATTAAAAATAAATCTTAATAAAATCGTTACTAAAAATAATTTTTTATGACAATTATTTGTATGTCGTTAAAAATTAACAATTAATATCTTTTTTTTGTCACGATTCTTATAAATTATCGTTAAATTTACAATTACAGCCATTTTTCTGTAACAAATCTTTAAAACTATCACTGAAAGTTCAAAATTAATAAATTTTTTGTGAAGATTTTTTTAAACTGTCACTAAAACTTATAATTAGTAACATTTTTTGTAACAAAATTTTCAAACTGTCGTTAAAAATTAATATTTAGTAACTTTTTTTTAAGGAAAATATTATAGATCCCAAATAATTTATCAAATTTTTTACCAAAACACTCACATGGGTGTGGGACCCACACAAATCCACATGTGTGTGGGTCCCACACCTATGTAAGAGTTTTGATAGAATATTTGATAAATTATTTGGAGTCCCTAGCATCATTTTTTTTTTTAATAGTGTTTGATGAAAAATATTATTAATTATCATGGGACCTATTAGATAATAAGTTCACCTATTAGTACATCTCTACATATGTATTGTATTTGATTATCATAATTATAATTTATTGAATTTTATTCTAACATACATGAATGGATCATGCTCAATAAAAAAGCGCAAAATACCATAATGTTTATAATTTTAATAGATTTTTTATATATTTTCAAACACTATTATATATTGTTATACACTTTTTATATATGGTAATATATGTTTTTTTACACATTTTTAACAGTTCTGAAATTTATTTTTACTACTATTTTTCAAGAAGAAAGTTTTTTTTGTTTTTTTGTTTTTTTGTTTTTTTTTTTTTAGGGCGCATGCTGCACGAGGCCAATTGGGATAGGGCGCATGTTGCACAAGGGCAATTGGGATTTTGTCTCAATTTCATTTTCGCAAATAAAAAATAAAAATGATATTAAATGTATCAATTAATATATTAATTAGTGTATTAATAGATGTTATGACATTATAATTTTAAAACTATAAACCCAATCTATTTTACAAATTATAAAAATTTAAAACTTTTAAAATTATATCATATCATCTGTTAATATATTAATTCATACGTATGATATCTTTTAAAAAGATATGATTCCCACCAACCAGGCCCGGTCCTGGCCATAGGCCCACAAGGCCATGGTTTAGGGCCCCTCAAAATAAACTCAAAATGG
Organism: Camellia lanceoleosa; assembly: GCA_025200525.1. Taxonomy (NCBI): domain Eukaryota; kingdom Viridiplantae; phylum Streptophyta; class Magnoliopsida; order Ericales; family Theaceae; genus Camellia; species Camellia lanceoleosa. The sequence goes on along the minus strand of CM045771.1, from coordinate 110,657,210 downwards.
GGGCCTCCTCCTATTATAAGTTAGTATAATATGTTAGGTGTGTTTTGAGTCCAAAAAAAATAAAAAGGCCCAAACCAACTTAATTTTTTTGACCCATTAAAAGGCCAACAGTTTAAGGCCCAGCCCAACAATCTAAAAAGCCCTTTTTTTTTTTTTAATTCCTAACCCTATCATCTCTTAATCCAACCTTCCCTTTAATAGCACACACCACACCAGCAAGGAGAAGAATTTATGCAGCCCAGCCAGACGAAGCAGCGACCAGCAGCATAGGTAAATTTTTTTTTATTCAATTAATTAAATATTTATCTTATCTTTTGCACAATTAATTACAATTATAATATTAGTGTTTACATCATCAAGAAAAATTTATTTAAGTTTAATAGTTTACATCATATAATTTAAAAATTTTGTGTTTTGTTAAGTGGTGGTACTCTTGTTTTGAATTTTGATTTAAAAAAATATTTTGATCTCAGCACAGCAAGCATAAGTAAATATTTTTTTTTCCCTATTCAATTAATTAAATATTTATCTTGTCTTTTACATAATTAATTGCTATTATAATATTGGTATTTACATCATCAAGAAAAATTTATTTAAGTATAATAGTTCACATCACATAATTTAAAATTTTTATATTTTGTTAAGTAGTGGTGCTTTTGTTTTGAATTTTGATTTAAAAAAATATTTTGATCTCAATACAGTAAACACAGGTAAATATTTTTTTTTCTATTCAATTAATTAAATATTTGTCTTGTCTTTTGTCCTTTATCTTAATTTTTTTTTTCATTTAATAAAAAAAAATGTGAAAGACTCCAGAAATTTAATAGTTGATTATTGACTTTAAGCCCCAAAAATCTTAAAACCGGGCCCGCCACCAACTCCCAGGGACATAATGGATGTATATTCCCACGCATTGTCTCAACTTTCTCACCCCTTATTGATAGGAAAATGATTTTTTATTTTTTATTTTTTATTCGTAAATAAAATTATAATGAAACTCAATTACAATTATAATTATGATAAAAATTAAATATAATATATATAATTAGATACAATATATTAGATTAATTATACATACAAAGAAACTCTTAAGGTGGGAGAAAAAATAACAAATGGTTTTAGGATATAAGAAAAATAAATAGATTTTGAAACATTTATCATTAAATTCAAACTTTTAAAACCTTTTTTTTACACTTTTTAACATTTTTTTTTTTTTATTAGTTATCATACTTCTAATATTAATAAGGGCTAACATTTATCTTTTCACAAAGTTTTCGGACGCATGTTAAAAAAAAAATGTAAATAACTTTTAACTTTCACTACTTGTATGGGAAATTTAATATAGATTTGGAAGTAAGTTTGTTGTGGAATTTTTTTTATTTCATTTTATTTTATTGACATGAACCAAAATATTCTTATTTTTTGGGATGATGAAATTGACATCCCAACATTCTATACTACTATGCAGTGTAATAAATTAAAAAAAAAATAAAAATTGTGGTTCTAGTATGGTGGGAGCTCCGCCAAAATCCATTGTGTACTGCTTGGAAAAAACTCTAGTTTAATTTTTTTTTTTATTTGGTTGAGTTTTTAAAATTTATTCTTTTTATAACTTATTTTGAAAATTTTTAAAATTAATAAAAATAAATACAATGTTTTTTCAAATTTATAAAAATTATTTTATGTTATAAAAAAGAAAAAAAAATCACATAAAAATAATGTGTGATTGCTCTGCTAATTGTGGTCATGCGATTTATCATATTGGTTTTAAAAATAAATCGATAATAAGTATAATTTAAAAAAATAACTATCTATTCTCATTAAAAATTGTAATTGAATCATGTAGTTATAACTATTAGATTAATTTGATTTTTTTATTTTTATTTTTGAATGAATGATTTATGCATGCAAATTTAAGAAATTAACAAATTAAATTATTAAAGTAAAATTTGTGGTAGGTTCCTAGACCGGGGCTAACCTAGGAGATTAGGGAGAAACTCTCTTCAAAGATGACAACGTGATTAAGGGTTGGTTTGGGGTGTCCTAAAAAAGTGTATTTTTTGTCTTTTTACGAAAAGATGTGCAGAAAAGTAGAGAAGTGATGTGATAGAAAAGAGATAAAAAGATGGATTATATAGGTTATGTCAAACCTAACCTAATGCTAAATGGGTATCCTTTCATGATTCCTATCTCATTTTATGTTATTCTATGCATGCTTTTAATAAGGCCCAGTGAGTGGTACCAAATGTGTGTAATTTAGATAAGTAAGAATAAAATAAAGATTAATTATTTAAAATTATTATTTATAAATATTATGATAGTTTGGGTATTATTTAAGATTTTTTGAATCAATAAGTCCTATTTAGTAAAAAAAAAAAAACATAACATCAGATTAAATATTTTTATCTTTCTACTTATTGGTTTAAATCGAGAAGATTATCAATTTTTTTCCAGTTTTAAAAGTGATAACATTGTTAGTTTTTTCATTTTTAAAGGGTTTTTTTTGTTTTTTTTTTTTGTCAATTTTGCACATCAATGTTCCATCATTATGCTCTTTTATTGACACAAAATTTTCAGTTTTGCACAAAAAAATAATTCAAACTTTTTAATTTTTAATGTTTTTTTTTTTGCACATAAATATTTTTTTTTTTCTAGTTTTTTCAATTTGAAAATTGATGTTTTAAAGTTTTGAAAATCAAAGTAAATATCAAATCATCATGCTCCTTTATAGATAATCATAAATGATGAATAATCATTATTTGAAGGACAATTTTGACTATTAAAAATTTAATGGGACTTGAAGGTCCAAAAAATTTTTGTTAGAACTTTATAGGTTGTTGACTTTTTGATTTTTTTAGTGATTTTTTTTACTTTTAGGCTAAAAAGTGATTTTTCCAAACGAGTTTTAAATTCATAAATTAAGATTTGTGTGTAAATGACCCTAAAGATAAATAATAATAAAATTAACATTATAATATGTAAGTTGCTTAAATGGTAAATGTGTTCTCAATGAAAAGGTTCTTGGGTTCCAACCTTAGTTGTCTTGCATAATATAATAATTTTTTTATTTTAACATAGAAAAATCTACCACGTTGTAAACACCCCATTTTTTACCGTCCTCAAGACCTGGACGTCATCGTTTGAACACTCGATGATCATCTATGCTCGTGTTTGTTTTGAGTTCCCGAAGGTCTCGACTGTACGTCTTACCTTAGGATCTCTCAACTTGTCTGTTTTGTGCTTGGTTGTGGACCAAGGACTTGTGCTTTTGCTTCTGAGGGAAGAGGGTGGCTTGTTGGCCATCCCTTCAACCAATCGGCTAAGGCATTGTGCCATCGGCCTTGTTTCCCTGCCATCGGCCATAAGTGTTGGCCGATCGGCACTCTTTTTGGTCGATCTGCACTCTTTTTGGTCGATCGACCATATTTTTGAGCTGAGACCTTTCCATCTTCTTTTTGCAAATATTTTCTGCCAGCTGTGACAGCTGGTGGGCACAATTCTCATCCTCATTGCATTCAAGACTCAAGCTTGTTCAACAAGCTTGAGAATTGAAATTCTATAAGAAGGGAGGCCCTCCTCCCTTTCCAGAGGTTTTGAAAATTTGATATGCAAGTTCTATCTCTCTCACTCTATATATATATATATATATTTTACCCCTCTCTTTTGTTTAGCCCTTGTTTGTGCCCAAAAGTGTAGATTCTTCACACTATTGCACACAAACACCTACTAGAACACCATCCTTTGGTTGCTGAGGTCCTTAGGAGTTGGTTTTGGAGTTCTTGGACTGATTTTGATCAGAGAAGAGTGCTAGAGTTGTGTTCTTGAAGGTGTTCTTCAAGGGTGAGTTACCTTTTAATCCTCCATTTTGGCTTAAGCTTTTAGACCTACTTACATATTGTTTTAAGCTTAACTTTAAGCTACAAAAAGTTTTGATTTTTCATACTTGTGATGTTTGTTTAAGGTCACTTTTGTGTTAGGGGTAGTCTACCCCCTCTTAGGCCTTGTTTGGCCTTGTTTTGAGCCATCCCTTTTGGCCCTTGTTCTTGCCTTTGCATAGCCTTTCTACCACTAAAATTCATAGGATTTTTAGTGGTGCAAAAGTGGTTTTGGAGTCTTGAATAGGAGAAGGACACCCCTCTCTCCTTGTGTCTCATTTGCCAGTATAAATGACTCATAATAGTAGCATGTTTGCTTAGCATGTTTTGGCCCTATTTCAGCAAGCATTTGGTGTTATTTTTCCATGCTATACCTCTGTCTAAAGTTGGTTTGGTAGCCTCTTACATGCATCATGCACTTGTAGTGTAATCCTCTCTATTGCCCTAGCATGCATCTTGCATTTGGATCATCATTCTTGCTTGTTTTGGCTCAACTCAAAGAAGCTTTTAGTCATGTTTTACCATGCTCTAGCTCTGATTTGTATTGTTTTGGTCATGCATGCATTGTTTTGTATAGCCTTGGTTCAATCTAGCTTGTTGGCTTTGAGTGTCCAAGTCATTAGCATGCATTGCTTAGACCATTTTCATGATTTGGCATCATTTCATATGAGATTTCAGTTCATATAGTGTGGTCATGCATTCACATTTGTCACCTTTTCCATGTATTGAGAGGTTGGTGTTTTATGCCTTAAGAATGAATCATTGTGCATGCTATCATACTTAGGCATTTGGGATGCCATCTCAGTGGGTTTTTGGGCTTATTTTGACATGCCGTAACTCTGTTTTTCATTGGTTAAGTCATGCCATGCTTGATTGTAATAGGTGTAGTGTAACACCCCTTGTTAGCTTTGCATGCCTCATGCCTTTTGAACTTTTGTTCTAGTTTGTTTTGGCTTTGGTCCATGCATGTTTTAGACTCACTTTGGTATGCTTTAGGACTATTTTGGTTCACTTAGGCCATTTGCTTCATCTTTTGCATAGCTTTGGTGTGAGTCCTTTTGCTATCTTCAAGCTTTGAGCTTTCTTGCATGCTATACTTGTTTTGCTTGGTTGATTTGGCATCATTCCATGCTTAATTTCAAGGCCTATAGTATTGTCACATGTTCATACCTTTCACTCTTTAAGTGCTCTTAAGAGTTGGTATCTTCATGCTTTGTTTGTGAACCAAAGTGTATGCATGTTTGTACGTGCTTTTGTCTTCATTTTTATTGCATCTTGGCCACTGATTTGGGCATGGCTGAGGTCTGCCTATTTTGGTTTAAGTCCATCTTTGCATGTTGTTGCATGCTTGCTAGTTTGCATGTTGTTGCATGCTTGTCCATCTTTGCATGCCATGTATGTTTGTATGTTTAGATTGCATTTTGCATGCTTGCTAGTTTGCATTTTGTCACATGCTTGTTTAGGTTGCATTGCATTTGGCATGCTTATGTGCATGTTTGAGTCATATTGCATTTGGTATGCTTATGTTGCATTGCATAGCTTTTCCATGTTGCATGCATTCCATTGTGTTTGGTTTGGGGTGTCAAACCAAACACGAGGACCGAAGGACGTTTCGTACTTGAAGTGACGAAATGTGCCTCAATCTTTGACTGTCGACACTCTTGATCCAACATGATAGAGTGTGAGGCATTTGTGTGTTTTTGTGCATTCATTCTATATTGATGCGTGCAATTCGGCCTCTTTGGCCATCATGCATCAAAATGCGTGATTGATGACTCGAGAGTCGAATATTACGCTCTTTTGAGTTCCAAACATGATAAGGGGTATAGTTGCACAACATTTTCTTGCAAATGAATTGCCATGCCCTTGTTTGTCCTCTGCTGTAGTAAAAGAAGCAGTCTGCAGGAAGAGATGGCCGATCGGCTATCTGCAGTGCCGATCGGCTAACAATTTTTGGCCGATAGACTAAAAAGTGGTCGATGACCCCTTTCCCTTGGCCAATGGCCATATCTTTTGGCCGATGGACTCTCAGAGTGTCCATGAGATGGTTCAGAAGCATCACAGAGATTTTCACAGTTGTCAGAGGTGCAAAACAGTGCAAACAGAGGCAACATAAGGCATGGCAACGAATTTCCGAGCGAAGCCGATCGAGCATGCATATGCCCCTCTTCTCGAGGCCGCTTTGACTGTTTTGTAACTTAATTAATTTGCTCAATTAGTTAAGAGTTTTGTAATAACTAATTAGCTAGGGTAGTTAATTAATTAGTTGGTTTGTATTATTTATTCAGACCCTTCGTCGAGAGAACGAATTTTGTAATAAGTGTGCGTGAGTGTGTGAATGTCTTGCAACCCCACGTCTTTCTCCCTTTTACTTATCCGCTTACGATAGTTAGTTTTAGGGCATGTTTCGATTAGCATCCTTATGTTTGCATGCGTGCATCCATTCATTTGTCTTGCATGCACTAGGCTCGGCGCATCATACAAACTGCATTGTATTTGAATTCCAATTTGAATACATGATTATCAAGTTGCATCTCATATGCCATTTTAGAAAAGTCGAGCCTATTGTAGTTGCATTTTTTGCATGTGCTACATTAGCCATCTTAACATAAACTAGGATCATGCATGATTACTAACTAGTTCTTTGTTTTAGCTCAGAGTACTAGGTAAGTGTTTATGCTCTAGCATCCTACATGCGTGTTAGTGTTGCCATGACAGCATGCTTGCCATGAGGCTAACTGCTTAAATGATATAACTGTCTAAATGCCTGTGGGTGAGGTTGGATTACTTGAATTGGAACAATTCATCGAAATGCGAGTTTTAAGCCCACTTAAGAGTGGCAAAATCATGTTTTCTTAGCCCACTTGAGGGTGGCAAAATCCACGTCTTAGCCTACTTGAGAGTAGCACCTTCAAACCATTTTCAAACAAACAAACATAAGATGTTTGGTTCCAACTTAGGCGATCTAGTCTAGATTTGTGTGTTGTGCGCATCACATAGTAATTCTAGGCTAATAACCGGAATAAGAACGAATGTGCTTTCAAAAACAAAATATCATGTTAGTAGAGGCCGATCATTTGATCGGGCGAGCGAGGGTGCTCATTGCATGACCTTCCCCTCTCGTACCTAAGTTCCCGAGCCGAGGCAACTTTGGTGATGACGGACACGTGGCCTTAGGCACGAGTCAGGGTTTCCTAAATTCTCCCAAAATAAAATATTTAGGTGGCGACTCTGTATCTGGCAAAGCAGTCCATGTTTGGCACTTCTTTAATAAAATCAGTTTTCCAAAACGATTTGCCGGATTTGGACTCTTTGGTGATTTATCGGTCTTGCATTGCACTTTGTGAGATCAGATTCAGAACCGTGACATTTGAGTCTGAACTGTAGTGAGCTAATGAACAAACGAATTTCGCGCCCATTTCGTGCGCGGAGCCGTGACGTTCGGGCACGTCTACACACTTGACATGAGGAGAAGGTTCGAATGTATCCAAAATGACGTCATTTTGGATATATATTTTTTCCTTTCTTCTTTTGCTTTTCAGCCTCTTTTTCACTTCATCATTTTTACCTTATCTTCCTCCGATCTGCTCCAATGGTCTCACATCTGTTCCGATTTGCATCGCCGTGAAGAGATCGGCCTCCGACAACGAATCTCCTCATGTTTGTTGCGCTCTCTCTCTCTCTCTACATATATATGTATAACTTATTTGATTGTGATTGAATCATGATTTGTTATTGGAGTTGTTATGGTTTGTGATTATGGTATGTGATCTGTGTTTTGTTGGATCTGTTGTTCGTGAAGCAGGATTGTTCGTGATCCATGTCTATTAATTAATTAGGCTCGTTTCTGTACTCCATTAATCAAGTCTCACAAGTCCCCCAAAGTCTTCTCAATTAATCAAAACCATCAGTACTTCATTTTCTTAGAGCTGTTAAAGTCTTCTCTTTCTTTTTTCTTTTTTTGTTAAGGTAACAATTAACACAATTTCAGATCATTCGATCATCATGATCAATAGTCTCATCAAATCACACATAGATCAATCTAAAAAGCAAAACAAATTCTGTTAGACTTATTTATTTTGATAATTTATTTAATTATTTTTTAATTTATTTGAAAGAGAAAAATAGAATCCAAAATTTATTTTGATGATTTATTTAATTATATTTTAATCAAAATTTATTTTGATGATTTATTTGAAAAAGAAAAATAGAATCAAAATTTATTCTGATGATTTATTTGAAATAGAAAAATAGAATCAAAATTTATTTTTTCCCATTATTTCTCACCTAAACCTTTATCCTAAATGTTGTTAGAATGTATTTAATATTTGATTAAATCATGAGTTCAAACAGCCCAAAACAAAGGTTCAAACAGCCTAGTACAGCAGCAGTCCAAAAGGTTCAAAAGGTTCAAGTGAAAGATATTCAAATTTGTAATAATGGAGTGGAAGATATTCAAATTGGTAATGATGGAAGTACAACGGTTATAAACGGCTATAAATTCAAATTGGTAATGATGGAAGTACAACGGCTATAAATGGCTATAAATTCAAATAACAACAACGGCTATAAACGGCTATAATTTTCATTATATATACCAAAACCTCTAATGTAAACAAGTTACAAAAAAAAACCTTAAAATATTTTTTGATCTATAATCACTCACATCTGGAGATTCTTCGGGAGAGGCCGAGGCTCAAGGGGTCTAAGATGGCCCTTTTTGGCAAGGATCTGGAGCGCCTTAGACAAAGGCATATAAAGGGCGTGGAATACCCTGCGACCTCGGGGTAGATACTTCGAGGTTTGTTGACTTTTGCCGGATGCACTGGCAAAAGGATTGACAGGTGCTGCCTTGGCCTTCTGATCCTTTCCAGGTGTAGAGTTAGGGTTGGAGGGAACGGTTCTGGTATGACGGTTCCTATCCCGATTTTCTGACTGGCTCGAACTGCCCTCGGTCGGAGCAGGGAAAGTGTCATCTACAGTTTTAGCCACAACTGTGAATATTTGCTGTTTACTCAATCCTTCGGCTTTCAAAGCCTCGACTGCCACAGCAGTTGTTCAATGGGATCAGCATCTGTTCCCACTTTGTTCTTACCTCTAGCCTCAGCTTGATCGAGGGTTTGGGTTGCTACATCAGAGTAGAACCCCGGTTGTTGTTGACATGTCATGGCCATAGCTTGAGACAGCCTCAGGTGGGCTGAGCTCAATTACAATTCGCCCCAATAGCGGGGGCTCTTGCGGTACGAAATTCCCGGCGTAGGATGTGGTTGGTAGCGAAGCCGACATTTCGTAGGCGAGATCAGACACAGATCGCTGAAGATCACCAATCATTCCCATCAATTCAAACGTAGTGGGCTCACGAGTTTGACATGACTGGGGCGTCCAGACCGGGCGCGCGGCAGGCGACCTGGGCGAATGCGGTACTTCAATATTAGTTTCATCCCGCAAGATGATTCCTTGATCCAATGCGGCTGCCGTAACCACTATTTCCTCTGAATCTTGTGTCATCATAAGTCCGCTGAACTGAACGGAGGTGATGTGATTGGTGACTAACGGATCAGATAAACTGGTGAGCCTTGGTTGGCCTTTCTCTGTCTTGCCTCAGCGAAGGAAAATACTGGCTACTCTGAATTGAATCTCCTGAACCCTCTGAAAGAGAAAACAGGCAGCATCTCAGCCTAATTTCACTAGGACAGATATAAGTATAGCTGAATAACTGCATTCGACCACTGATCATTGTCCCCCAAATTATCGCCCCAAAACTGAATCTAACACCCGCAGATAACTGATTCCCAAAATACTGAACTGGTGCCAGTAGGCCTGATATCCAAACTTGTAAACTGATACATGCATTCCTGTAGAGACGCACTCTAAAAGCACATAGCAAACAAGTGAGAGCCAAAACACCCCTATGTTGGGGTAAGGTTTCCCTATCCTATTTTGTCAGGAGCTAGGGTTTCACTACGCACGCAGCGGTTTCAAACAACCTATAATCGGGTAAGCAACCTGTTCTAGCTTGGAATGGTCACTATGGATTCCGAATATGCACTAGGTCGAATGGTCAAAGAGGGTGCCCTGGTAAAACCAGGGTTTGTGTTCCCGTCGTTGCAGAGCCCGCAACCGGTTAGCCTTATGGCATGCTTCTTGAAGCGAGCCTTCGGCAAACCGTTCAGGAATAGCATACGGCAAACACGGTGTCCTAGGCGCACCAATGCAAATGCAATGCAAAGACACACACAAGTGTAGTCAAAACTAGATATCATGAGTTCGAGTCAAGTTCTCCAAACTCCCCAGCAGAGTCGCCAAAAACTGTAGACGTCCCCGAACGTCCCGGGAGGGAATCCCGTTTTGTTCATTGGGTTCACTACAGTTCAGACTCAATGTCACGGTCCTGTATCTAATCTCGCAGAATGCAATACAAGACTGATGAATCATCAAAGAGTCCAAATCCGGCAAATCGTTTTTGAAAACAGATGTTTTGAAAGAAGTGCCAAACATAGACTGCTTTGCCAGATACAGAGTCGCCACCTAAATATTTATTTTGGGGGAATTTAGGAAACCCTGACTCGTTGCCTAAGGCCATGTGTCTGTCATCACCAAAGTTGCCTCGGCTCAGGAACTTGGGTACGATTGGGTGTCACGACCCAAACCCGCTCCTATGGGTTTAAGGCCAGAATCGCCAAGAATCCTAGATTACAAGGCCCGCTAATGAATACAATATCTAGTCTGAGGGCTTGGCGGAAGCCAATACAATAAATAAACAATGTCCAATGAGCGTGATACCAGATGCCAAAAAGGTTTTTCATACATTTATCTGAGCATCAAAGCAAACAGTATGCACATTATTTTCCAACATTCAGTACAGGGACTTAATCCCTATTAAACGATACAAAGATGCTATACAAGAGTACAAAAGCGATGCAAGACAGATGACGGGGAGATAAAAACACCCGTAAGCCGTAGCTTGGCAGGCTCGGAACCTCGTAGTGAGGCACATTGGTTGGCTTGACAAAACTGGAGTTACCCCGACGCTCCTAGCTGCGGTCTGGTGCCTGTACACCTACATATATATATGAGCAGTGAGCTAAAGCCCAGTGAATAACATAATGCGTAAAGAGGTTTAGAATGAATGTCCTTACAGTTGTGAAAACAGTTCATTTCAATAAGTATTTCAGTTGTTCAGTACAGTAAACAGTCATATGTGGTACATCCATTAGCATAACAGTAAACAGTAGGTCTAAAAGACCGAACAGTAAATGATGGCCATCAATCAGTAAACAGTAGTGGTTCCAACGAGGGAACCGACAGAGATCTCTATGTGATAAAGATGGCGATGAGGTGCTAAGGATGTCACAGTACAGTTCAGAATATAGGACATACATTCATTCAATAAACTATATCAGTTCAGTAAACAGTTCAGTTCAGTATTCAGAAGATAATCATTTTGAATATCTTTACACAATTGTTACTCACAGAGTTCTGGGCTACAGTGAACTAGAGCGTCTCCTCGGAATGCCAACCCTATACAGTTAACAGATTGAACGCACACTAAGTTTCACAGTTGGGAAAGATAATAATTTAATCCCTACATTGCCTCGGTGTGTTCTACATCTATATCCTCTTTAAGATGCCTTAAACTAGGCCCAAGAATGCCTAGGATGGAAAGAGGATGCAAAGATGCACTTAGAAAACATTTTCAAAATTTCCAGAAAAACAGAGTCCTGCTCGAGCGCACATTTCCCCGCTCGAGCGGACATGCAGCAAAGGTACCCGCTCGAGCGGTAAATCCCCTGCTCGAGCGTACTGTAAAAGTACTGGATGGGTGAAATCCCCGCTCGACGGACGCACGACGCCCGCTCGAGCGTGAGACACAAGCCTCCGCTCGAGCAGACTGTAAAACAGTGAGAGATGCTGGGAGTTCGATTTTCCCGCTCGAGCGGCACTTCCCCCGCTCGAGCGGACGACCAAAATCTGGAAATTTCAGATTTGAGTTCCAAGTTTAAAACTCAAGTTTGATGCCCCAAATCCGATCCTCTTGGGCCAATTTTCTGGGAAACTCTTGTAAACACATAATATTACATGATTTTAAAGCTCATTTGTAAAATCAAGGCCCAAGGGTGTCTCAAACAAACCCAATTCAAACCAAATTTCCATGAACATGCATGAACATGCTACAAAGTGACATACATGTGATTAAATCAAATCAAGGCTCCCCTTTCATGCACAAATAGGCTCACTCCTTCAAATTCAAGATGAAAACATGGTCCTTAACACTAACATGAACATGCATGTGAGAAATGAAGGATTATAACCTCAAAACTTAGGAATATGCACATGCATGCAACAATTGAGCTTCCATACAACATTACAAGCCACAAATTGGCTCTAGACTTCAACTTAGCTCTAAATCATGCAAGTGTCTAGCAAAATTACAAACAAAAGGGTAGTTATTCTACCTTAGGTCTTGAATTAGAGATGTAGGAGCTTAAATATGCAATTACTCTTCCAAATCTCCAAGTCTCCAAGCAATTCTCAAGAAGAAACTCAATTTCTCTCTCACTAGCTCTCTTGGTCGGCAATAACAATGAAATAAGGCTGAGGAAATGTTTGTTTGAGTGTAAGGAAGTTCAAGTATGGTCCAGGATAATGGCCCACTAGTGGTGGCAAAAAGGTAATTAGCCTAATTCATGAAATTTGCACAATTCAATCTAATTTAATCCAGTTTAATCATACTAAATGATCTTCTAATTAAATTTACCATAAAATCACATAAATTCTACTGATCATGGAACATCAATCAATTTTGGATTCGGCCGCCGATAAGGCCTTCAATTAATAGTTTAAACATAAAAACTAAACAGATACTTAAACAGTCAAACAGATAAAATGCAATTCAAACAGATACAGGCAATCAATTCCGTTCAGATCTCAGTTAGTCAGTTCAGTATCTCGATCAATTCAATTATCAGTCTTAATCAGTCTTAATTTAGCAGTAATCGGTAATTAATTAGTCATTAATCGGTAAACAGTGTAAGGGTTGTTACATTGGGAAAGGTCACTTCGTGAGCACCCCCGCTCGCCCGATCAAAGATCGGCCTCTACTAACCATGATATCTAGTTTTGAAAACATTCTGCGTTCTTATTTCGGTTATTAGCCTAGATTTACTATATGATGCGCGCAGCATACAAGTATAGATTGGATTGCCTGAATTGGAACGAAACATCTCATGTTTGTTTTGAAAACGGTTTGCTACTCGCAAGTAGGCTAAAATGTGGATTTGCCACCTTCAGGTGGGCTTAAGAAAACATGATTTTGCCACTCTCAAATGGGCTTAAAACTCTCAATCGGTGAATTATTCCAATTCAAGTAACCCAACCTTCACCCACAGGCATTCAAGCAGATATATCACATAAGCACATAGCCTCATGGTAAGCATGCTATCATGGTAGTCACTCACACACATGCAAGGATGCTAAAGCATAAATACTTACCTAGTATTTCAAGCCAAAACAGAAGCTATGTTAGAAATCCATGCATGATCCTAACTACACAGAAATACCTAATGCAACACATGCAAAAATGCAACTACAATAGGCTCGGCTATTCTAAAATGGCATGTGAAATGCAACAGATAGCATGTATTCAATTTGGAATTGAAAATACAATGCAGTTAGTATGATGCGCCGAGCCTGGTGCATGGAAGACAGATGAATGGATGCAAACATGCAAGCATAAGTATGCTAATCAAAACATGACCTAGAACTAACCGTCAAAGCAGGTAAGTAAAATAATACAGTCCGAATAAATAATACAGTCCGAATAAATAATTAAATATTACAAAATCCTAATTAATTAACAAATTAGCTAGGAAAGCAAATAAATTAGCATGCAAGCTAAATGGACCGCCTCAGCTTTGTTCCGAATAATGAAAGATGCATGCTCGAGTCGCCTCGTCGGAAAATTCCTCGCGATGCCCCAATTTGCCTCTGTTTTGCAATTAATCCAGGAATGCTGTGCAAAGCTCTAGAAAGTTGCTGATTTCTGGTTTGCTGCAACAGAGAGCAAGAAAGGGGCATGGCAAAGTATTTTCACATATGTATGCACACCTCAATCCTCGTGCCACCAATCACGCATCTCGATGCATGATGGCCGAGGAGTTGAATTGCACGACTCGATGTGAAATGAATGCTCATGACAACACAACAAGGCCTAGACTCCATCATGGGTAATCCAGAGTGTCGGCGACCGGGAATTGAGACACGTTTTGTCACTTTGAGTACGAAATGCCCCTCGTTTCCCGTGTTTGGACTAACCCTACTCCAAACACAATGCGATGAGATGGCATACACAATGCGACTAACATGCAACCTAGCATACACAATGCACGTGACACAACATAGCATACACAATGCACTAACATGCAACCTAGCATACGCAATGCTATGGACTAAATTGGCATACACAATGCGAGATGGACTCACACCAATATGAGTGAACCTCAGCCACACTCACATCAGTGGCCATATGATGAAAATGAGACAACCGAAATACATGCAAACATGCACGAATGCAAAGGACCGATCCTAAGGCACAACATGCAACTCTGACAAGGCATGGCAAGGAATGAAATATGGCATAGGATGGCACATGATACACCTCTGAAATGGTATAAAAGATGGTCCCGAAACATGCAAGTATGTCACACAATGCAAGCTAGATGGCCCGAATACCGAAACTAGTGAAGTGCGTCACACTAGAGGTACACAAAGCAATGCACAAGTGGCAAAACCAACCCCAAACAGACCCTAGGCAGGTCTGAAATAGTGGGAAAATGGCCTAAAATGATGGCTCAACATGCAAGGAAATGGAGCTCATTCAATGGTCCGAAAACAAGGCATTCATGAGCAACTCTCAAGCACACTTAAAGAGTAGAAAACATGAGAATATGACATTCACATAAGCTTTGAAATATGATGCAAAATGACCCCAAAGCATGAAAACACCTCAGTATATGCATGCAATGGACCTCGAAACTCAAAGCTAAGCAAGTGTATTGAACTACAAGCATGCAAAACAAGCATCATTCGACCATGAGACCCAAAAACAGAGCTAGGGCAGTCCAAAATATGCACAAAATCAGTTCAAGGCATAGTCAAAATGTGCTAGAATCAAGGGTCAACAAAGCATGCAAAGAAAGCTAGTGAACCATGAGTTGTACTACAACTATATGAAGCATATGAGAGCTCACCAAACCAGCCAAAAAAAGAAGTATGCCATGCCAAATAATGCCCAAAAACCCACTGAAACTCAGTCAATGCATGCAAAAATGATGTGCTCCTTTGAGAGGCCAATAAGAGGGTTGTTCTACACATGCAAGATAGACATGCAAAATGGAAAAACCAACTCTGGAAAGAGGTTATGAGGGCCCTAAAACTCATCAAAAATGGCCTGAAATGAAGCTAGGAAGCATGCAAGTAAAACCCCTTTGAAAGGCCTTGAATAGGATTGCTCTACACATGCATAATAGACATTCAAAATGGCCAAAAGGGCTCCGGACAGAGCTTATGCAGGTCATAAAACTCACAAATAATGGTCTGAAACATGGCTTCAAAACATGCAAATAGGGGCTCATTTGGAAGGCCAATAAAGCTAGTAAAGAGAACAAGGGGTGAGAGGGTCACCCCTCTTTGATTTTAGGGCTCAAAAACACATATTGGCCACTGAAAATCCACTGGATTTCAGTGGCCAAAAGGCCAAACCAAGGCCAATACAAATGCTCTAATGCATAGCCCTAAACATGAGGAAATGAAGCATGCAAAGGGGAAGATGACCCCAAACAGAAAAAAAAAACCTTGATCAAACTTAAAGAGTAGCTCAAAAAAAAAACTTTTTTCAGTTTATGTCAAAGTCCAAAGATGCTTGCAAATAGGGCTAAGATATGAAGCAAAATAATGCAAGAAAAAGAGAAATAGAGGCTTACCCTTGTAGAGCCGACCCTCAGCAACTTCTGGACCAAGGTAATGAGCCTTCAACCTCTGCAAATCAGTTCCAAGGTGCTTGGATGGATGGTGGAGGTGTTGTGCTAGGAGGTGTAGTGTAAATGGGGCAAGAAAAAGTGGGCTTTGGAGCTTGGAATGGAGAGATATAGGGAAGGGTGTATATATGCCTTAACCAAAGTCTTCAACCCTTGCAATGGAAGATTAGCCCCTCCTTTATAGAGGAGAGGCTCTAAAGCTTCTTCAAGAAGTTTAAAACCAACTTTGAAGATCCTCCATACACGTGTATGGAGGATGGTCCAAATGCCTCTCAGCTGGCACAACTGGATTGCATTCAGAGAGAGCAAAAAGCAGAAGCTTGCCCGACCAGTTAAGGTGGTCGACCGGCCACTCCCCCTGGTCGGACGACCAGGGGTCAAAAAGTTTAAGCAAGAAAAGTGGTCGGCCACTCCAGATTGGTGGCCTCCCTGATGAATGCAGCTCAGTGGTATGGTGGAAGACCAGAAATTGTGACCCAAGAGAGAGGAAAACCAGCTTTCTAGCAAGGTTCAAAAGGGTCAGGAAGAAAAGCTGGTCGGCCTACCCATATTGGTGGCCTTCCAGATGAGTACAACACAATGTGGTATGGGAAACCTGAAATTGTGGCTCAAAAGTGAGGGAGACCACCTACCTGCCAAGAAAATCGGGCGGCGAAGAGAAAGGTGGTCTCCAAGAAGAATTGCTAGTCTCTCACCCCCGTACAACCTTCCTAACAATGAAACTAGGGTCCACACGAAAAATGAGCCAAGACGGATGCAAAACGAGGGTTCGGGGTCAAAGCAGCAGTGGGTGCCTCAAAAGCCCATCATTAAGCACGGAGGTGGCGTCGACCTAAGGTGGTCTCGAGACCTGATGTCCCTCTAGGGAGAGGAAACAAGGTGTGTGCCAAAAACCGGAGCAAACGGAGGTAGTTAAGCGGTCCCGAACTGAGGCACATGGCCGACGGCTTCGAAAACTGGAAACTGGTCTCCAAACGGGAAAAATGGCCTACGACCACGAAACGTAACCTACGGCCACTGAGAGATGGTCTACTCCCTTCGGGAAGAGAAAATAGAGAAAATAGGACTTGGTTCGCAAACCGAGGCAAAGCACAAAAGAGCCCCGAAGTCCGGAGACAAGGCTCTCAGCCGAGACTCCGTGACCTCAGAACGAGCACAATATGCACAATCATCGAGCGCTCAATCGGCGACGTATGAGTCTTAAGGTCAGTAAAAAATGGGGTGTCTACAGTTGTCCCTCTTTGACAGAACTCAGAAGTCATAATTGACGGGAGTGAATGTCAAAGCCCAGAGACGACCCATTTTTGACAAGGCCGAAGACTTAGACAGAAAGGCAAGATAAACAAAGAGATGTGCTCGCAGGCGGGGGCAAAATGCAACTGACAATGCAAGAAGCCGAACATAACTCATGATCATGCAAAGAAGCAAGCTGTAATGAAGCAAATATTCACAATAGATGCAACAGTTTTAAGCAAGAATGCAAAGCAGCAACTACATTTCATGTAGTAAGAATGTGGAGAATTATTCAATTCTCGCCACGTCTCGCACGAAGAAGATACAATACCTTCGCGATTCGTCTGGTCGCACCAGCTTCAAATGAACCGTACATACAATATCGTGCCTGCAAAAGAGAGAAACTTAACAGGTACAATACTGTTAGACATATGCATAACAATGCAAATTAAAAGTGTGTGACAACGCGAGTGAAGTGTGCATAACAATGCAGATAGAACATGTGACACAACGCGAGTTAGAAGGGATGCAAAACAATGTAACCTAAGGACGGCGCATGACAATGCGGAATGGATGGAAGACAATGCAGCCTAAGTGTGACGCATAACAATGCGGGTTGGATGCAAGACAATGCAACCTAAGTGTGACGCATAACAATGCGAGTATAAGATGAAAAATGATATGCAATATTATAAAACAATGTAATAATATATAATGTATTGGAGCAATGCAAATGGTATGCAATGTATTTTGAGATGATCAAACCACAAGCAGTACAAAACCTCACAAATATCATAATGGGATGGAGATGCAATATCAAACTACGTCTACCATAGAAAAGGTGCCGACACCCTCAAACCACAATCCCCTTAGTGATATAGGCGCGTACACATACAGAACTATGTGTTTGTAGACGGAACACAAAATACAAGTAATTGGGTGGTATGATATAAGTGAGGAATGATCTGCTGAGGAAAGATCATGATCCTAAATGCTGGATGCAACTACACTAAAATGCAATGGATGCAACGGATGAAGCGCGCGGCCAAATCACATTTTGCCTAGAAAAGGCATGGACACAAACAAACCACGTCTATCATAGAAATGGTGCCGTCACCCTCAAACCACAATTCCCTTAGTGGAATAGGTGCGTACACATAATCACATAACCATGCTTTAACGTGAAAAGCAAGGGCACATGCCAAACTAAGCTTAACATGGAAAGGCGCAAGTGATAAAGTGGATATGCAGTAAATGGATGCAATATATTCTTTGTACAATGCAATGGACATACTAGATGATGTAGTAGTTAGGAAGTGAAGGTACCTTACAGGGGTAATTGTCAACGACCTACCTCATGCTGCTGGGGACCTTCCCCTTCTTCTCAGTTGAACCGCAGGTACTACTTTTCTCCTTGACTATGGTCGCAGTTTTCCCTATTTTCCAACAGGGTGATAGACTAGGTTGGTTCAGTATCCAGAATTGAGGCGCATACACATGCTATCCCAATCTATGGGGCTGCCATACAGATTTCAAGCCGGGGATATTCTACTGGGTATTTAAACCAGACTTTAGTCTCGGAAATCCCGAACCTTTGCGTTCTAGGCATGAGTCATTCGAACTCTAGTTTCCACTGTCTCAGTTGGTCTCCTAGGAACTCACTGAAAACACAGGCAGGTGGCTATACCAGACCGCCGGAAGTCGTTCGGGCATGACAAACACCAAAGGAATTGCACCTTTAGAGGATTTAAGGTCACCTAGACCAGAGAGTGCACAAGACAGTGCGATGCACAAGAAAGCGCCAGTGTGAACTGCACAAGACAGTGCGATGCGCAAGAAAGCGCGAGTGAAATGCAATGCACAAAACAGCGCGATGCGCAAGAAAGCACGAGTGTAAATTGCACAAAACAGTGCGATGCGCAAGAAAGCGCGGTAAAAATGCATGCACCATGCAAGTAAGGTGCACAAAACAGTGCGAGTGATAAATTGCACAAAACAGTGCGGTGCCATGCACTAACAAGTGCTACAAGCATTTTCTATGTAGGATGAGAGTATGTAATGAAATGCACAAGATAGCGTGATGCGCACGAAAATGCAAGTGTGAACTACACAAGACAGTGCGATGCGTAAGAAAGCGCGAGTGAAATGCAATGCACAAAACAGTGCGAATGAGGCGCGCAAAATAGCGTGAAATGAAATGTATGCAAAATGCATGAGGTGCACAAAATAGTGCGAATGAGGTGCGCAAGATAGCACGATAAAATGCCTGTACAATGCAAGACTTGGCACACAGCTTACGACATAGCATTCCATTCATTTGGCACACAGCTCACAACACAACACTTTGTTTGTTTGGCATGTGGCTCACAACACAATATTCTGTTTATTTTGCACGCAGCTCGAAACACAGCACTCTGTTTATTTGGGCACACAGCTCATTCGGGCACATAGCTCATTTCGGGCACACGGCTCATTTTCGGGCACACAGCTCATTTTCGGGCACACAGCTCATTTCGGGCACACAGCTCATTCTTCGGGCACACAGCTCGTTTCGGGCACACAGCTCATAACACTGCTCAATCTGGACACTCAGTCCATAACACAGTATTTGGTTTGCATTTTGAACACACAGCTCAAGCACTTGAATTTCTGAACACGCAGCTCAAACTTTTGGTGTGAACACGCAGCCCACATTTTTAAAATCTGAACACACAGCTCAAACTTTTGTCGAGAACACGCAGCTCACAATTTCTTGAAATCTGAACACACAGCTCAAACTCTTGCGGTGAACACGCGGCCCACATTTTCTTGAAATCTGAACACACAGCCCACAGTTTTTGAAAGTTGAACACGCAGCTCAAACTTTTGAATTTCTGAACACGCAGCCCATTTTTTGATTGTGAACACGCAGCACACACTTGTTGAAAGTTGAACACGCAGCCCAAACTTTTGAATTTCTGAACACGCAGACCATTTTTTATTGTGAACACGCAGCACACACTTGTTGAAAGTTGAACACGTAGCCCAAACTTTTGAACTTCTGAACACGCAGTACACACTTGTTGAAAGTAGAACATGCAGCCCAAACTTTTTGATATTCTGAACACAAAGCCCATTTTTGATTGTGAACACGCAGCACACACTTGTTGAAAGTTGAACACGCAGCCCAAACTTTTGAATTTCTGAACACGAAGCCCATTTTCGAATGTGAACACACAGCACACACTTGTTGAAAGTTGAACACGCAGCCCAAACTTTTGAATTTCTGAACACGCAGCCCATTTTCAAGTGGTCGAACACGCAGCCCAAACTTTTAAATTTCTGAACACGCAGCCCATTTTTTATTGTGAACACGCAGCACACACTTGTTGAAAGTTGAACACGCAGCCCAAACTTTTGAACTTTTGAACACGCAGCCCATTTTTTATTTTGAACACGCAGCACACACTTGTTGAAAGTTGAACACACAGCCCAAACTTTTTGAATTTCTGAACACCCAGCCCATTTTTGATTGTGAGCACGCATCACACACTTGTTGAAAGTTGAACACGCAGCCCAAATTTTTGAATTTCTGAACACGTAGCCCATTTTTGATTGTGAACACGCAGCACACACTTGTTGAAAGTTGAACATGCAGCTCAAACTTTTGAATTTCTGAACACGTAGCCCATTTTTTATTGTGAACACGCAGCACACACTTGTTGAAAGTTGAACACACAGCCCAAACTTTTGAACTTTTGAACACGCAGCCCATTTTCGAATGTGAACACACAGCACGCATTTGTTTTTGAAATTTGAACACGCAGCTCAAACTCTTGAGGTGAACACATAGCCCACTGTTTTATTTGCACACAGCGCATATTGAACACACGGTTCTTATATTTCACTTTTGAACTCACAGCTCATTCATTTCATTTGCACGCAGCTCATGCATTTGATTCTGAACACGTAGCTCATACATTTTCATTTGCACGTAGCTCATTCTAAATTTTGAACACACAGCTCATAAATTTTCATTTCTGAACACACAGCTCATTCACTTCATTTTGAACACGCAGCTCACACATTCCACTTTGAACACGCAGCTTATACATTTCAATTTTTGAACACGCAGCTCATCACACAACATTGCTCGATCTAAACACATGACTCATAACACAGTAGCCTTTTAATTTTGAACACACAGCTCATTCTGAACATACAGGATGTGATGAAGGAACTTGCTGAAGTTGAAACAAACTCAGATGCCCAACATTTTTCCTTTTTTTTTTTCTTTTGCTTCGAAGTCTGGAACCTATATAACTTCAGATAGGTCCTGGTTTTACTGTTTTCACATGACCCACGTTGAACCCTGTGATTTTTGAAAGAACAAAATCTCGTTTTGCACAAACATGGAGAATGGCATGGCACTCGAAGCGCAAAGCGATTTTTTTTGAAATTGAAAATGAGAATGAGTTCTCAACCGGGTATTGAGCCTACAACTGACCATAGCCAAAACGACTCAACAACGAAAAACAAAGGTAGAACAACCTAAACACAATTCAACAAAGGAAAAACAAGGTAAAACAACCTAAACACACCAAGTGACACTCGAAATGACTCAAAACGAGAATCGAGAGAAAGCAAAAGACACGACACTCAGACGTATTGGAAAGACAAGAGAACTCTCAAATGCGAGGAGCCAGTTTCTTTGGGTATTTGTTTCCCACCCTTTCTAATTTGTGATTCTCACATCACTCGGCACTCAGGCTCTGTTTTTCTGAAAAAACCCTTTCCTCATTTTTCCTCTCAGCGCACATCTCTCTATTCTTCAATCTCTCATTTTTTATCCCTCCCGTGGGTGGTTGATGGATAAACAAGAAGTTGCGAGCTAGCGTCCCTAGCATTCTGCTAGATTTTTTTTTTCCTTCTTCTTTTCGGTGACGTCTAGTCGATGCCCCGGATGAGGGAGTGGAGTATCTTGATCCATTCCAATTCGTGCTTTGCACTTGGCTTGATACCTTGTTGCTTGGAGAATGTTGAGATCTTTCAGCCCTTTTGTTGACAGCTTCAACTGTGCCCTTTCTGGCGACTACGATGCCCTTTCCGGCAAGTGGAGTGCCCTTTCTGGCAAGTGCATTGACAACGAGGAAAAGACAGGAAGTCTGACTCAACTGTGCCCCTAGTTCATCAGTTTGACCATTTTTTGTTTTGGCTTTCTAAAACAATTTTGATCAATATGAGAGTTAGATTAACATGCTTGTTCGATTTTCTGATTTAAAATCATGCAGGTTAGGTTATAAGAACTGAAAATTTTCCTTTTTTGGGTCCAAGAAATGGTCCAGTTTTGGAAAAGTGGAATAATTTTCGAGAGAATTAGTCAACCTCAGTAAAAATTCTCAAAACTGTTTTTGCAAATGGCCACTGCTCAAAAAGCGCGGAACCTACTCTTGAGATGCACAACCTCAGATCCGAAGGAGAATTGCCTCTTGTCGGAACGACACTGCATGGCAACGGAAAGTTGCCCCTTGTGTGAATGGCACCGCAGCGCACTGTATGGCAACGGAAAGTTGTCCCTTGTCTGAATAGCGTCGCAGCACATGGCAACCATTCCTTACAGTGACCATTACCACCGAACTCTCGGATACAGAGAAGACAAAGATGATCAGAACCACTACATGGACATAGTCAATTGGGAAGTGTTTACGGCTGGACTTTAGAATGAAGTTGCCTACGTATCCCAAACATGGGAATCAAGCCTTACGTAGTTCGGGGTTAAGGTACACTCGGGTATTAACCTCTCCTTTTGCGCTCTAACTTTTGCCAAGGTCGCCCTTCTGGGTTTTCAACCTTGTGAGCTATGTTTTTCTTTTCTTTTCTATTCTTTTCATTTCTTTTCTTCTTCTTTTTTTTTTTTTTTGCATTTTTCTTTTTTTTTTTTCTTTTTTTTTCTTTTTCTTGCTCTAACTTTTGCCTAGGTCGCCCTTCCGGGTCTTCGGCCCAGCGAGCCTCTCAAGGGTAAAAGTGTAGCTGTGTCCATGTCAAATGGTTTTGAGATCCTGAAGTCATCTGAATCTAGGAGAATGGCTGATGTTCGCCGACGATGCAAGAGTCTATCCAATGGGGGGCTGAATTTGCCCCTAGTGTTGTGGATAGGAACTCGGTTTATCCTTCAGCAAAAATTTCTTATTTCTTCCCTTCTGGGATTTGGCATTCTTGCCAGTCGTCGTCTTTGACTCTTCGAGTGCATCTGACATTTTTTTTTGCCCCTAGTTCAAGGGGTGCTCCTGATCTAGCTTCACAAGCTTCTTGATCTGACTTTTCTTGCCCCTAGCTCGTGGGCTGCTTCAAATTTGGCCACACAGGCCTCACATCATGATTAGCCTTGGAACATTCTGAATGCAAGTTCAAGGTTTGAAATCAAGAGGGGTCGAGTCTCGAGGTTGAGAGTGATCCTAAGCTGCACAATCTCAAGAGCGATTCCGCACAGGTCTTCGCAGGACAGCGCAAAACATTTTTTGAATTTTTTTAAGAAAGCGACTAGTCGCTCGCACTGAAGACAATGCGAAACCAATCTGGATCAAGCCAGGATCCTTCTCAGTACTCACGCTAACAAGCATGATCTTAATCATTAAGGGCTTAGCACGCCTCTCTTTTTCTCAATTGATAAAAAATTTTGCAAATCTCGAGGAATTCCTTCCTCTTTGTTTTCATCACAATATTCAAAAAGTTTTGAAGAACTTAGGTCAATACAATGACTTATAGGCACAAAAGTGCAGGTGAAATGCGTTGCTGTTTCATTCTAAACTTGCTGGCACAACAGGCTCAAAGTAGCAATAGGCACAAAAACATGACAGCCACAGCTGTTTGATTCAGATTTCTAGGTTGCAACTGGCTCCACAGCAGAGACAGACTCAAGAGAAAGCCAAAAGATAAACACAAAACAAAATAAAATAGTGATATCCGAGGTAACACCCCTGAAATCACC
The DNA here is from genome assembly GCA_025200525.1 of Camellia lanceoleosa. Lineage (NCBI taxonomy): Eukaryota > Viridiplantae > Streptophyta > Magnoliopsida > Ericales > Theaceae > Camellia > Camellia lanceoleosa. The sequence continues at coordinate 110,633,100 of CM045771.1, read as the reverse complement.
GAACTTTTGTGCAACAGGACTGACTCGACACAACAAGACAGACCCGACCGACATAGTACAAAAAGACTGCTTATATACAAGATAACAAAACTAACTGAATACCCAAGTCAGAAAGTGCAAAACTAGCATTCGCAAATGCTTCAAAGTGCGTGCCATACGCAACATCCGAAGTAAACTGAGCGCCGCTCGCAGGTGGACCAACTTCTGGTCACATACTTGTGGTATCCTCGAAATCTAACAACTCAGCAGTGACAGACTTCGTTGAGGTAGGTAGGAGGATGACATCGTTGTCGATCAAATCCTATACTTCATGACGAAGACGGAAATAGTTGTCGGTGCTATGACCGGTTTGCTGGTGGTACGCGCAGTACAAGGTAGCATCATGTGAGGGAGGGAAATTCTTCGGGAGAGGCCGAGGCTCAAGGGGTCTAAGATGGCCCTTTTTGGCAAGGATCTGGAGTGCCTTAGACAAAGGCATATAAAGGGCGTGGAATACCCTGCGACCTCGAGGTAGATACTTCGAGGTTTGCTGACTTTTGCCGGACGCATTGGCAAAAGGATTGGCAGGTGCTGCCTTGGCCTTCTGATCCTTTCCAGGTACAGAGTTAGGGTTGGAGGGAACGGTTTTGGTATGACGGTTCCTATCCCGATTTTCTGCCTGGCTCGAATTGCCCTCGGTCAGAACAGGGAAAGCGTCATCCACAATTTTAGCCACAACTGTGAATATTTGCTGTTTACTCAATCCTCCGACTTTCAAAGCCTCGACTGCCCACAACAGTTGTTCAATGGGATCAGCATCTGTTCCCACTTTGTTCTTACCTCTAGCCTCAGCTTGATCGAGGGTTTGGGTTGCTACATCAGAGTAGAACCTGGTTGTTGTTGACATGTCATGGCCATAGCTTGAGATAGCCTCAGGTGGGCTGAGCTCAATTACAATTCGCCCCAATAGCGGGGGCTCTTGCGGTATGAAATTCCTGGCGTAGGATGTGGTTGGTGGCGAAGCCGACATTCCGTAGGCGAGATCAGACACAGATCGCTGAAGATCACCAATCATTTCCATCAATTCAAACGTGGCGGGCTCACGAGTTTGACACGACTGGGGCGTCCAGACCGGGCGTGCGGCAGGCGACCTGGCCAGATGCGGTACTTCAACATTGGTTTCATCCCGCAAGATGATTCCTTGATCCAATGCGGCTGCCATAACCACTATTTCCTCTGAATCTTATGTCATCATAAGTCCGCTGAATTGAACGGAGGTGATGTGACTGGTGACTAACGGATCAGATAAACTGGTGAGCCTTGGCTGGCCTTTCTCTATCTTGCCTCAGCGAAGGAAAATACTAGCTGCTCTTAATTGAATCTCCTAAACCCTCTGAAAGAGAAAACAGGCAGCATCTCAGCCCAATTTCACTAGGACAAATATAATCATAGCTGAATAACTGCATTCGACCACTGATCATTGTCCCCTAAATTACCGCTCCAAAACTGAATCTAATACCTGCAGATAACTGATTCCCAAAATACTGAACTGGTGCCCGTAGGCTTGATATCCAAACCTGTAAACTGATACATGCATTCCTGTAGAGACGCACTCTAAAAGTACATAGCAAACAAGTGAGAGCCAAAACACCCCTATGTTAGGGTAAGGTTTCCCTGTCCTATTTTGTCAGGAGCTAGGGTTTCACTACGCACGCAGCGGTTTCAAACAACCTATAATCGGGTAAGCAACCTGTCCTAGCTTGGAATGGTCACTATGGATTCCGAATATGCACTAGGTCGAATGGTCAAAGAGGGTACCCCGGTAAAATCGGGGTTTGTGTTCCCGTCGTGGCAGAGCCCGCAACCGGTCAGCCTTATGGCACGTTTCTTGAAGCGAGCCTTCGGCAAACCGTTCAGGAATAGCATACAGCAAACACGGTGTCCTAGGTGCACCAATGCAAATGCAATGCAGAGAAACACACAAGTGTAGTCAAAACTAGATATCATGAGTTCGAGTCAAGTTCTCCAAACTCCCCAGCAGAGTTGCTAGAAACTGAAGACGTCCCCGAACGTCCCAGGAGGGAATCCCGTTTTGTTCATTGGGCTCACTACAGTTCGGACTCAATGTCACGGTCCGGTATCTAATCTCGCAGAATGCAATGCAAGACTGATGAATCATCAAAGAGTCCAAATCTGGCAAATTGTTTTTGAAAACAAATTTTTTGAAAGAAGTGCCAAACATGGACTACTTTGCCAGATACAGAATCGCCACCTAAATATATATTTTGGGGGAATTTAGGAAACCCTGACTCGTTGCCTAAGGCCATGTGTCCGTCATCACCAAAGTTGCCTCGGCTCGGGAACTTAGGTACGATTGGGGAAGGTCACTTCGTGAACACCCCCGCTCGCCCGATCAAAGATCGGCCTCTACTAACCATGATATCTAGTTTTGAAAACATTATGCGTTCTTATTCCGGTTATTATCCTAGATTTACTATGTGATGCGCACAGCATACAAGTATAGACTGGATCACCTGAATTGAAACGAAACATCTCATGTTTGTTTTGAAAACGGTTTGCTACTCACAAGTAGGCTAAAATGTGGATTTGCCACCTCGGTGGGCTTAGAAAACATGATGATTTGCCACTCTCAAGTGGGCTTAAAACTCACAATCAATGAATTGTTCCAATTCAAATAATCCAACCTTCACCCACGGGCATTCATGAGATATATCACATAAGCACATAGCCTCATGGTAAGCATGCTATCATGGCGATCACTCACACACATGCAAGGATGCTAAAGCATAAATACTTCAAAGTACTCCAAGCCAAAAGCGAAAGCTATGTTAGAAATCCATGCATGATCCTAACTATCTTGAAATGCCTAATGCAACACATGCAAAAATGCAACTACAATAGGCTCGGCTATTCTAAAATGGCATATGAAATGCTACAGATAACATGTATTCAACTTGGAATTGAAATACAATGCGATTAGTATGATGCTTGAGCAGGTGCATGGAAGACAGATGAATGGATGCAAACATGCGAGCATAAGTATGTTAATTAAAACATGACCTAGAGCTAACCATCAAAGCAGGTAAGTAAAAGGGAGAAAGACGTGGGGTTGGAAGACATAAATCACATACACGCACGCTTATTACAACATTGCCCTCCTCGGAGGGTCCGAATAAATAATTAAATATTACAAAATCCTAATTAATTAACAAATTAGCTAGGAAAGCAAATAAATTAGCATGCAAGCTAAATGGACCGCCTCAGCTTTGTTCCGAATAATGAAAGATGCATGCTCGAGTCGCCTCGTCGGAAAATTCCTCGCGATGCCCCAATTTGCCTCTGTTTTGTAATTAATCTAGGAATGCTGTGCAAAGCTCTAGAAAGTTGCTGATTTCTGGTTTGCTGCAACAGAGAGCAAGAAAAGGACATGGCAAAGTATTTTCACATATGTATGCACACCTCAATCCTCGTGCCACCAATCACGCATCTCGATGCATGATGGCCGAGGAGTTGAATTGCACGACTCGATGTGAAATGAATGCTCATGACAACACAACAAGGCCTAGACTCCATCATGGGTAATCCAGAGTGTCGGCGACCGGGAATTGAGACACGTTTTGTCACTTTGAGTACGAAATGCCCCACGTTTCCTGTGTTTGGACTAACTCTACTCCAAACACAATGCGATGAGATGGCATACACAATGCGACTAACATGCAACCTAGCATACACAATGCTATGGACTAAAATGGCATACACAATGCACGTGACACAACATGGCATACACAATGCACTAACATGCAACCTAGCATACGCAATGCTATGGACTAAATTGGCATACACAATGCGAGATTGACTCACACCAATATGAGTGAACCTCAGCCACACTCACATCAGTGGCCATATGATGAAAATGAGACAACCGAAATACATGCAAACATGCACGAATGCAAAGGACCGATCCTAAGGCACAACATGCAACTCTGACAAGGCATGGCAAGGAATGAAATATGGCATAGGATGGCACATGATACACCTCTGAAATGGTATAAAAGATGGTCCTGAAACATGCAAGTATGTCACACAATGCAAGCTAGATGGCCCGAATACCGAAACTAGTGAAGTGCGTCACACTAGAAGTACACAAAGAAATGCACCAGTGGCAAAACCAACCCCAAACAGACCCTAGGCAGGTCTGAAACAGTGGGAAGATGGCCTAAAATGATGGCTCAACATGCAAGGAAATAGAGCTCATTCAATGATCCGAAAACAAGGCATTCATGTGCAACTCTCAAGCACACTTAAAGAGTAGAAAACATGAGAATATGGCATTCACATAGGCTCTGAAATATGATGCAAAATGACCCCAAAGCATGAAAACACCTCAGTGTATGCATGCAATAGACCTCAAATCTCAAAGCTAAGCAAGTGTATTGAACTACAAGCATGCAAAACAAGCATCATTCGACCATGAGACCCAAAAACAGAGCTAGGGCAGTCCAAAATATGTACAAAATCAGTTTAAGGCATAGTCAAAATGTGCTAGAATCAAGGGTCAACAAAGCATGCAAAGAAAGCTAGTGAACCATGAGTTGTACTACAACTATATGAAGCATATGAGAGCTCACCAAACCAGCCAAAAAAAGAAGTATGCCATGCTAAATAATGCCCAAAAACCCACTGAAACTCAGTCAATGCATGCAAAAATGATGTGCTCCTTTGAGAGGCCAATAAGAGGGTTGTTCTACACATACAAGATAGACATGCAAAATGGAAAAACCAGCTCTGGAAAGAGGTTATGAGGGCCCTAAAACTCATCAAAAATGGCCTGAAATGAAGCTAGGAAGCATGCAAGTAAAACCCCTTTGAAAGGCCTTGAATAGGATTGCTCTACACATGCATAATAGACATTCAAAATGGCCAAAAGGGCTCCAGACAGAGCTTATGCAGGTCATAAAACTCACAAATAATGGTCTGAAACATGGCTTCAAAACATGCAAATAGGGGCTCCTTTGGAAGGCCAACAAAGCTAGTAAAGAGAACCAGGGGTGAGAGGGTCACCCCTCTTTGATTTTAGGGCTCAAAAACACATATTGGCCACTGAAAATCCACTGGATTTCAGTGACCAAAAGGCCAAACCAAGGCCAATACAAATGCTCTAATGCATAGCCCTAAACATGAGGAAATGAAGCATGCAAAGGGGAAGATGACCTCAAACAGAAAAATAACCTTGATCAAACTTAAAGAGTAGCTCAAAAAAAAACTTTTTTCAGTTTATGTCAAAGTCCAAAGATGCTTGCAAATAAGGCTAAGATATGAAGCAAAATAATGCAAGAAAAAGAGAAATAGAGGCTTACCCTTGTAGAGCCGACCCTCAGCAACTTCTGGACCAAGGTAATGAGCCTTCAACCTCTGCAAATCAGTTCCAAGGTGCTTGGATGGATGGTGGAGGTGTTGTGTTAGGAGGTGTAGTGTAAATGGTGCAAGAACAAGTGGGTTTTGGAGCTTGGAATGGAGAGATATAGGGAAGGGTGTATATATGCCTTAACCAAAGTCTTCAACCCTTGCAATGGAAGATCAGCCCCTCCTTTATAGAGGAGAGGCTCTAAAGCTTTTTCAAGAAGCTTAAAACCAACTTTGAAGATCCTCCATACACGTGTATGGAGGATGGTCCAAATGCCTCCCAGCTGGCACAGCTGGATTGCATTCAGAGAGAGCAAAAAGCAGAAGGCTGGCCGACCAGTTAAGGTGGTCGGCCGGCCACTCCCCCTGGTCGGCCGACTAAGGGTCAAAAATTTCAAGCAAGAAAAGTGGTCGGCCACCCCAGATTGGTGGCCTCCCAGATGAATGCAGCTCAGTGGTATGGTGGGAGACTAGAAATTGTGACCCAAGAGAGAGGAAAACCAGCTTTCTAGCAAGGTTCAAAAGGGTCAGGAAGAAAAGCTGGTCGGCCTACCCATATTGGTGGCCTCCCAGATGACTACAACACAATGGTGGTATGGGAAACCCGAAATTCTGGCTCAAAAGTGAGGGAGACCACCTACCTACCAAGAAAATCGGGCAGCGAAGAGAAAGGTGGTCTCCAAGAAGAATTGCTGGTCTCCCACTCCCGTACCACCTTCCTAACAATGAAACTAGGGTCCACACCAAAAATGAGCCAAGACGGATGCAAAATGAGGGTTCGAGGGTCAAAGCAGCGGGTGCCCAGCCATTAAGCACGGAGGTGGCGTCACGACCACGAAGGTGGTCTCGAGACCTGATGTCCCTCTAGGGAAAGAAAACAAGGTGTGTGCCAAAAACCGGAGCAAACGGAGGTAATTAAGCGGTCCCGAAACGAGGCACACGGCCGACGGCTCTAAAAATCAAAAACTGGTCTCCAAACGGGAAAAGTGGCCTACGACCACAAAACGTAGCCTATGGCCACTGAGAGATGGTCTACGAGACCTCTCCCTTCCTTTGGGAAGAGAAAACAGAGAAAACTGGACTTGGTTCGCAAACCGAGGCAAAGCATAAAAGAGCCCCGAAGTCCAGAGGCAAGGCTCTGAGCCGAGACTCCGTGACCTCAGAACGAGCACAATATGCACAATCACCGAGCGCTCAATCGGCGACATCTGAGTCTTAAGGTCGGTCAAAAATGGGGTGTCTACAGGTAGTTTCTTTTGTGAGTCTTTAGTTGGCCTAAGGTATAAGAATGACTTTTCAATTTTGCATAAGAATACAACCTAAACCATTATATGAGGCATTACTATGAATTACAAACCCATCTGTTCCCGCGGGGAGTGCTAGTATAGGAGTTGACACAAGTCTACTTTTTAACTCTTGGAAGCAATGCTCCTATTTGTCAGTCTATTCAAATGGTACGTTCTTCTGAGTTAGTTAGGTCAAAGGTGATGCTATTTTTGAAAAATCTTGCACGAAGCATCAATAATAGCCAGCTAGACCTAAGAAACTTTAAATTTCTGACACATTAGTAGGTCGTGGCCAGTCCACGATTGCTGTAATTTTTTGGAGGTCGACCAAGATGCCATCTTTGTTAATAACATGACCAAGGAAGTGTACACTAGTGATTCAAAATTCGCATTTCTTCAACTTGGCATAAAGTTTGTGATCATGTAGTGTTTGTAAAATCGTTCACAAGTGCTGCTCATGGTCTTTCAGTGACTTGGAGCATATAAGAATGTCATCAATGAAGACAATACCGAACTCATCAAGATAGAGTTTGAACACTCAGTTCATGAGATCCATGAAGGCCGTTGGATCATTTGTGACACCAAATGGCATGACGAGAAACTCGTAGTGCCCGTAACGGGTTCTGAAGGCAGTCTTTTCGATATTTCCCGTTTTGACTTTTAGTTGATGGTAGCTAGAACGCAAATTAATTTTCAAGAATACTTGGGCCTTGAAGTTGAACGAACAAGTCATCGATTCGTGGTAGAGGGTACCGATTCTTGATGGTGACTTTGTTTATCTCCCGATAGTCAATGCATAACCTCATCGTACCATCCTTTTTCTTTATGAACAGTATTGGAGCTCCCCAGGATGAGGTACTAGGTCAAATGAAACCTTTGTCTATGAGTTCCTAGAGTTAAGTCTTCAGTTCTTTCAATTCCATCATTGACATGCGATAAAGGGGCTTTTGATATTGGTTAGGTACCAGGTTGAGTTTTAATGGTGAGTTCAATTTCCCGGTCAACCGGGGTACCATGTAAATCTTCATAAAAAACATCCAGAAATTCTCAAACCATGAGGATTACATCAACGGTGGGGGCCTCTTTTTGTGTATTGATCACATAACAAATATAACTACAACAACCCTTTCTTAGAAGTCGTTGGGCTGTCATGGAAGATATAAGACAGAGAGGGGTGGAAATTTTGGTTCCATCAAAAACAAGCTCGAGTTGGTTTGGTAACTGGAAGGAGACCTTTTTGGCTTTACAATCAATAGAGACGTAGTTGGCAACCAGCCAATCCATCTCTAAGATCACACCAAAGTTCCTAATGCGGAGGGGAATCAAATCTACGTATAAGGTTTTGCGTTTTAAGGATATAGTACATGATCTGTACACATCAATACTACAAGCAGAATTACTATAAGGAAAAGACACAGACAATATATATATATATCCTAAGGGTTCAAGTGTTGATGCCAACTTGGCAGCAAAGTGTGGTGCAATAAAAGAAAGAGTTAAACCAGATTTAATGAGAACATGAGCTAAATAACTATAGACATAAAGTATACCTGACACAACGTTTTCAGTAACTTCCGATTTTTCAGATACCAAGGCAAAACCCCTTTCTTAGCTTTTTTGGTCCTTCCTCACTCTTCCAGGTCCTGCGGGTTTTCTAACTGGTTTAGAGGGGCCAGCTGTAGAATTGGTAAGCTTCGGACAATCTCGTAGCAAATGGCTAACTTGACTGCATTTAAAGCATGTTCCCATATCTCAATGGTATCGTCCTAATGAGCCTTTCCACAAGTAGGGCAATTAGGAATAGTGCCACCTCAGGGGTTAGTAGGACCTTGATTATCTAAACTAGTTGTGCCCATATTTACCTTCTTTGGAGGCGCAACACTAGATCTTCTGTTGTTTCTTTCCCAAAATCGCTTTTTTTGGCTTATTTCTCCGGAAGGGAGGCTTTAATTCCTTTTTCCATGATGTATGCTCGATCTACCATATCCGCATAGGTTGGTAGTTTCAAAACCTTAAGTCTATCTCTGATGTCAGCATCCAATCCTGCTTTGAACTTCCTTGTTTTTTGAGCTTCGGTGGGGATGATATATGTCACAAATTGAGTGAGTTGTGTGAACTTGCTTTCGTATTCGGTCACCGTCATTGTTCCTTGCTTAAGATTCATGAATTCTAATGCCTTTTGTTCTCGTAGTGAGTCCGGAAAGTATTTTTCATAAAATACTTCCAAGAATCTTGCCCAAGTCACGATTTCTTCTTTTCTAGGGTAAAAAGCCACCATTCCTGCGCATCATCTTTAAAGTAAAAGTGGCAAAAGTTACCTTCTGTCTTTTGGTGCAGGGTAGTGCGTGAAAAATCTTTTTCATGTCTTTAACCCAAGCTTCTGCTACCATTGGGTTTGGACCGCCGAGAAATGTGGTGGGTTTCAGATTCTGGAATTGTTTTATGGTAACCAACTCTTCTTGCCATTCTGGTATCCCATTGTTTATGTTAGTTTGCAAGACTTGCAAAAAGCTGGTAACCACTCTTTCCATGATTCTTTCCATTGACTCAGTTTCGCTGATTGATGACTCGGTTTCGTTACCATCGTTGGCCATTACTACAAAGTAGATTTTAGTGTGAAATAACTTAATAAACGTGACATCACATTTATAAGGCATTATAAAGTATCATATATATAAAATTCTAGCTTTACTATTTATACTAATACAATATTAGCATTACATCCTTATTCCAAAAGTTAAAAGTTATGTTAGTGTCCAATCCCTTTTGGTACCAAAACAAAATAGGAATTAGATTTAATCATGGTTAGCTCACAAAAAGAATTCTTTTATACAAAATCTAGATTGGTGGGTCAAATAACCACGGAAAGCAATGTTGCATAAGAAGCTCAAATTCTCATCGTAGTTGTACCATGCCAAACAAACCCATGCCGCTTGAACTGTGTAAATGGGAACGGATTGTATGTATCCCTAAAACACTCGATCGAAAATCCAATCGGGTGTCTCGACATATGTTAAGTCATTGCTAAAATCAACATTCTGGACATTAATAATTTCCAAAGGGTTAGGGATGTTAGTGAATATTTAGTCTTCGGGGTAAATATTTCCCCTTCTCTCAGCAAAACCTGGGGGCAAAAAGCCAACTATACAGTGAAGGCGGTCAAATCCTAGGGCAAGGCCGATTACAGGGTAGGTCCAAGATATCGTCCGCGCTTGTAGGTACGACTCTACCTCTACGATAAGTATGCTACATCATCAAGATCGACCTGTACAGATATTGGCCAACCCATCAGTTGGTCGAGGCTTGGATGTAGTCGCCTGACTATGTCTTTAGAATCTCCCTATCTCTCTAGCAAGGCGGGGACGTGATACTCTGCCAAAATTCCCTCCAGACTCATAGCCTCGAGTTCGTTCCAGAATGCCTCACTAAGAATAAGCTCGGACATCCTACATCACCAGAATTAGTCATGGTACAAACGTAAGATTCTACAAGGAAGGTTAAAAACCATTGCTTTGATACCATCATTGTCATGACCCAACCACAGAGGCTTAGGGCTGGAATCGCAACTTACTAATTAATTCTACTCTTAACAAATTAAATGGAGCAAACGGAAGCAGAATGGAAGTAAAAAAATAATTAAACAGAAAATTTTCTTCGTTAATGATCGAAAATACATCCATGGGGCTTTTATTATTTTATTATGCGGTGACAAAATTTTAGAGAAAAAAAGAAAAGATAAACAAAATAATGGATTAGTATCAAATTCTTGTGCAGGTTCCCTTGCAGAGGTTACGTGTCTTCCTTACATTTCATCACCTGAAAGGGTAACAGTTATAAGCACACAACAGAGTGAGAAATGTTATGCTAAGAATATAGGGGATACAAAATAACCACGGATAGTTATTTAAGTTAAAATATTAACGTAACTTAATTTGAATAAACAAATTATTTAAGTAGCAGAAACTGAAATACAGAAATTATGTAAATAAGTAACTATAATCACGGTACATAACAAAACAGAACAGAGGTCACAGGAGTGACAGTTAGAACAGAGAGGTCAATGGATCCATGACAAACAGAGGACCAGTAAGTGGCCAAATAGAAGCCAATAGTTATTTAAGTCTCCCAATGTAGGGGACTCTCGTGGTGATATTTATAAAACATAATTGTTTATAAAACTATTGTCAAATAATTTCTAAAAGTTAAAAAAAATATATCCATGGGTTTCAATTTAAGCAAATAGAATTCAAAAAATAATTAATGTAATGAAAATATTAATACAATTTATAAAACATAGATTGCGTAAAATAATTTATGGTAACTCAAAATATACGTAAAATATATTATGGTGACTCAAGGTATAATATAACTCATCTTAATATTAACCTTTAGCGTTTTCTTACTAATTTTTGTTTTTCTTTATGCTGCTTTCCGAGACTCCCTTTTTTTTCTTTTCTTTTTTTTTTATTGTTGTTGTTGTTGTTCTCGCTGGCTACCCGTAACTCTCTTTTATTCCTAAGCTTAGCAAGTGACTCACCCTATAATTAATTTCCTATGTGATGATTCACTGCCTTAACAGGTTGTTTGGCCACCTTTCACTATATTTCTCTTTTGCCCATTTTTTTGGCCACAATTCCGTATTAATGTGGTTTTAGCCCCTAAATAATATATTATTCGCATGTTGATAAATTAATGCCAAATTAAATTACACCTTAGCACGTATAACTATGTACTTAAATATATTTTCTTCTTATGATTATTTATTTATTTAACTTGTAGTGTCATTTTACTTTGGCCCAATTCTTAAAATAATTATATATCATTATTATCACATTCAACCATAATTATATATATATATATATAGTTATGCAGTATTTAATTACACATTTAGGGTGTCACATTTTAGGTAGTGTTTGGTAAAGTTTTAGAATTATGATTTGAGGATAGAGTTGTATTTTGAGTTTGTGAGTTTTGGAATTATAATTTGAAAAGAGAAAATTTGTTTGGTTATGAGTTTTAAAAAGAGTTTTGAATTTTTATTGTGACATATGAAATGAGAAAAGTTGTTTGGTTATGAGTTTTGAAAAGAGTTTTCAAAACTTAATTCAAAAACTTAACTCATAACTAAACACACAACTCAAAACTCTATTGAAAATTATATTCAAAATTCATAACCAAACTCTTTTTAAAATTCAATTCAAAAAAATAAATTTTCATTTTGATCTAAAAAAATAATTTGTATATTTGGAAAATATCAAATATATATATATATATATGTATATTTTCTAAATAACAGGTGGTGATTGGCAATTGCAAAAAAAAAAAAAAAAAAAAAAAAAAATTGTACTGTTCCGGTTAATCGAGCGGACAACCAGGAGGATATCCGGGCTGACGACCGGGTAGACCAAAATTTTAAAAATTGTCTGCTTCACCAAACATGTTTTCAAAATATATTTTGAAATTGATTTGAAATCATAATTTCAAAACTCTAACTAAATATAGCATTCAAATATAAGGGTGGAATTAATTTTCGAAATCTCTGCTAAACACAGCCTTAAATCCTTTTTGTTAGGAATATCTGTATTTGTCTTTTATAGACTTTGTTTTGTTTCTTTTAAGGGAATAATTTATTTTTATTTATTTTTAGTTTTCCTATAAAATATGTGTATTAAATTTTATTATATATCTTTCGTTTTTTTTTATTATAATATGACTTACGTTACGTATTCCAAAAAAAGAAAACAAAACACCCCGTTTAGCTCGTGGGATAAAGTGATATACCTAAGATTTTGCTATGATGTTTATTAGATTATAATTATAGAAGGTTTGCACCCTCGAGCTTTTTCATTCTCCATTCTCCATTCTACTTCATTTCTTTTATGACATTTCTATATATAATGATCTAGAGGAGGCACAAAGATGGAAGGGAAAAGAAAAAAAACCGAAAGAGAAAGTGAGTTATTTTTGTAGAGGTAACTGCAACTCAACGCATGGGGAAATAAATGACAAATTTAACAAATTTCCAAGAACAACCATTATCTACACACGTATATACAAATATGTAAGAAATATATAACAATAATATAATGTGAACCGACAGTCATTATAAGTTACTTTGATGACCATGGTGAAATTATTCAAATGCACCATAAAGGGAAATATTTTGACATAAATTTTTTTGCACCTTGTAGGAACTAAATCATTTTGTATCCTAAATTATTATACAAAAATTAATTTATCATTTAGATTTCGTATTATTTTAACTTGGCTATTAAATTTTTAAATTTAATCAATTTACCTCTCACTATCTGTTTTCGTCTCTAATCAAACGGAACTTGTTGACGTGACATCTAATTTTATTTTACCCTTCAAAATATATCTTAAAAATTAATTATCCCCCAAATATAAAAAAATTAAATTTTACTATTTAATAAATAATTTTATCTCAATAATGAAAAAAATAAATTTTAAATAACATACTTTGTATAAAAAATATAAAAATTCTCATTTAGAATTATCTCTTTAAGTCTCAAATTATTCAGAGTAGATCCTAAAGAAACTAAATTGAGCCAAAAATTTTGTGATAACTCTATGTATGTTTGCGCGCAATTTTAACTAGTTTATTCTTCAAATTAATTTCAATAAAATTTAGGAAAAATTACTCTAGGGGTCCTTATATTTTACCCATTATGTAATTTTGGCCCCTCTACTTTCAATTAGCTCAATTTTGACCAATAATTTTAGATTTTGTGTTAATTTGGTTTAATTGATAATATCGTTAATATTTTTTTAAAGAAAATTATCACTAAATTGGTTAAATTAACTCACCAAGTTAAGGAAATTTATAATTTTGTCTTTAAAAATATGACACATGACACCTATATGCATATTTTTTATAAACAAAAATACAAAGAATTGTAATTAATTGGACCAAATTGAGACAAAGTCATAAATTCAAAGTTAAAATTGAGCCAATTAAAATCATAAGGACTAAAATGACACAAGAATCAAAATATAGAGACTATTGTCGTAATATGCCTAAATTTGATTGACTAATAGTAATTTCAAAATTGAGTGGGTAATTTTTTTTTTTTTTAATTCAATTACTATCTAAAGAATACTCAACATGACTAATATTTAATTTTTTTAATTTAAAATTTAATTTTTCATTTTTGAGATAAAAGTTATTAATTAAATATTTAAATTAATTTTTTTAATATTTGAGGGGCTAATTGATTTTCAAGATACAGTTTGGGAGATAAAATGAAATTTCAAATGAAATTTGGTGTCAACTGAGCAAATTTCATTTGATTGTAAACGAAAACAAATGACAAAAGGTAAATTAATCAAATTTTAAAAAGTTTAAACGTCACGCTAAAATAATACGAAATATGTATACTAAATTAATTTTTACGTTATAATTTAGAGGTTAAAATAATATTTTCTTAATTTGGTAAATACTTGGATTTACGTAAAATTTATTCTCAAATTTATATAAATAGAGAAAAGAAGGAAAACTAAGGAAAGAAAAGTTAAGAGATTAAAAAAAGAAATATTATTCAAATGATTGTTCACAAAAATTTATTTTCAATTTCTTCATTTGGAAGAAATTCTTTAATTGTTTTTAATTCTTGGGTGAACTAGGGCCAGAGAGTTTTAATGAAATAAGTCATGCATGTCTCCTTACTAAGATAAAATTTATTATAATAAAGCTATTTTCAAGGAACATGAGTTTGACTGAACACTCGGAAAACCCTATGGGATGGCTAGAATACAAATATAAAAGTTCATCCCAACCCACCCAAATCTACGCCTTTGTTTACAATTGAAAAAATACAAGTCTAAACCAATATACTGTTGATATCACCCCATGTGAGGGGTGATTCACAACAATGGGAACACACGAATTAATTTGCTTGACATGTCAAGGATTCATTCGCCAATCGACAAGCATAAAGAGTGAAACTGACCACCGAAAGGAGAAGAAATGAGCTGGCCATGTGCAAGGCCAGCCTCTCCACTTTCATCTGTAATGTGTATATATAGAGAGGGTGAGAGCAGAGTTTAGATATGGTGAGTGGTGAGTGGTGAGCTTAAGAGAGTTTACAAAGAGAGAATACAGAGTGTGTAATACATTTCTCCATATAGTGAAATTTGCTGCCCGTGGATGTAAGTGACTTGCCGAATCACGTTAAATCTCTTGTGTTATTGCTTGTGTGTGTTTCCTGGTGTGCCCCCGATCCATAACAATTGGTATCAGAGCTCGGGTTGTGAAAAATCGAATTTTTTCTGAAAGTGCCCAGATTTCGAAGTGCTCGAAATCAACGTTTGAGCACACCAGGAGCAAAAACTCCAAGAGAGGAGTCCAGAACAGCAAAAACAAAGCCCATAAGAGGTTCCACGCGCTCTCACGCACCGTCTAAAGAAGGAGAGTGAAGCCCACTCTCCACACACGTCGCCACGCTCCGTTCAGCCACCGGCGCGTCATCACACTCACAGACACGCGCTCTCACGCGTGGCTCAAGGAAGAACGCGACTGAGTAATGCGCGTATAATCCACGCGCTAGTCACGTCAGCGCCACGCAGATGCCACGTCAGTGCTACGTAGGCGCCACGTCATCGACCACGTGTCAGATTGTCAGCCACGTGTCAGACCACGTCATCGCTGAGCCGTTGACCCTGCCGCCAAGCCTTCGTTGACCGCGCCGTTCCGGAGTAATTATCCGGTGCTCTCAGACGCACCAAATTCTGCCAATCTGAGGCGTCCAAACTATTTTGGCCTGATCTAAGTCATTCGGAGTTCGTTTCTGACGATCCAATAGTACTTTCCAACTATTTAGAGTATTCCAGACACATCTGTACGGTCAGTTTTTTGAATCGGAGTTTCTAAAAAAAAATCTTAATGGCAGAATCTACAGAAACGAGATCAACCGAGTCCATAAGTAATCCAACGACTACAAGCAACTCTAGGCATTAGACCCCGGTGTCCCATGCTAAGTTCGAGGTAGAAAAGTTTGATGGAAGCAACAATTTCGGCATGTGGAGATGCGAAGTTAAAGATATGCTTGTCCAGATGAACCTGCACTTCACTCTGGGAGACAAACTAGATGACCTGGACGAGATAGAATGGAAGAAGGTGAATCTCCTGGCCTGCAGTTCCATCCGACTTTGCCTTGCAAAAGAGGAGAAGTACGCCTTCACAGAATATGATATTGCGAAGGACCTTTGGAAGGCGCTGGAAGATAAGTTCATGACAAAGAGCATTGAGAACCGACTTTACTTGAAGAAGAGGTTGTTTCGTTTCGACTACAAGAAAGGTATTTCGATGAACGAACACCTAAACAACTTCAACAAAATTCTCACCGATCTGAAGAACTTAGATGATCATATTGGTGACGAAGATAAAGCACTGTTATTGTTGAATTCCTTGCTTGACTCATATGATCATCTTACTACCACTTTATTGTACGGTAAAGAAAAGGTCAAATATGTTGATGTTGCAAACGCCTTGGTAAATAATGAGTTCAGAAGGAAAGATAAATATGCAAACAGGGACTCAGCATCCGAGGCGCTGACAATCAGAAGCAGATCAAATAAGAAGAGATATACAGGGCGAGGAAAGTCTCGCTCAAAATCCAGAGGGAAATCATCAGATAGAAGGTGTCTTGCAAAAAACAAGTGTGCTGCTTGTCGCCAGAAGGGGCATTGGGCAAAAGATTGTCCCAATAAAGACAAGAAAGAAGAAAAGGTGAACGTTGCACGAGATGGAGATAATGGTGAAGGATCAGCCTTCACAGTTTCATCATATGGCCAGTCTGATGAATGGATTATAGATTCTGGATGTTCCTACCACATGTGCCCGAACAAGCAGTGGTTCTCGAGCTTACGAGAGTTCAATGAAGGAGTTGTGCTGATGGGCAACGACCAACCTTGCCAGACAAAGGGGATTGGAACAATTCGACTGAAGATACATGATGAAACAATCAGAATTCTTGAAGATGTTCGGTATGTACCAGCTTTGACAAAGAATCTCATCTCAGTGGGAGTTTTAGACTCCAAAGGTTATAGAGTAACTATGGAAGGTGGAGTCCTCAAAGTTGTTCGAGGAGCATTTGTTGCAATGAAGGGTACTTGATAAGGAAATTTATATTTCCTAGATGGCTCTACAGTCATAGGGAGAGTGGCTGTCTCCACCAGCTCAGAAGATGATACATTAGACACTTCCAGACTTTGGCATATGCGCCTAGGGCATGTCGGTGAGAAGGCTTTACAAGGGTTGGTAAAGCAAGGTCTGTTGAAAGGCGCCAAAACAGGGAAGCTTGAGTTCTGCGAGCATTGTGTATTGGGCAAGCAAACAAGAATCAAGTTTGGTACTGCTATTCATCGTACCAAAGGGATTCTAGACTACGTTCACACCGACGTATAGGGTCCTTCTAAGAATGCTTCATTGGGAGGTAAACACTACTTTGTGTTGTTCATTGATGATTTCTCAAGAAGAGTTTGGATTTACACAATGAAGCACAAAGATGAAGTCTTAGACATCTTTCTTATGTGGAAGAAGATGATTGAGACCCAGATAGGCAAAAAGATCAAGAAGCTCAGATCTGACAATGGTAGGGAATACACATCAGATCCCTTCTTTGAGGTTTGCCAAAATGCAGCAGTTCCTGGAACACCGCAGCAAAATGGAGTTGCAGAACGCATGAACCGCACTTTGGTGGAGAAAGTCCGGTGTATTCTGTCACATTCAGGATTGAGCAAGGCATTTTGGGGCGAGACATTAAACTATGCTCGTCATCTTGTCAACAGACTACCTACTGCAGCACTAGATGGCAAGACTCCCATGGAGGTATGGTCAGGAGTGCCAGCTACTGATTATGATCAGTTACGTATCTTCGGATGTCCAACTTATTTTCATGTTACAGAATCTAAGTTGGATCCAAGAGCCAAGAAAGCCATCTTCTTGGGCTTCAGTGACGGTGTCAAGGGATACAGACTCTAGTGCCCTGAATCAAAGAAAGTTGTCACCAGAAGAGACGTTACCTTTGATGAGTCTACAATGCTAACACAACCAAATCCTCAACAGAATGAGGAAGCATTGAAGAAGTCAGTGCAGGTGGAGTTTGAGACTCCAGCAAAGACTGTTCAGACAGACAACCATCCTGAAGAAGTCTCAGTGGATAGCTCTGAAGAGAGTTCAGATGAAAATGAAGATCCAGAGGCCCCATAACAGTCAGAACCCATTGCAATCAGGAAAGGAAAAAGGGTTACTAAGCAACCCGGTTGGATGACCGATATGGTAGCCTATGCACTTCCAATCATTGAAGACAATGTTCCTTGCACTTTCAAAGAAGCCGTGCAGAATGCAGAAAGTGTCAAATGGAAGGAGGCTATAGATGAAGAGATCAGGTCACTTCACAAGAACTAGACTTAGGAGTTGGTGCAACTTCCAAAGGGCAAGAAAGCAATTGGGTGTGAGTGGGTTTACACCAAGAAAGAAGGCATCCCAGGCAGAGACAACATCAGATTCAAAGCTAGATTGGTAGTTAAAGGCTATGCTCAGAAGGAAGGAATAGACTACAATGAGGTATTCTCACCTGTTGTGAAGCACACGTCTATTCGTATCTTGTTAGCTTTGGTTGCACAGTTTGATCTCGAGCTCGCCCAACTCGATGTCAAAACTGCTTTCTTACATGGAGATCTTGAAGAGGAGATATACATGTCCCAACCAGATGGTTTCAAAGTTGCTGGAAAAGAAAATTGGGCCTATAAGCTGAACAAATCGTTGTACGGGTTGAAGCAATCCCCGAGACAGTGGTACAAAAGATTTGATCGGTTCATGATGGAGAAAGAATACACAAGAAGTCAATTTGATCATTGTGTATATTTCCGTAAGCTTCTCGACGGTTCCTTCATCTATTTGCTCTTATATGTAGATGATATGCTAATTGCATCTAAGAGCAAGGTGGAGATTGACAAACTCAAGGCACAGTTGGCAAGAGAGTTTGAAATGAAGGATTTAGGAGAAGTAAAGAAAATTCTTCGCATGGAGATCAAGAGAGACAGGAAGAAGGACACAGTTTGTCTGACACAAACCCAGTATCTAAAAAAGGTGTTAGATAGATTTGGCATAAATGGGAAAACGAAAGCTGTGAGTACACCATTGGCCCCTCATTTCAAGCTCAGTGCTTCGATGTCTCCACGCACAGAAGAAGAACGAAAGCATATGGCACAGGTTCCATATGCAAATGCAGTTGGTGCATTAATGTATGCTATGGTTTGTACAAGGCCTGACATCTCGCATGCTGTGAGTATGGTAAGTAGGTATATGCATGATCATTGGCAGGCAGTGAAATGGATCCTAAGGTACATACATGGCACGGTTAATCTGGGATTGAAGTTCGAGAGAGATAACTGACTTGGACAGAATCTGGTTGGATATGTGGACTCAGATTATGCTGGTGACTTAGACAAACGCCGATCAACAATAGGGTATTTATTTACGCTTGCTAAAGGGCCGGTGAGTTGGAGGTCAACGCTTTAGTCAACGGTGGCTTTGTCTACTACAGAGGTAGGGTACATGGCAGTGACAGAAGCCTTTAAAGAAGCTATTTGGCAACATGGGTTAATTGTGGACTTGGGTATTGTTCAGAAGCACGTTGAGGTGTTCTGTGACGGTCAAAGTGCCATTTGTTTGGCAAAGAACCAGGTTCATCATTCCCGCACCAAGCACATTGATGTCCGTTTCCATTTCATTCGAGAAATTGTGAATGAAGGGTATATTCTGCTTCAAAAGATTGGTACTGCAGATAATCCGATCGATATGCTCACAAAAGTGGTTTCTGGGGTCAAGTTCTAACATTGTTTGGACTTGGTCAACATCTCTCAGAACTAAGCACCTTTGGGTGCAAGGCAGTGTTGATCAATCACTATGGACAGAGGGCAAAGGCATGATAGTCAAGGGCATCCCAGCAGGGGGTGCAGAACATCCAATCAGGGGGTGTATGATATCTTGGTTACACAAGTTCAAGTATAGCAGGTGAAGACATCTGAGACAAGAAGCGTGGAAGAGATCTGTGGGAGATAGGAGCAGAGGCTCTCTCCAAATCAGATAGTGGTATGAGTTGAGTTGAGGATGTAGGATTCCCTCCTCTTGTATCTCTAGTGTATTAATCTCTAGCTTCAAGGGATGCAAGCATCTCAGTAAGGAGATGCAGACTATGTTGAATTTGGGCGTGACAAGATTAGCAGCAGTGTGTGCAGTAGATCACCTCACATGGGTTGGGGGGGTGATTTGTTGATATCAACCCATGTGAGGGGTGATTCACAACAATGGGAACACCTGATGAAGTCAGTCACTGACATGTCAAGGGCTATACTTAGCCAACCGACAAGTCGCAAAGAGTGAAGACAGCCACCGAAAGGAGAAGAAATGAGCTGGCTATGTACAAGGCCAGCCTCTCCACCTTCATCTATAATGTGTATATATAGAGAGGGTAAGAGCAGAATTTAGATGTGGTGAGTGGTGAGTGGTGAGCTTAAGAGAGTTTACAAAGAAAGAATACAGAGTGTGTAATACATTTCTCTATATAGTGAAATTCGCTGCCCGTGGACGTAAGCGACTTGCCGAACCACGTTAAATCTCTTGTGTTATTGCTTGTGTGTGTTTCCTGGTGTGCCCCCGATCCACAACATATACTCCGAATAGAGAAAGAAGAATGGATCAAGATCTAGAGAGAGAGAACGAAAATAGAGTGGAGGCTGCCGTTGTCCTTGCCCGGTAAGATAAGTTTACTATTTACTTCTTGTTGTGACTTCTTTGCTCTGTTATTTCTTCTTTTGCTTGCATCTTCTTTGTTGTCTCCAAGCTTCATATTTCAAAAAACTAGTTTCGAATACTCCGAATTTATATTTGACGGCATTACCGGCGCCCGTGACGACATCACGGGGAGCAGGTGATAAGAAAATAGATTCACAATCAGATGGTTTAGTGTTAGAGCTTATTTGATTGGTTCTGGTAGAATTAGAGCTTAAGGGTGACTGTTTGGGTAGCTGTTCGGGTCGTCAGTTTGGTGGTTTTCTGGATGTTGGAATCTCTCTAACTGATGGCTTTGGGAGTGTGTTGCATATGATTGGGTGAACTAATTGGAATGAGTGATGCTCTTGTATGATGTCTGGTCCGGAGTTTGGTTAGTTGTTCGGGTCGTCAGTTTTTTAGCTTTTCAACAAATCACCTACAATAATTAAAATTTTATTTCGCTATAAATTTCTCAAAAAATCTAAGTACAAGACAACAAAAATTGAATCACGTGATATGTCTAATACATATTTTATCTTAAATTCTTTCTCTAGGGCAAGAGCATTCATATCATCCACTGCTATTGTATACTTCGCCTTGCTTGGATTGCTGGCTGCCATCATTCAAACTACAGCTGACCCTTTCAAAACCCACCGTAAGACCACGCAAGTTTTCTTGATGTCAGTATGCATTTATATCTTGGTCCTACTGTTGAAAGAGCTTTTCGAACTTCAAGGGCAGCAAATTATCGGTGATAACTATGCTCGTATCATTTGCCATGTTATTTTGATCATTGGAGCTCTCGCACCGGTCTCGTTTGTCTCGGTCTTGGTCTCAGAAAGGATCATTTGGCTTCCATATGTCATCTGGTTCATTTGCTCTGTCATTGTTCTCTGCTTAGAGGCATGGGACTTGTTCACAGGCTTCCTCGCACCCTAGATTGCTGGTCCTGGTAATGGAAATTAAACGGTATTAACATGTAGTGTGTATGCATGTTTAATAATGAGCTATATGTATGCTGCTCTTGGTGTTAGAATAATGATGTAAACTTCTTAACATACAAATTGTTATTATTAGTGGACTTTTTTTAAATGTGACAACGTAACGGGTATGATGTGACATTTTAAAAAAATTAAAAATCCATTAGTGTACTTTTTTTAAATGTGACAACGTGACGGGTATGATGTGATACTCTCAAAAAACTAAAATCTCATTAGTGCACTTTTTTCAAATTTGACAACGTGACGGGTATGTTGTAACACTCCAAAAAAATTAAAAACTCATTAATGTACTTTTTCAAATGTGACAACGTGACGGGTATAATATGACACTTTATAAAAATTAAAAAACTCATTAATATATATATTTTTAAATATGACAACGTCACGTGTATGATAAAAAAATATGTATAGTATTACATATATTTCGTAAGTAATGTGTTGTTATATTGGTTACTAGGGATAACCCGTGCCTGAAGGCACTGCGAGCAATTTTTTTTTGATACCACACGTGCTATGAAATTCAATTATAATAAATCAACTCAAAATAATAATATCACTCTAATTTAAAACTTCACATAGAAAGATGAACAAAATATATAAAGAAAACTGAAATAAATAACTAATAAATTTCAAATCTTTATGGGGTGGGTGCCGTCAAGAGTTCCCACCTCATTCTCTAACATATTTTCAAAATTAGCCCTGTTTAAGGAATAGTTCAAATCAATCTACTAAAACATCAAATATCAATAGAAATAATTCAAATCCTCCCAACTTCTTCACAGTTTCAACTAACTACTTATAAATAAATGAAATAAAAATAACCCAAGTTACTTTGAAGACTAACCTTATTGTTGATACCAAAATATCAGGGATGATACAACAAACCGAAACTACTTTCACAACCAGCTGCGTCGGAATGTCAGAGGTCTTGAAAAGATAAATGAATTCAGAAACAAACCATGAGAATAGTGCATCAAAATACACTGGTCTTTCTTAATGAAGAAACATAAAATTCATAACCATGATCAAATTAAGAGGCAACAATACTATTAACATTCTTCTCCTTCAACCTACTAATAAATTATTCTTTTTCAATGTGACTCTAACATCCTGCACAATAGACACTAAAATTATACAAAAATCTATGTCAAGCATATGTGACTTCCACCAAAATATGCAAAGATACTAAATTAAATTGTTGCACTTAAGTTTGGTGAATTTTCAAGGGCATAAGGTCCAATTGTTGCACTTAAGATAATAGAATTTATAAAAATATTAGAAATCCACTGAAGTATATATCAGTATGAAGCTTTACAAAATTGGTTAACATCAAGCTTTACAAAAGTAATTTTCGTCAAATTTACAAAATGTATGCCATATAATGTCTTCAAACTTGGATCCCTCTAAAGTACTTGAACGCCTCAACAAAAAGTACTTGGACGCCTCTACAAAAACTTGGACACCTATAGAAAAAGTACTTGGATGCATCTAAAGCGCTTGGACGCCTTCAAACTTGTTCCCCATCACATTTTGAAATGTCCATGTATCAACTTCTGTGTACTTTTTCTAATGAGGATCTAATATTTAAAAAACATTAACATTAGCATATTGAAACAATACGAAAAATAGATATTGAAACAATATGGACTAAGAATACCTTATTACAATTCCATCGGAGTAATGTAGTCTTATTTATGCTCTTGAGCTCCATAGCTTTTTCAACCCAATCCTACAAAAGTTTGACTTGATCATAATTTAAACAAAATTTTAATTAAAATACACTTTCAATTTATTTCCTTCTTTTATCATTTGTATTCTTTTTTAAACTTTAATTACTTCCCTATTCTATTTGGAAAATTTTATATATCTTTGTAAAAGATCCTTTATAATTTTTTCTAGTGTATTGTTTTTGAAGGATGCATAATTTAGTTTGGACATTAGTAATATTACGGATTAAAAGCACCATGCCCATCTTCACAAACTTTACAGTAAAAAAAAAAAAAATTACACAAATTATGCATGCTTCAACATATCATATTCCCCCATGATTTTCTTTACACATGCTCCAAAACAAACTTGAAAAGAATCATACCCCATGAACAAACTTGAAAAGAATCATATTCCCCCATGATTTTCTTTATTCCCTTTATTAAGTAGTTTTCCTTTCCTTTCCTTTTCCTTTAAGCTTCTCATTTTCCTTTGCCCTTACCATTGCCTTTGCCTTTGCCTTTCAAAAAATAAGAAAAAATTATTAAGAAAAAATATGAGAAGCAAATAAATTTGATTAGTGGGCTTACCCCACGAACACAGAGGACATTGAAGTCACGTTCATTATAGAGCACAACACTGAAATTTCTATTTTGAAGAAACTGAACCTGTGTATATATAGAAATGCATTTGAAATGTAAAAGAAAAATTATATTAAGGAATGTAGATTAAATAAAAAATGAGTATAGAGATTTGATATTACTGTTTCCTCTAACATATCCTCCACTTGTAAAGAATAATACAAAAGCATTTAATTATGAGAAAAATTATAAATAATAAGCAAAAAATTAAGCCTCGATTCATAAACTATAAACTAAACATACATAACCAAAACTATGAATGTTGTCCATGATTTGAATTAAAATGAACTCTAAGGTTGTTAAAGAGGTTTAAACACCACAGGCCTGCAGTGAAGAAATAACTCATTTAATAGTGCTATAAATAGATTGGGTTTAAATAACAATGGGTTGTACAATGACTATTTTAGTACTTAATTGTGCCATACGTTAAGTACAATCAAATAAAAGGAAACCCAATTCTAATTTTTAACAATCAAATAAAAATAAAAGATCACAAAATATTACTTTTCATGTTAAAAATGAAACCCAATTCACACATTTATCAAAATCACCTACATCATTTATTAGAACACTAATCATATTTGAAACACTTAATTCTCATTTATGCTATCCAAGCCTATTGAAAGTTTCTTTAGCAAAGTTGAGAGCTCCATCCACTAAACAACAAGTTTTAGACAGTAGAAGATAACTCGTTTATATAAAACACATTATCAGGAGCTTAAATCTCGTTATATTTGAGACCCATTATCATACATATTAAACACATCATATTTGAAACTCATTATCATAAACTGAAATCCTATTATATCTCATAAACTTCAATCTCATCCGATTTAGACTGTAAATCTATATAAATATAACAAATGGCTGATATAAATCTATATCAATAGCTACTTAACATATCGATGGCTCCTACATTATTATTAGGAATCAAACATATTGATGGCTTAAGCTTTCTTAAATTTTATTGAACTAAAAGAGGTTTAAATGGAACTGCAAACTAATAACCTATCAATCATTTTCTATGAATAAAATATCTCATTCAAGGAATTAATAAAAAATCACATAGTTATGTAGACGCCAAACTAATAACCTACCAATCATTTTCCGCCACCAAATTTTACTAAAATTAAACAATTTATCAAAATGAATTGTGTTTCCAATGGAAACTACCAATAAAACACATGAATCACTTAGTACTTTGCTTCCAAGAATCTATTTATTAAAATTAACATATAACAAAAGATTTGCACATCTACACAGTTTTAAAATAATAATTTGACTCCAAACATTAAATAAAAATAATGAATCAGTCTAATATGAGGACATTTTCAGGTATTGGTAACACAATCTAACTCCAAACAACATGCAAAGAAAATATTAATGAATCTTACCATTTTTCTTACAAATTAATAAATCCTAAATTTTTTAGATATGCCACGTTACCCCAACCTAGCAAAGGGTGCAAATGAGTAGAAATATATGTAGTAGTAAAGTCAACCAATATATACTTCTGCACATAAAGTGGACAAATAGATAGAAAGAACACAAATCAAATTCTTACCACAATGTTTCGATATGAAAGGTCTTAAGGAAGTCCACAATGCTTCAGACACAATGTTTCAATCACAAACTGTAAACATCAATAAAACAATTAAATTGGACAACCTGTTGTCAATATTGTTGAGTAACAAACCTGTTGGAATTAAAGATTATTAAAACAAAAGATATTCACAAATTAGAGTAATGATTATTGAAACAAAAGATGTTGAAATAGGTGAGGTTTGAAGAGAGAGCAAGAGAGAAGTGGCATTACCTTGATGGTGGTCCGTTGAAGAGAGAGCGAGAGAGAAACGGGAAGAGATGATACTGCAGAGCCGCTGAAATGGATTTCAAATGGGATGAGCTACAACTTTGAACAGGGCAGTTTCATTATTAAATTGAATTGTAAACTGAATCAAACGTCTTGTCAAAGCTATCTAAGCCAAAATCATCATCATCGAAAATGATATAGACAAATGTCCCTTCAAAATTAAAAAAACGGAGCTTTAAATAATCGAACTCCTCCAAAAATGCTAATAAGATGTGGGTGTTTCACAAAAGAAACCAAAACTCAACATTTGAAACCAAAACTCCAAAACTCCACTGCCATAATCACATTGTTGAAATAAAAGCTCCAAACACGTCATGATCAATTCAAAAAAGCCAACACCCAACTCACAACAAAAATAAATAGAAGGATATGATTCTAAGTTTTGAAAAAGGTATTTTAGGAGAACAAATAAATAGAGAAAAAGATATTTTAGGAGAACAAAAAAAACTATGTGATCATCGAATACCCACTTCACTAAATGATGGTGAGACATTCATTCTATTTAAATACCCACTGCTCTAACATCCACCAAAACCACTCACAATAAAGCTACTGAGACTTTCACAATACACTTTGGACAAAAAAAAGATAAAGAAAACCAATAAAAGAAGACGAAACTTATGGAAAAAAGTGACCAAACTTATGGAAGAAAGTGACTTGATGGTTGAAGCAAATCATAAAAAAAAAAAAAAAAAAAAAAAAAAAAAAAAAAAAAGAAGTTCTAGCAATACTATTTTTTATCAGGAGCTACATTATTAGCCACTGCTCCAAAGTTCCTTCCACTCCCAATTTTTCCACTACTTACCAGTCCTATTTTGCTTCATTGCTCATATTCTCTTTTATGCAAATGGAAAGGGGGAATTTTTTTAAAATAAAAAATCAAGTGGCTAAAATAAAAATGAAATGAAGATAAAAATACAACAATGAATTTATAAAACATGATAGCAAAATAAGATCAAAAGGAAAAATAACCATGAGAGCAAAATATGATCAAAATAAAGAAAACATTTACTATATGAGCAATGAATAATTCTTCTTGAGATGCAAAGCAAGTTCACCTTGATTTATCGGTAACTTGATTACCAACAAAAATAGAAAAGAAACAAAAGAAATATTAAACTTACATTCAGAACTATAGGTTTAATGTTGAATGCCCTGTCAAAAGACTCTGCTTTCCAAGCTGAAAACTTACTATATCACAAATAATTTTTAAGAGTTAATTAAAATAAACGTTGAAAAATTCTTTGATACACATGGTGGTTTTGGTTATAAAATAAATGTTGAAAAATGTGTACCATGCACCATAATTCTAATGATTTGTGGCATTTAGTTATAAGATTTTGTGATGGTCAAATTTATGATGAACTTGGTTATTAGACTTTTTGTAGTGTTTATGGTTATAACCCATGGTGGTTTTAGTTACGAAATTTTATGATGTTTAATTATAAATTTAAGTGGCCTTAGTTATGAGAATTTATGATATTTTTTTAAGATTATGAACTACTATGATTAAAACTTTGGATGCATATCGTTAAACAGCTTTTGAGGTGTATATAAATTATATGACTTATTGGGTCATTCTATCAAACATTTGCAATACATGACTTATTGGGTCATTCTATCAAACACATGTGTAATGATCATAATTGATTTGAGTCCAGTAAACTCACACCAAAAAATTAAAAAACAAAACAAAAAAAATGATTGGTTTATTTCCTGAACACGTGTTCAGGAAATGGGTTCTAGTTGTGTGCCTATATAAAGAAAACTTATTGGGTCATTCTATTAAACACTTGCAATACATGACTTATTGGGTCATTCTATAAGATGAAAAAGATGAACAAAAAATAAGATGAAAAAAAATTTACAACAAATTAAGGGTTTAAAAACTGTCTAACCCAGAACAGAAATAAAATAAAATAAAAAAAACAGAGTTGTCTAGATTAATATGGTAAAAAAGAAATTAAAAAAAAAGAATGGAAAAATAGGCAACCCAAAACAAATCTTCCCTACCACAACAAAAAACTGTCTAGATTAATCCCCAAAAATGTCCGATTTGTTGATCATTCTATCAAACACATGTGTAATGATCATAATTGATTTGAGTCTAGTAAACTCACACCAAAAAATAAAAAAACAAAACAAAAAAACATGATTGGTTTATTTCCTGAACACGTGTTTAGGAAATGGGTTCTAGTTGTGTGCCTATATAAAGAAAACTTACTGGGTCATTCTATCAAACACTTGCAATACATGACTTATCAGGTCATTCTATAAGATGAAAAAGATGGAAAAAAAATATATATGACAACAAATTAAGGGTTTAAAAACTGTCTAACCCAAAACAGAAATTATAAAAATAAAAAAAAAGGAAAGATGGCAAAATAGGCAACCCAAAACAAACCTTCCCAACCATAATTCTAACGATTTGTGGCATTTAGATTTTGTGATGGTCGAATTTATGATAACTTGGTTATTAGACTTTTTGTAGTGTTTATGGTTATAACCCATGGTGGTTTTGGTTATGAAATTTTGTGATGTTTAATTATAAATTCAAGTGGCCTTAGTTATGAGGATTTTATGATATTTTTTTAAGATTATGAACTTTTGTGATTAAAACTTTGGATGCATATCGTTAAAAAGCTTTTGGGTGTATATAAGTTTAATATGACTTATTGGGTCATTCTATCAAACATTTGCAATACATGACTTATTAGGTCATTCTATCAAACACATGTGTAATGATTGTAATTGATTTGAGTCCAGTAAACTCACACCATAAAATAAAAAAACAAAACAAAAAAACATGATTGGTTTATTTTTTGAACACGGGTTCAAGAAATGGGTTCTAGTTGCGTGCCTATATAAAGAAACTTTATTGGGTCATTCTATCAAACACTTGCAATACATGACTTATTGGGTCATTTTGTAAGATGAAAAAGATGAACAAAAAATAAGATGAACAAATTAAGGGTTTAAAAACTGTCTAACCCAAAATAGAGAAAAAAAAAAAAAAAAAAAAAAAAACAGAGCTGTCTAGATTAATATGGTAAAACAGAAATTAAAAAAATAAAATGAAAGGCAAAATAGGCAACCCAAAACAAACCTTCCCTACCAAAACAAAAAACTGTCTAGATTAATCCCCAAAAAACTGTCTAGATTAATCCTCAACATATCTGATTTGTTGATTAATATGAGAGAAAACAACTAAGAAAATCAATAAATTTATAAATGATTAAACAACAAATAAAATTCTTTACCTATGTGGATTTGGAGGAGGGTTCACAGATCTAACTTTGGTTTTTGGATGATGAAGAGAAATTCTTTATCTCTGTGCCGAAGCCACGCCAGTTGTAGAGCTCGGATTCAACCACCGGCGAAGTTGAAGAATTTTGGGGCGGTTCAGAGGGATTGAGATGGGTTTGTTAGGGCGGTTCAGAGGGATGGAGGAAGAGAGAAGATGAAGAGAGTAATGTAGAGAGAGAGAGAGATAGAGTGTGTGTGTTCAAAATTTGAAAGAGGAGTGTGTTCAAAATTTGATTTTGTGTGTAAGAGCGAGAGAGAGAGGATCTGCAAGGTGATTAGACATTATAAGCCATTGGATTGAATTCAATCTAATGGTCCATGTATTGACAAAGGGACAAAAGTCCCATTAGGATTAAAAATCTGAGCTCCTATGTTATATAGACTTATGGGAGTCAGACTCCTCGCCCTTTGCAAAGCACCAAGTGTTTATTTCCTTAATTCAACTTCCCTAAAGAGAGTTGAATACATTACCTTCCCCTAGGAATTAAGCCTTTAGGAAAGTTATAGTGGTCGTCTAAGCTAAACCTAGTTGGTTATCCAATAATTAAACTTTACCAAATACTTTAGGAAAATTCTACTATACACATCACTCTTGTGGTATGTACCATATGCACGAATTGTGATGTTTGTAATGTTTACATATAACCTATTCTAGTATTAGTTATAATTAAATTAAATTTACTGTGATATTAATTATAATATTAGTTTGATTATGTATGTCTTATGTAATATTTGATTATGACTCATTTTTTTTTTTAGTTACAACATTAAAAGAATTCAATTATGACATTTATAATGATTAATTTTATAAATATCATAATTTACATATAGTACATATATTTAAAAAATGGGGGAATTACTTAACAGTGAAGCAGGAAAAAAAAATACAAACATATGAGATATAAGTGATTTTGTTATGAGATGTAAGTAAAAAATTATAGGGATGCAAGTCTCATTTGTAACCCTTTATATTTGTGTATTTTCTTTTTCCCTATTACACTATTAAGAAATTAAAAATAAAAATAAAAAAACACTTCAACACATCTTTTCAAAAAAGTAAAACAAAACAAAATAAATAAAACGCTCAATCAGTAAGCCAAACAGTGTCTCATTCCTACCCTAAAACCCATCCCTTAATTACAAGGTTTCTGCCAAAATCTGCAGAACAGTAATAAACAAAATAGGGGACCTCCAGTACGTGCATCATCTCCATCACCCTCCTTACTGTCTCAATGACTACTATTATAATCTACTCTCTCAAAATAGGGGACCTGGGGAGCGTATTTTGATGGTTTGAATCATCTATACAGCAAAATTTATCAAATATAATGGCCTTGTTTGGTTTAATCAAAACCATGTTCAACATCAAACATTTCAAATTAACCATATCAGATTAACCATATCAAACATTTCAAACCCATTACATACATCTATATATATACACATATACATATATATACATCCAAAATGCAAATTATATATATTATACACACAAATACATACATATTGGCTTGAGAGAGAGAGAGAGAGAGAGGTAACCAGAGACGGGGACGATGACGGTGATGCTCTGGCTGGGGACAGATTACAGAGGGTGTGTGTTCACAATGATAAATATAATACACACAAATACATACATGTTCAACATAAATCATCAAACCCATTTCATAAATCAAAACTATGTTCAACATCAAACATTTCAAATTAACCATATCAGATTAACCATATCAAACATTTCAAACCCATTACATACATCTATATACACATATACATATATATACATCCAAAATGCAAATTATATATATTATACACACAAATACATACATATTGGCTTGAGAGAGAGAGAGAGAGAGGGGTAACCGGAGACGGTGACGGTGATGCTCTGGCCGGGGACAGACTGGTCCGGTTCTGGCAGTGACGACTCCCTTGTTGATGTTCCCCTGTTGACGACAGAGAGGGAGGGAGGAAGAGAGAAGATGAAGACAGGGAAGCACGGCAAGGGTTGGGTTTCGATAGGGAAGCACGGGAATGGGCTCCAATGGAGGTAGAGAGAGAGAGAAAGAGAGAGAGAGAGAGAGAGAGAGAGAGAGAGAGAGAGAGTGTGTGTGTGTGTTCAAAATTTGAAAACAGAAAGAAAGGAGAGGAGTATGTGTGAGAGAGAGAGGGTGTGTGTTGAGAGAGTGTGTGTTGACAGAGATGAGAGAGATGTTTTTAGCCCTTAGATTAAATCAATCTAATGGTTAAAATTTGGACAAAGGGACAAAAGTCCCGTCCAGATTCAAAAATCTGAGCTTCCTTATTATATAGATTTTGATGGTAGGTTTTTTATATTGTGAAGATGGATTGTGTGTGCACGAACTTGTGTGTGCACGAATGGACGTTGCTGTGGTTGTATTAGTGGGGTGTGGGGGAGGGTATAAAAAAGAATTAACTACACTAACCGTTTTTAGAGTTTTCGATTTGTGTCATTTTGGCGATCTTTAATTTTTTAATCGTGACATTTGATTTTGAATTTTGAACTTTATATTAAATAAAAATAATTAAAAATATTATTGCTTAATTTCAAAAGTATAATTGTTAATTTGACAAAAATAAATGTCAAGAAATATTTTTGAATTTTTAAAAATTAATTCTACCCACTAATGAAAAAATTATGTAAAATTAATAATCTTCTAGACATTTATTTTTTTTACCAAATTAATTTTTATTATGTGTTTGGATGATGATCGTGTAATGGGTAGTTGTTTTTATTTTCATTAAATTAGTCTATTTTTTCAAAATTCAAATATGGCGTCAACTTTGATATCGTTATTAAACCAATCCATTAAATCAAAAAATCTAAAACTAAAAATATTTCATATATTAAATATATCGCTTACACATTAAAATCCTAATTACATTATCATAATCCAAACACATAATAGAAATTAATTTGGTAAAAATAAATAAATAAAAGTCTAAAAGATTTATCAATTTTACATAATTTTATCTTTTGTGGGTAGAAATAATTTTCAAAAATTTAAAAATATTTTTTGACATTTATTTTTATCAAATTAGTTTATATTTTATCAAATTGACGATTTTGCCATTGAAATTAAGCAATGATATCTTCAATTGTCTTTATTTGAAATAAGATTCAAAATTCATGATCAAATGTGTCACAATTAAAAAGTTAGGGACCAAAGTAACATGAGCCCCAAGTTATAAGGACTATTAGTGTAATTCGCTCTATAAAAAATTATGTTCTAATAGTGACATGGGTGCTTTTGGTTTGTATTTTGAAATATATTTTTGAAAAAAAAAATTAAAAATTTGTTTGGTTATAAATTTTCTCAAAAAAAATTTAAAATTACTTTTTTTTTTTCTATTACATATCAATCAATCACTTTTTCTCTCTCATCTTTTCTTCTCAATCATTTTTTCTCTCACACACATCTATTCAATTACAATAAAATATCAAATCATTTTAAATTCTCAAATTTCAAAACTATTTTTAAAATATATAACTAAACAAACTAAAAAAATTTCTAAATTCTCTCTTAAATTTTTTTTTTTAAATTTATTTCAAAACACAAATCAAATCCACAAATGATGTTCCGTGTACCCTTACATAACGTCACTCACATGAGAAAAGATACACCATACACATGTGGCATGATCACACCCCCACATTTCCAACTCAAACATTCTAAACAACTAAATACTATTCTACGCTTTTTTAGGAGACGTGGAAAACACACACCCTTATACCTAAAATTAAATATACAATTGTTGACCGTAGTTTTACCAATGACAAATGAATAAACAACTTAGTCCCAAGGACTACATGATTAACGAGAAAACATTTAGGATCATATAAATTACAAAATTAAAATATGAGATTTATTAGCTAATTCTCTTCAAAAAAATTTAAAAATTAAGTAAAATAGTCACTTTCCAAACACTACCTAAAAACAATTAGTGAACAATCGCTATGAAAAATCAAAGATTTCTTGACTTGATGAACGAGCAATATGCACTAAAAAAAAGAGTAAATTAATAATGTACCCCTTTTGATTTATTTAAAATATAGATTGCTTCCTACAGTTTAAAAAATTATAAATATTTCTTTATCAAAAATATTTATTTGACATAATTAACTAAAAAAGTTAAATTCCTAACTATTTTTTTTATACAATAATAAAATTTTACCTGAATTATTAATTGAAATAAATTTTTAATATAATTTATTAATAAAATAGACAATTTGTTATGAAATTAGAAATCTCAGATGGCGGGATGTAATTTCCAGAACCACAAGAGGTAATTCATTTTTTAAGCGAACCTCCGGGGGTATGTTTGTAATTTGCCCAAAAATAAAAGGAAACTCTATACCTATTATGAATTTTTGTGGTGCACATTACATTTTTTTGTAATAAATATTATGTAATTTTTTTTGTAGAGTTATATCAATTTGTAGTTCATAAATGAAGTTACACGTTTTGTGGTAATATTATGTATTTTTGTGGTAATGTTACATATTTATTTATCTAAATATTTTTTAACAAAAAAAAAATGTAACTATATTACCAAAACGCCTAACATTACAACAAAATACCTAACTTCATTTCTGAATCACAAATTATAATAATTTTACCAAACAAAATACGTAACATTTGACACAAAAATACGTAACATATATTAAAAAATTTCATAACAATGGTGCATATAATATACACCTTTTGAGGGGTGTATATCACAGCATTACTCCCAAAAAAAATTAAAAAGAAAGTATGAATTACGACATTAATTTCTACCGGTATAAGAAATAAGAAATAATATTAAAAATATATATCAGTAGACTTGTTTTTTTGTACTTATGTTAATTTATAAAAACATAATTTTGTATATTAATGACATCTATGTTGTTAGATTTATTTGACACATCCCATTTAAAACTAATTAATAAGAAGTAGAGTAGCATTTAGAGAAATAAGCTCATACAAAGACATAACAATTGATTGGGTCTCATACAAGAGGGACAGTTTAAGGATTATTGGTATAATTTATCTTAAATTAAGGCAAATTATACTTGTGATTTCTATAATTTTCTTCTTGTGTCAATTTAATCCTTCTATGTTTAATTGTATCAATTTTGTCATTTAATTTTTCTCATTATGTTAATTTAATACTATTAATAACATCAATTAAGAATTAGATACTCCTCTATCCAATTTTTTTTTTTTTTTTTTGTCTAATTATAACTTTAAAATAATATATTCTCGTGTTAAAAGATTTTAAATTTTTTTCACTGATTAAAAGATTTTAGGAAAAATTAGGAGGGATCCCTGTACATATTTGTGTAAGAGTTTAAGGACAACCACAATTTATTTGGTAGTTAAAATCCCTAAGATTTGAAATTCCATGAAGATAAGGACAAATTTCAATATAAATGTCAAGAATGCCCTTTTAACAATTGGTACCATGAAATTTCATCGCCTTCTCTATTCACTATAGACAAATTGTATTTTGAAATGTGTTTCAAAATTATAAAATTTAATAAATTTTGATCTGAAACTCGATATTTTCTAAAATTTATATTTTTGAAATCTTCTCATTGAGATCTATCAAATAAGATCCATGATAAATATGAAATTTTCAAAATAAAAATAATAAATTTTCACTGCAAAAGTTAAAGAAATTTTACTAACTTCTCAATTGTCCAATTTATGAAATTTCTTTGAGAGAAAATACGCAATTCGAAAATTTCTCAGAGAGAAAATAAGCAATTCTCTTTGAGCAATTTTGT
Organism: Camellia lanceoleosa; assembly: GCA_025200525.1. Lineage (NCBI taxonomy): Eukaryota > Viridiplantae > Streptophyta > Magnoliopsida > Ericales > Theaceae > Camellia > Camellia lanceoleosa. Next base: position 110,598,300 of record CM045771.1, on the reverse strand, counting down.
CAATGAAACCTAGAGTCAATTACAATAATGTTTAATTGATTTTAGTTTTAAAAAAATGGACTTGGGTCAATGAAATTTTATTTTATTTTTAAATTTCATATTTATTATAGATCTTATTTAATAGATCTTAATGAGACGATTCTAAAAATATAAATTTTATGAAAAACTGATATGTAAATAAAAAGTTATTGAATTTAAATTTTTTTAAATCATTCCAAAGAAACCATAACAAACTATTAGTGTTGGGCTACTTTGGTCCAAAAGTGATCTTAGAAGTCCCGGAGGACTTGAACCAAAAAACTTTTTTCTTATATCCTACTACTAAAAATTTATGATAAGGGAGTTGAAAATAAAATTTCCAAGATTTTATTAAATACTTCCTAGTGAACAATACGAACTATAGGTGTATTTGTGATGGATTGTGGTACACACCCTTCAAAACTAAAATAGTATAATTTCATACTTTCTGAGTCATAAATAAATAAATAAAAATGGTCATAACTAAACACAATATAAGATATAACTAAAAATTTACGAGTCATAACTAAAATAATGTCATAAGTAAAAAATAAAATAGTATAATTTCATACTTTCTGAGTCATAAATAAAAAATAAAAAATAAAAAAAAATTGTCATAACTAAACACAACATGACACTACAAGAAAAAGCACCTTTGGCGATTAAATTTTTAATCGCCAAAAGTCCATTTTTAGTCGCCAAAGGTCGACTTTTTAGTTTCCCCGACTAAATTTTTTAGTCGCCGGTTTTGTCGCGAAAACACGGTCGGGGAAGGTATTGGCGACAAAAAAAGTTTTAGTCGGCAAAAAACAGGTCTTTAGCGACCAAAGTTTTGGTCGCCAATAGTCAATTACACTTTTTAAAATTATACATTTACCAACTAATCTTTTAGTCGCCAATAGTCAATGAATCGCTGACCAAACATTTTAGTCGCCAAAAGCAACACTTTTGGCGACCAATAATTTTAGCAACCTCTAACATTCTAAACGCAACACTACAATACTAACTTTTCTTCCGCTGAGATTCGAACCATCAACCTCTAACATTTTAAACCTTAAGCAACACACTCTCTCCACTATGCCTCTACAACACCACATGATTATATATGTAACATATATTATTTATATAGTATATTGATCCGTATTAATATAAAACTATATATATAAACATAATTATTTTTATTCAATATAATTTATGTAAAAAATAAATTATTTACTAAAAAAAAAGGAGACCACTTTTGGCGACTAAATCTGTTTTTTAGTCGCCAAAAAAGCACTTTTGGCTACTAATTATTTTTTAGTCGCTAAAAAAATTAATTCCCGCCTAAAAATAACCACTTTTGGCGACTAAACTTATTTTTAGTTGCCAAAAACCTCCACTTTTGGCGACTACACTGAATTTTAGTTGCCAATTGTAGACTTTTAGCTACTAAATTTTTTTTAGTACCCAAAAAGCTTCACTTTTGGCTACAAAATTTATTTTTGTCGGTAAAACACGTATAATCGGTGACCAAACTATTTTTTAGTCGCCAAAACCTATACTTTTGGCTACTAAATTTTTTTAGTAGCCAAAAACCTTCACTTATGGCTATTAAAATTTTTTTAGTCGCTAAAACCCATATAATCGGCGACCAAACTGATTTTTAGTCACCAATACGTATATATTTGCCTACTAAATTGTTTTAGTCGCCAAAAGTCTTCACTTTTGGCTACTAATTCCATTTTAGTCGCCATTTCTGCTACTTTTAGCAACGAAATTTTTTTTTTTTTTAGTTGTCATTTCTGGTTTTTCTTGTAGTGTGAGGTATAACTAAGAATTCATGGGTTATAACTAAAATAATGTCATAATTAAAAAAAAATAATCATAATTAAAAAAAAATGTCATAACTAAATATGCATATAATACACTCTTGAAATTAGAATTTCCCATTTGTCACAGATTTGAAGTCTTAAAGTAATTTATGTATCCTCAAAATTATTTCTTGTCTCCATTACAGTCTTTGTGGATGGGAAAAAAAACAAAACAAAACAAAAAAAATGTTAGAATTAAGAGAAATTTTACTATATACACCCCTTAAAAAGAGTGTATTATATGCATTCTTACTTATATTTATATTTTTTTAGTTATGACTAATTTTTTTTTTTTTTTTTAGTTATGACAAAATTATGTGATATTTGGTTATAATTTTTTTTATTTTATTTTAGTTATGACTCAAAAAGTATAAAGTTATGCCATTTTTTCTTTAATTATGAGGTGCAGTGGTATTTACCATAATATTCCCCTAGAATTAATATTAAGGAACTGGGAGAACTTGAAAAATGGAATACTCAAACATTTTTACTTTATAAATTGGAAGGAAAATGATATATAAACTCATTTTTGAAATTCATTTTCCAAATAAGTGATATGATTGATTGATGATTGAGAAGGTATGAGAGTATTACCTTAAATATTCTAAATGATTACCACATCATTAGACTTGAAAATTGAGTTTATTGGACTTGTATAGCAATGCTCATTGAGAATAAATTACTCACCAAATCCTGTTTAGTAATTTGATTTTCTGTTTTTTGGTTTTGCAATGAATTTTTCTTTTTCTATTTTGGTCAAAGTTTTTCATTTTTAGATACACCTAATTTAGAGATACTTAAAAAATAATTTGTGAAGAAATTTGGAAAAAATTTAATAAAAAAAAAAAGCAAAAAATTCTATTTTGTTTTGTTTTTGTTTTTACTTAATGTTTTTACAAATTTCTTCACATATTATTTCTTAGGTACCTCTAAATTAGTTACCTGGTGAAAGCCTAGCAAAAGAGTAAACAATAGGAAAGGTCTTAGGATTGAAACCTTCAAGCTGAAAACAACTTCTTGGAATCAGTCCGTATGGAACTTTCGCTAATAGACAATGAGATTCTGAGTTATCAAAGACCCCCTGCTAGTGGACAGTGGGAGTCCAAGTTATCAAAAAAAAAAAAATTATGGACGAAATATTCATGAACTTAGAATTCATTGCTTCAAAAATGAATACCAAAAGTAAGATTATTTTCTAAACTCGTTAATTCACAATGAATACTGAGAATAAAAGGCCCAACAATAACCAAAAAAAAAAATGATGAGGAAATATAGAATGACTACCAAAAATAAGATCATTCTCTAGACTTGTTAATTCACAATGAATACTGAAAATAAAGGCTCAACAATGGTTAGGTTGTAATGAATTTAAAATTCATTGATTCAAGAATGAATACTGAAAGCAAAATATTTCTCTAGACTCGTTGGTTTATAATGAATATCGAGAATAAAAGCTCAACAATGATTAAATAGTAATGAACTTAGAATCTGTTGATTCAAGAATGAATACCAAAAGCAAGATTTAGACTTGTTAATTCACAATGAATACTGAGAATAAAGACTCAATAATGGTTGGGCAGTAATGAACTTAGAATCTATTGATTTAAGAATAAATACAGCAAAATCCTTCTTTAGACTCGTTGATTTACAATGAATATTGATAATAAAGGCTCAACAATGGTTGATTCTCAACAAATACCAAGGTTGAAAAAAATAAATAAAATAGGAAATAAAGTCAAATAAAAAATTAAGAATACCCAAGGATTTTTTTTTTTTTTCTCTCTTTTGGTGTGTGTGTGGGGGGAGGGGGGGGGGGTGGGGGGGGGGGGGTTGTACATCAAGTCACATTTCACAGTAAACTCATAAAATAGAAAATAAAATAAAATCTTGAAGAATACTGAAGATTGAAAAAATATATATATATCAACTCACAATTTCATTAACAAGAAACTAATAAAACAAAAAATAAAATCAAAACTAATAAGATGACAAAATAATATATAAGCCTAAAGTAGACTCATTTTCAAGACCCATTGGTATACAAGTGAAATGATTGATTGATAATTAGGCTATGTTTGGAAGCTTGGCTTTTGGCTAAAGAGTAATACTACAAACTCCGAAAAATTTATCCAAAAATTACCTAGAATTACCAATGTGTGGTTCAAATTTATTTTGTACCTGGGTCTCACAATACACACTTTCAATCTCCACCACACACTCTATTGTTGATCCAAATCTAGGATGGTATGTCTGGTTCCTAGACTTACTGTTGGCTAAAATAGCCACACACACAAAAAGAAAAAAAAAAAGAAGCTACAAATAGCCAATAAGATAATATCGCATCCTACACATTAATTAATCATTTTTTCTCTCACAATCATTTATTCAACTACAAAAATAAAAAAATCATAAATCATCTCAAACACAACTTTTTTTCATCTCATAAAATATCCAAAATGTCAATTAAAATAGTCAAATTCCCAAACGAGGCCGTAGTGAACATATGAGAGAGAGTTGCTTTAGATATTTTAATTGATTACTACATCATTAAGTTTAAAAATTAGATTTAATTTTGGGTAAAACACCAAAAAATCTCAAATAGTGATCTTATGAACTGTTTGGTCCTCCATTTTTTCTTATAGACGCAAAGGTCCCATTCTAGTGTAAATTATATAAAGGGCCAAGCATAAATACATGTGTTACGTGTTAAGAGACAAATGCGAGTTTTCTCATCATGTTGAAATTACTAAACATCATACTTCAAAAAAAAAAAATTCTTAGTGTACTTTTACCAAACGTAATATTCCAATGTAACACACTAAAAACCTCCTTAGCATATTTTTCTCAAACGTAATAACGTAACATTCCAAAAAAAAAAAAAAAAATTTCCTTAGTGTATATTTCTCAAACATAACACTCTAATTAATGTAATACAAAAAAATTTCTTAATGTACTTTTTTCAAACGTAACACTCTAATATAATACGCTAAAAAATTTCTTGGTGTACTTTTCTCAAATGTGACAACATAACATTTTAAAAAAATTTCTTAATGTATTTTTCTTAAACGTAACACTCCAATTAATATAATATACAAAAACTCTTTAATGTACTTTTCCTAAACGCTCTAATGTAATACACTAAAAAAGTCTTTAGTGTCCTATTCTCAAATGTAACAACGTAACATTTTAAAAAAAAAACTCCTTAGTGTATTTTTTCCAAACATAATACTGCACTCAATGTAACACACAAAAACTTTTTAGTGCACTTTTTTTAAACGTAACACTCTAATGTAATATCAGAAAACCACACTAAGATATATGTAGATTTCCACGCTCAACAACTAACACTTCAGCTGCCAATTCTCTCAAAAAGAATATTTCATACCTCACATTTCTATTTTCATCCCAAAAACGAATCAAAAAATTGAAAAAATGAATCACAAAAGGGCATTCACTTAATTCAAATGACATCAAATCAAATAAATACAAAAGGATTAATTGGTTCATAATTTTTTTTAAAAAAATTCAAAAAAAATAGAAAAACACCTAAATCAAAAGGACTCAATTTTTCGAAAACCACTCTAAACCAAACAAGCAATAAGTTTTATATGTTTGATACAATTATATTGAGTTTTTTTTTTTTTTTTAAATTTCTTTTTATCAATAAAGCTAAGCAAATGTTTTAAATTTTAAATTTTAAATTTTTATTATTATGTAAAGAATTGAACCA